>CM034152.1:604580522-604740899 GCA_019776745.2 Taxus chinensis | reverse complement strand
CATTCTTATCCTAAGGACATTAATCCTCTTTTGCAACTTTCCATGGACGTTAACAACAGTTGAACCACATACAAAGGTTCGAGAAAGGACTTCTCAACTGAGGTTGATGACAACAGTCTACAATTCTATCCCTCATCTACACGTAAAATCCTCTGCAGGCAAATTTTCTAAAGAGTTAGTTCAGAGACTGAGCAATAAGGCTACTACTCAAAACCACCATAAACTATTACTAACATATCATGAAAAGAAGCATTTATTACAAGAAATTTGGGGTAAACCTTCTAAACTCTATGAGCACCTCAATTATAATAAAGTCTATACATGTCAATCAAAGAAGGAGAAGACCTTGTACTCAGTTAGGAGCAAATGCCAACGAAAGTAACAACATTGAGAATGGCCCTGCCTTAAGGAAAAACAAACATCTAGCAAAAACAGAATCCCCCATCAAGTAAGTAATTTACACAATAATTACACAATTGAGACTTGATACGTATACCAGTCATCTAGAATTTATCAAAGGTACCCAACCATAGCTAAAATAATACTTTTGCCCAAAGAAACAAGATTTGATTTGCCACAAGAAGGAGAAAACACGGTGTTCAGATATTAACACAACAGCGATGCATATGAGGTTTCCAACCAGGAATCAAATAAAATCACACACAACATAAGTTTTTGAAGCGAGGCAAAGTATACTAGTTTTATACCATTAACTACAAGGAGATTTACCAATCATACAGGAAGGGTCAAAGTCTTACAGTCTATAGCAAACATGCGAGAGAAGAAGGGTTTCCGTCTAACAGAGTATACAATATGCATCAACAATTTTTATAACACTAAAGTTTGCAACCTCCACTATAGTAACTAATGTTTGGTTATTTAAAAATAAATTTCCACATCCCAAAACAAACCTATTAATAACGGCACAACCTGGGTAACACAATCAACCGTCGCAACAAAGATACAAACATAACTCTTCAAAGTGACATTATCAAAACAAAACCTCCGCTATGAAACATAAGACTATCAAATGAAATCTGAGTTTTTTCTTTCCCGAAGGTTAATCACATTTAAGGAAATTTTCCATCACAAACTATTACAGTATTACGTGCTAAAAAAACAAAACTGACCAATATTAATTAATAGCATTAACATTACAGGAGAGAAAATCATACAAGTTTATGAAATTAGAAGAGTGGCCATCAGCAATGATTCCTGAGAGGGGATTAGACCAACTGTTCTAGTGTCAATGAGGTTAGGATTCACACAATTAAACCCTCCAGCTTAGTTGATCCGAAAGCTATTTTATGGGTTGTTTTTTTTTCAAGTTGATAGGGATGGTCAAGGCCTTCCTGAGGGTGGCCTTGAAAAGCATAGAAACAAGATGAAAGATAGTAGAAGATTCTAAACACGCGAGACAGAAAAACACGTTGCAAACAAACCTTTTCATTCTACCAGTTTTTAATACCGAAACTCTCAGCTGGCTAGCCCACGCAATTGCTCACCAATTCCTACAACCTTTCCTTCTCGAGTCCAACCGGTTATCAAAGGGACTTGCAAAGGAGATAACAAAAATGAAAATGTCGAAAGACAACTGGGTGCTAGGAGGAGCTTCATGGTTATCATAAACCTTACGCCATTATTCGAAAATACTATTAATCAACATAAACACTTGCAACTCAAACGCAAAGAAAATTAAAAAAACAAAAATAAACGAGGAAGGTCTATCAAATTCGAGTAAAGAACATAAGATTCAAAGGAGAGGGCACACACATCCTTCGCCCACATACTGCCAACAATAAAAGCTAAAACAAGAGAACAAGCGAAGGGAAATCTCCCATCTCATACATCCCAACGCACATCAAGCATGGAAAGTGGTTCGATTTCACAATATTTTTAATAAATACCAGTAGAAAGTCTATAAATATCTTGCCTATTTCTCCAAGCTCACAACAGGTCGTACAGACTCCACACGGGCCAGCAAAAAAAAACAATAATCATTATACAAGGATGTGCGTACTCTTGCCGCTAAAGCGTGTCAAAGGGGCCAAATGTGATAACGATAACAGATGGGGAATAACATTTAACATTGAGGCCTTTCATAATCCGACCTTACAAACCTTACAACTCGCCTTGCATATGCACTCTGCACTGGAAAACCAACTCGAGGATATTGTCTCCTCTTCTTCCCCCTCGCTTCATCAGCACTCCTATGAGATCATCAAGGGCTGTTATCAACCCAGTACTCCTTGAAAAAGTCTATGATTGAATAAAAGTCACGATGCCCTGGCCACAAGAACTACAACCATTATCCAGAGAAAATACCATACGAATGAAAAGTTGGAGAAAAGGAATAGCAAGAGATGCTCTCCTCGTAGTCTCCTAGGATTGGATGACTGCAGCCCCCCTCTTTCTCAACATTCCTGCTCTAAAAAAACCCAAGTAGCTTTCCATTCCTTCAGCAATACTCTCCTTCTTTTCCCAATCTCCACCTACTCTTCTCTTGCTTTCCATCTCGGATGCCATACCATACATTAGATTTGATGAAGTAAACAACATCCAGTCCTCTTAACACTAGAAAAGAATACTTTTCAAATTGAAAATAAAGTCTGCTTTCTTCTTATCCGCTGCAAGTTTCATATTCACCTTTGTTATAGTGCAAATGTGCGGCCCATTTGCTTACGCTTGCTTCACTTAGCAAGCACCATTAATCTCCAAATAAACATTGTCATTGTTTAAGGATGAGAGAGCTAGATGCATTACCGCACAACATTTATCTCGCAATATAATCTTGGGGATAAACTTGTTGTAGTGTGCCGTCAAACAGCTGCAGAAGGCTCTTTTGAACTTAATAATATAGAGTGTTTCTCCACCATGTTGTGCAACAAGAGACTCTCAATATCATCATTTCATCTTTGTCCAATGAATTTTTCTGGCTTTGCTTCTAACCTCAATCTCCAGCCCGGCTTCTCTGAAAACATGTAGAAGGAATCCCGGTATTTTGGTGCACTTATATCTATGCTATACTCTTATTCAACTCGTGGAACAGTGTGTGGGGTTCTCATAAGTCATCTGTTGCCCCTCCATCATCATGGTACAAAACCTCAGAACTTTGTAGCACTCTCACAGGACTTCTTTTGGACAAAGTCAACATGTTCCATGTGTTTCCTTTTGGGTGTCCCAGTTCCATCTTTTCTAGTTCCAAACCTCAGATTTCTGCCCTGCTTGCAATATGGCAATCTGATTCATACCCTGCAATCACTTTAAGGAGATACTGAATTTTGAGATGCAGTTGATACTAAACAGAAACAACCTAGTTGGGACCAGCTGCCTATTGGAGGTGCTCACGAAGGCTTCTCCAAACGTGCATGCCCATTGCCCTGGCTAGTTACTGCTGTAGGCAGTTGCTGTGGATCCCCAACAAGAACACACCTTACAGCTCATAAGACCTTTTCTCCAACATTGCATAGATTCCCTGTGCCTATGGGTGGGATCGTCCACCAAATGTGGGTCAGCTCATGGCAGAAACAATAAAATACAAGCACAAAACGTCGCCTCAAGATTTTGATCGAGCTTCTCTCTTCTCCCATGTTAAATTCACCACATGGACAGAAGCGACTTCCAAATGAAAAGGCAGACAACTCAACTAAACGTTATTACCTCGTTCTTCGACACAGTGCAAGATTCTGCAACAACTGATCTCGACTGTGTCTCGTGCACCAAAACTCCAGGATCAACACCAACGGTTCCTTGGGCTCGCCCTGCAGTAGCTGTCGCACTTAACTCTCTCTGGAGGTCACTGATTTTTTTCTGGGTAAGTTTACTTCTCGACTACCCTGTAGCTGCTACATAAGCCGATCACTTCCATCCGCCGGCACTCCTAGTAGAAGTTTCGTTTACGCTCCACTGAAACTCCTGCCTGTACAGGGGCGCAATGAATTTTTTTGATGACTCACAACCCACCCACACAACCATCAGGGGATGACCTTCATTTCACCATCAATGAATCCACTGTCCACGAAAATGCAAGAAGGTGCAGGGGGGTTTTTTAATGCAATGGGCAGGTGTCAGGGTATAAGTCAAGTAGGCTTGATGAACAAGTAAGCCTGTCAAACAATGAAAGACTGTTGGTGGAAGGCGCGGCCCAACACACACGCACTTGGCCCAACAGGACAAAACAGCACTCGTGGAACAACTTCTCTCTCTGCCAGGCAGGTCGCAGAGATGGCCATAAATGATGGTAGTGGGGGTGGCAGGTGGAAAAGGAGTCATGTCCAGTGAGGCATTACATTCTCCTCCCCTTAAAACGCATTATCCTCGTTCGACCTAACAAAAGGAAAGAAATGGTAAGAATCAGATCAGATAAGGCAAGGTACGCTCTAAGTTTATCATTTCGATGCAAAAGATGACATAGGGGTATGCCCTAGGGAACATTTGGCAGAAATTTTAACTATTAAGGTTTCTGTTAATATCTCAGGTCTTTCTTGTTCATCATTTCATTTTCCACTCTTCAATAGCACTGATTCTTAGGTTTAATTTCTTTTAAAATTTTCAGATTCAACATCTTGTAGAGTTTTTGGGTTATTCTTTATTGGTGGGTGCCCAACATGAACTGCTACCAATCAAACACACACCCTACAGTTCACAAGACACTTTGATAGGAATGTTTGTGCCTAACCTCACGTCTCTTATGCCTCCCGCCAACTCTTATGCCTCCCTCAAATCTCTTATGTCCTCCCCTCAACTCTTATGCCTCCCTCGATCTCTTATTCCTCCCTCAAACTCTTATGCCTCCCTCAAGAGGCCTGTTCACTTAATGGTCCAAGACACAGAGTTTGAACACTCCTAAACCAAGTGACAATAATAACGCGTGTTCACACCCGCTAGTTTTATATGTACTCCTTGGGGCGTACACCCCATACAAACGAAGTGGGTCCATAGGTCCAACCAATCACGGTGCTCCTATGACCCTATTTCCACACATCCATGAACAATAGACCCATCACAACAATCCAATGCAAAAGGCCAAGTGGCAAAGTACAAGCCTTGGGCAAGGCGGCGTCAAAATTCCAAATTTAAAGAAACCAAAAATCAACGCAAAATAAATGGCCAAATAGCCAAAGGTTTAGTATCAAAATCCCCATGTTAGTGGCCATAACCAAGGAAATCCCAAAATTGTAAAGCTTGCACTCAAGAAGTTCTGATCCATCAAAGTCAAGTAAAAAGCTCAATTTATGAATAAAATCACCTTATAATAATGTCACATTTAAATACTTTGTGGCCTTATCTGCCACCGAAGGTGGTAACTCCAACCGAGTTGCTAGGCACTTAAACATCGAGCCTCAGCGCATAAATACCTATCAATAATACAACTGTCATCACAAATCCATCTGAATCATCCCACCACCACACTTCGATAAGGCTAAACATAGTCATAGATACACTAAGGTTGCATACATACAACCAATAGGGAAGAGGAAAGAAATCACATTATCTCCTAAACGGAGTTTTGGCTCGGTTTAATTGACGCCATGGTACACCATTCCTCACCCTCAACATACACTCTACAGATTGTCCCTCAGGTCTGTTAGCTAGTTCACACATAACATACAACAACATCACTAACATAATGGTGGCACACACATAACGACCAGAACGTCTTACATAAGGTACTATATCAGGTAGATCACGATCATACATTCACTAAATGTCACACATCACTTTAACCACCTTCTACACCCAAATGCAACAAAACCATACGATAGGGTTCGATAACACTCACTGCTTATAACGCCAAAATCACAGCATGGCATTCCTATTTTGCACCTCATACATACGATGAACATAGTCATCTCAACATAACATCTAACTATTGCATAACAAGGTGTCACACATTCTTCAGGACAATTGAAAAACAACACGCATGATACAACTCATTTTCTTCCAACCTCAATCTAGTCCTACAACACATTGATACACCTACACTCACAATATGTCAAAATATTCCAACACCTATGACCCACTTACTCACTCTTATTCCGTCCTCCCATTAGAATTCTTTTCACACAATCACAAAACAACAATTCACACACACATGAACTCTTATATAATCATAATAAGGAGAAGAAATCTCCCATCCCACACATCAACCTGATCACAACCCGCACAAGGTGACATACCCATCCTGTGCTTCACATATCACAATTAATGACATAGATCACATCACGCTTAAGCACATTACTTACTCTTCAAATATCTACCACCATCCAATGCAACATCGTCATCATCCATGTAATCATCATCTAACACCCACCACCACCACCTGTAACATCACCATACACACCAATCCGGTCCGGCCGCATAGGTTTGAGAGCATGAACCTATACCGTTGATACCAAATGTAAGGACGCCCACACTCATCACACAAAACACGACAAACAAAGTGAAATCAGGATTAACTTTTTTTTTGAAATTATTGCTTTGACCCATAACATGAACGCAACATTCGTCACCAAAGGATACACTAACACTGAGGGACAACTTGATACAAGGAGGGCCATAAAGGCAGAACACAGAAACGTTCAACCTATCAAGGACAATACATTTTTTTTTTATTTTTTTGACAACAACATAGAAGTCCACCCACAAAACACATTCCGTTAGGGCCAACCACAATGAAATATTCTTGAGGGTTCTTTTATTTTTTTTTAAAAATACTCTGCCAATTCTTAGCTTACTTTTTCAAAGGAGACATCGGATATGATCATACAAATTCATCTACCGAGTTAAATTTAATTCTTTTTTAACAGAGTAATTATCTTTAAATCTTCTCTATTATGACCTTTATATTTGCTTAATTCAATTTATCAATAAAAAGGAGAAATTTCAATTCCACAAGGCCATCTACTCATTCACTAATGCTACTAGAATTCGTTCTTGCCCACAGCCAACTGGTTTAAGTTCAACACACTTTAAGAGAAAGATACAAGGTGCATTGGAAAAGGTTAGAGGTGAGAAGGTCGAGATGAAACATCTTAGGACCTCTTAATTATTTGCCAGTATTTAATTCAAATAGGGCTCTTAACAGATTAAATCAACAACCTTACTAGTCTTTGTTTTTTTTGTTTTTTTCGCTAAAAGTATTAACAAGAGTAAAAATTTCCTTTCCAAATGGCGTGAAAAGATGGTGAGGTCTCAATTTGTTTTCTCCTGGCTTATTAAACTCTTATCATCTTCAAACAACTATCAGTTCATTTCACCTTAGGGTCATTTTACAAATTTACCGTAAAAGGATAATGTTCCACGATAGGAGCTAGGGTTATCCGTGTTAGTAAGGTTACTTTTGCAATGCATATTCTTTGCCCTTGTTTACTTTAAAGAATTTTCCTGCTCCTCAAGTTGGTGACCCCTATGTTAATTTTATTTGAATACAACTTTAATTTACCTTCCTAGAAAGTATTAAACAATCCCATTTGTTTACTTATGACACTTTATTACTAGTCTATGTCCAGATTTAACTCAAAATTTATTCTCAAGGCAAAGGTTGTAGCTCACCACTCATTTACAAGACAAAACAGATACATCAATTCTTAAATACTAATACTCACAAGTCACTCAACAACAATAACCAAATTTTCTTATAAGTTCAATGATGGTCAAACAATACAAGGTTTCTAAAGTTCAATGACAAAGTTCCCATACTTTATACTAAGACATTATCCTCTTTAAACTTTCCACGGATGTTACAACGGTGAACAACATCAAAGGTTTCGAGCAAAGACTTCTCAATGAGTTGATGACACAGTCTACAATTCTAAGCCTCATCTACATCAAATCCATCTGCAGAAAATTTTCTACAATCGTCCGTTCCGAGAACTGAGCCAGATAAGGCTACCCAAACCACCATAAACTATTTCTAACAATACTGAAAAGACGCACTTATACAAGAATTTTGGGTCAAACCTCTAAACTCTATGAGCACCTCAAGTTTATAATAAAGTCTATGAACATGATCAATCAAGGAAGGAGAAGACCTTGTAACTTCAGTTAGGAGCAAATGCAACGAAAGGTACAATCATATTAGAATGGCCTTGGCCTATAAAGGAGAAAACAACAATCTACAAAAACAGAATCCCCATCAAGTAATTAATTACACATTAATTAAAAAATTGAGATTTGATACCATAACCAGTCATCTGAAATTTTTATCAAAGTACAAACGCCTAGGCTAAAATATATTTTTTTTTCCAAAAGAACAAGATTTGATCGGGAAGTTGAGAAGTGGGGGCCCAAGAAGGGGGAAACAACGGGTTTCAGAATTAACCGCAAAACATGCATATTAGTTTTCAAACCAGGAATCAAATAAAATATACACAAACCATAAGTTTCAAAGCGAGTAAAAGTATACTAGTTTTTTTTGACCATTGCACTACAAGGGAGCTTTACCAATCATACAGAAGGGTCAAAGTCTTACAAGCTATTATCAAACACGTGAGAGAAGAAGGGGGTTCCGTCCACAATAGTATACAATACTGTCATGAAAAAAATTTTGTAACCTAAGGTTTGCAAACCTCTACTACCGTACTAATGTTGGTTATTTTAAATAAATGCCCACATCCCAAACAACCATATTTTAAAAATTTATACCTGAAACCGGGTAACACGTAACCGTCGTAAAACACAAAGATACAAACATAACGTCATTACATTATAAAACAAAACCTTCCGCTAATGAAACCAATAGACTATCAAATGAAACTAGTTTTTCCCGCAAGGTTATCACATTTAAGGGAAATTCCATCACCAGGAACTATACGGTAATTCCGTTTCATAAAAACACTGACCACTATTATTACTAACGTTAAACACTAGCAAAGGGAGCAATAATGCCAGTTAGGAAATTACACAACGAGTGCCATCAGTATGAATTTCGAGAGGGGGGATTAAACCAACTATTCATTGTCAACGAGGTACACAGGAGTCGCACAAGAAAACCCTCCATCCCAGCTTAGTTGATCCAAAAGCGAGTTATGTTTCAAGTTGATAGGGAATGTCAAGGCACTTCCTGAGGGTGGCCTTAAAGCTATAAACAAGATGAAATATAGTATAAGATTCTCACAACGAGAGACGAACACCTGTTGCAAAAAATCTTTTCCTTCTACCAGTTTTAATACCCGAACTCTAAGTGGCTACCCCATGCATTGCTCACACACTCTACAACCTTTCTTTCTCAATGCCAAAAGGTTATCAAAGGGACTTGCAAGGACTAACAAAAAACATCAAAAGACAACTTGGGTGCTAGGGAGTAGCTTCATGGTTATCGTAACTTACTTACTTCCATGATACGAAAATACTAGTTATCACATAAACAACTTGCAACAAACTCAAACGCAGAGAAGAATTAATACATCAAATAAAGAAAACAGATGAAGGTCTTCATTCGATAAGAGAAACATGACACTCAAAGGATAGGGCACACGCCCTCCTTTCGGACCCCATCTGCCAACCATAAAATGCTAAACAAGACCGACACAGGCAGGAAGGGAAATCTCCTCATGAACATCCAACTGACAATCCAATGCAAGGAAAGGTGGTTCGATTCACAATATTTTTTAAATAAAATCATAGAAAAGTGTAGCAATACTTTCCTGTTTCGTCTAATTCATATTTCATATAGACACTCCACACGGGCTAGCAAAACAAACATCGCTGAGATAAGGATGTGAGTACTCCTATCGATGCAAATGGCAAATGTGGGATGAACTGGAATAGATAGATAGGGCAGAAATTTAATACAGTATTGAGTCCTTCATAAATCCACCCCTCAACACCGCCTCGCAGTATGCTTCTGCACTGAAGACAACTCGAGGAGATTTTTTCCATCTTCCCTCGCTTCGCATCCTATGATCATCAAGGCTGTTATCAACCAAGTACTCTTGAAAAAGTCCCTGTGATGAATAAAAGCACGATGCCCTTGGCACAGCAACCAATTATCTAGAGAAAGACCATCCTAATGAAAGTTTGAGAAATAAATATCACTAGATGCGCTCCCCTCTCCTCCGTAGTCTCCTAGCCTTGGATTTACTACTGCACACAGGCTCTTTCTCCACATTCCTTCCTCTTTCCTTTCCTCCCCTGCTCTGCCCAAGTAGCAAAAATGCGAGAGAAAAAGTGGGGGTTCCGTTAACAAAAGAGTATCAATAATGACATCAAACAACTTGTTTATAACCATAAAAGGTTTTGCAAACATCCACTTAGTAATAATGTTTGGTTAATTTAAATAAAGTTCCCAACATCCCAAACACAATCCCAATTGTACGGCAACCCTGGGTAAACGACAATCAACCGTCGCCACAAAGATACAAAAATAACTTCAAAGTGTGACCTTATCCAAAACAAAAACCTTCCGCTATGAAAACCAATAAGGACTATCAAATGAAATCTGAGTTTTTCCCGCAAGGTTAATCACCATTTAAGGAAATTGCATCACAAACTATTACAGTAATTACGTGGCATAATAAAAAAAAAACTGACCCAATATTAATTAAAAGCATACATTACAAGGGAGGGGAAAGAAAATAATACAAGTTAGGAAAAATTAGAAGAGTGCCATAGCAATGATTCTGAGCAGGGGGGAATTTAGGACCCAACGGTTCTAGTCGTCAATGAGGGTCTGGTTTCACAACATGAAACCTCCAGCTTAGTTGATCCGGAAAAAGCTAGTTATGTTCAAGGTTGATAGGATGGTCAAGGCACTTCCGAGGGGGGCCTTAAAAAAAGATAGAAACAAGATGAAAGTAGTATAAGGTCTAAACACGCGGACAGAGGAAAAAACACGTTGAAAACAAACCTGTTCTATTCTACCGTTTTAATACCGAAACCTCTTGCTGGCTCGCCCACGCATTGCTCACCACAATTCTACAAAACCTTTCCTTCTCGATGCCAAAAAGGTGATCACAAGGGACTTGCATAAAGGAAGATAAACACAAATGGTCGAAAGACAAATTGGGTGTGCTGGGAGGAGCTCATTGGTTACATAAACTTACGTCCCATGATATCGAAAATACTAGGTAATCAACATAACAAACTGCAAAACTCAAAAAGCAAAGAGAAAGAATTTAAAAAAAAGAAATAAACAGAGGAAGTCTATCATTCGCGTAAGAGAAAACATAGCTTGCAAAAACAAAGGAGAGGGCACAAACATCCTTTCGACCCACATACTGCCAACAATTAAAAGCTAATTAAAACAAAGACGACACCAAGCAGGAAGGGAAATCTCCCATCATGACATCCAAACTGAAAAATCACTGCATGGAAAAGTGGTTCGATTTCACAAATATTTGTAAATTAAAATAACAGTAGAAAAGTCTCTATAATATCTTGCCTATTTCTCCAGCTTCAACAGGTCGTACAGGGACCTCACACGGGCCAGCAAAAAAAAAAAACAATAGCATTGAGACAAGGATGTGGGTGACTGCCAGCCTAGCGATTGTCAAAAGGGCCAAATGTGATAACTGGATAGGGACAGTATGGGGAAGGAAAATTTAACAGTTGAGTCCTTTCATAAATCCACCTTACACCGCATTGCAGTATGCATCCTGCAAGGGAAACAACTGAGGATGGGAGAATGTATTTCATTTCTTCCCTCGCTTCAGCACATCATATGAGATCATCAAGGCGGTTATCACCCAAAGTTACTCCTGAAAAAGTCTATGATGAATTAAAATCACGTGCCCTTGCCACAAGGAAACCAATTTATCCAGAGAAAAGACCATAAGAACTGAAAAAAAAAAAGTTGGAGCAAAAGGAAATTGCAAGAGATGCTTCTCGTTAGTCCCTAGGAGTGATTTAAGCCGGCTCTCTCACATGTTCCGGCTCTTACCCATAGTAGCTTTCCAGTTCCTTCAAGCAATACTATCCTGTCTTTTCGCCAATGCTCCACCTACTCTTCTTCTTGGCTTTTCATCTACAAGAGATGCATACCCATCGTTAGATTTGATGAAGGTAAACAAACATACAGTTACTCTTAAAACACTCAGAAAAGATACTTTTCAAAAAGGAAAATAACGTCTGCGTTCTTCTTTATCGCTGCAGTTCCATATGATGCACCTGTTATAGTGCAATATGTGCGCGCCCATGTGACAGCTTGCTTCACTTAGCAGCACCAGTAATCTCATAAGAACATTGTCATTGTTAAGATGAGAGAGCTAGATTTGCATTACCCACAACAATTTATCTGAGCAATATAATCTGTGGGATTAATATTAAACGTGGTTGTAGTGTGGCAGGCAAACATCTGCTAGAAGGGCTCTTATTGAATTAATATAATAGAGTGTTTCTCCACCATTCTTGTGCAAAAAGAGACTCGATATCATAATTCATCTTTGTCCAATGAATTTTCTGGGCTTTTGGGCTTCTACCTAATCTCCAAGCCAGGCTTCTGAAAAACAGTAGGAGGGAATCCGGGATTTAGGTGCACTTATAATCTAGCTACTCTTATTAACTCGGACAGTTTAGTGTGTGTGGTTCATAGTTCATCTGTCTTGCACTTCCATTTCCATCATGGTACAAAAAACTCAGAACCTTTTGTAGCACTCTCAAAGGACTCTTTTGGACAAAGTCAACTGTTCCTGTGTTCCTTTTGGGTGTTCAAGTCCCAATTTTTCTAGTCCACAGCAGATTTATTGCCCTGCTGGCACTATGCAATCGATTATACCCTGCAATCACTTCTGAAGGAGAATCTGATGATGTGGGAGTGCAAGTTGATAATATAAACAGAGAAACAAACCTGTTGGACACCTTTGCCTATTGGAAACGGGTTGTCACGAAAGGCTTTCTACCAAACTTGTAGCATGCCCCATTTGCCTGGTATTTTACTGCTGTAGGCAGTTGCTGGTGGATCCACAACAAGACCAGCCTTAAAGCTCATCAGACATTTTCTCAAACATTGCATAGATTCCCTGTGCCCTATGGGTGTGATCGTCACCACATTTGGGTCAAGCTCATGGCAAGGAAGAAGAGAAGAGAAGAAACAGAAGAGAACAGAAACCAAATGAAATTAAAAATACAAGCACAAACCGTAGCCTCAAGATTTTGATCGAGCTTTCTCCATGTTAAAATTCACACCTGGACAGAAGCGACTTTCCAAATTGAAAAAGGGCAAGGGGACAAAAACTCAACTAAAAACTTTACCTCGTCTCTACTAAAGCTGCAAAGATCTGCAACAATGATCTCGACTGTGGTCTGCGGCAACCAAAAAACATTCAGGATCAAACCAACGGTTCCTTGGGCTCGCCCTGCAGTAGCTGTCGCACATCTTAATCTCTTGGAGGTCACGGATTTCGCGGATAAGTTTACTTCTCTACCCTGTAGCTTGTGTACATAAAAGCCGATCACTTTCCTCACGGCCACTCCTTAGGGAGATTTCAGTTTTCTACGCTCCACTGAAATGCCTGTACAGGACATGATTTTGAGGATCACACCCACCACACAACATTCAGGGATTAGACTTAATTTCCACCATCAAATGAATCCACTGTTCAGAAAATTGCCAAGAAGGTGCGGGGGTTTTTTTATGCAATGGCAGGTGTCAGTGTAATAAAGCAAGGTATGGTTGATGAACAAGTAAGCCTGTCAAACAATGAAGAGATAGTGGTTGTGGAGGCGGGGCAACGCACACACAACCTTGCCCCAAAAAAAGGGACAAAACAAGCACGCGGCTCGGAACAACTTCTATGCTCTTGTATCAGCCAGGGCCACGGTTCGCATATGATGGCCATAAAAGCATGGTAGGGGGGTGGCCAGGGGAGGAACAAGGCCCAACCAAACCGTCGATGTCCAGTGAGCAAATACCATTCTCTCCCCTTAAGAGAAGGGCCATCCTATCCTCGATGCGAAGCACAACCAACACAAAGGGAACAGACAATGGTAAACTGAATATAAGGATCAGCGATAAGGGCGAAGGTACGCTCTAAGTTTTAATTATATTACAAGATGGCAGAAAAGACCAAGATGGGACCAGGGGGTAGCCTAGGGATCCACAGGGTATGGCAGGGCCAGAATCGACAGGAAATTCTTGAAACTATGAAGGTTCTGTGTGAATAATTGCAGGGTTGTTGTCTTGTGGTCATCATTCATGGTTTGTCTCTCTTTCCAAGTAGCACTTTGATTCTTAGATTTAATTTTCTTTCTATAAAATAATGTTCTCTCAGATTGTAGAGTTTTGGGTTGATTTCTTTATCTGTGCGGGCGCGAACTAAAACAAAGAAGGGCTAACGCACACGTGCTTGGTCTACGAAAGGTTCACTATACGGTTAACAGAGAGACTGGATCTACTTGAATAGGCATTGGGTTGGGGACCACTACTCATAGGTCTCTTATGCGCGCCCCTCAAACTCTGTAGGGCCTACCATAGACGCCAGTAACATCAAATCTCTTCATCTGGCTACCATCAAACTTTATAATGCTCCCGAGCAACTAATCTCTTTTGCTCCTCACAAACTCATTATGGCCCTCCATCGAAAGGAGAGGCCGGTAACACCTTTATGGTCCAAGAGCACAGAGTGGGTGACACTCCTAACCAACGGGACATTAATATCAAGCGTGGTTCAACACCGCTAGGTTATATGTAACTACAGACTGGCCGCAGTCACCCCAAACGAAGTAACAACGAAGTGGGTCCATAGGTTTTACCAAACCAATCATTGGTTGCAATCCATAGACCCGATCACCACATCATGGACAATAGAACCAGCACACACAATCCAATCAAAAGTGCCAAGTGGCAAAGTACAAGCTTGGGCAAGGCGGTAAAAAATTCCAAATTTTAAAGAAAACCAAAAATCCCCCAAGAACAAAATAAATGAGGCCCACAATAGCCCCCCCCCCGCGGCACCAAGATTAGATATACAAATATCCAGCGATACGGGTAGGGCCAATAAACCATAGGAAAAGAGAAGGGAAATGCACAAAAAGTGTAGGAAGCATTGAAACTCAGAAAGTTGCTGAGTAGTAGAGTCGCATAATCAAGACGGTCCAGATAAAGGCTCAATGTAAAGGGTTGAGTACTTCGAGGTAGAGAAGTAAGACGTGAGGGTAAATGAGTAGGGGTCAGCCCCATTGTAACGATAACTGTGTGCACGTATTGAATCGTAGCCACCCAAGAAGGGTGGTACTCAACAGAGTATGCTAGCTACTTAAACCCGAGCCTACAGCTCATACAATCCCATATCATAAATACAACTGTCATTCACATCATCTGAATCATCCCACCAGCACTGTCTGATAAGGCTAAACATTAGTATAAAATACCACTAAGGTTGCATAAATAACAACCACATAGGGAGCAGAGGAAGAGACACATGTATCTACTAAACTAGAAGTTTTGGGCTCGAAGTTTAGTTGACCCATCGTGGACCACCATCCCACCTTCTGCACAGTCGACTTCTACCATGATATTTCCCTCAGGATGGTTACAGCGTGAGAAGTTCACGAAACATAACTCCAACCCATTAATCCTCTAACATTAATGTGGCACAAAAGCACATAACTACCATTAACACAAGCCTATGGGCAGTAGCAGTAGAGCAACATAAATAGAGGGTACATATACAGTGCGTTACGATCACGATCATACATTCCAACTAAGTAACACATCAGCTTTAGCAAGCAACATACGTAGCCCGTCAGATGCAGAGGACGACGCGCCAGTCACAGAGATAAAGAAGATTGCGAAAGCACTTGTAGACCGTATGGACCACAAAAATTCACAAGACAAACTAAGGAAGAAGAAATTACGATTATTTGCCACAGTCATTGACATACGGATGAACATAAGTAACATCATCAAACTTTAACACTAACATACACATGTGCACTATTATCACAAGGTGGTACACCACATTTTCTTCAAGGACATGTAAAAAAAGAACAATCATGATACAACTCATTTCTTCCAACATCAATCTCAGTCATACAAACACATTGATACACCTACATATCACCAAGATGTCAAACATATTCCCACACGCGTTTCACCCACATAGAAATTCTTTTTCAACATCACAAAACAAACCATTCACATGGAAACTGCCTTCCTATGAATTCCATAAGAAGGAGAAGAGATACTCCCATTCCCAACACATCACACATGATCACAAACACGCACAAGGGGATATATGTTACCCATCAAATTTTGGGCGTTCACAATATCAACAATTTAATGACATAGATTCACATCACGCTTTGTTTTGAGATTTAAAGCAAAATTTCCTCTTCCAATATCTACCACCATTCATGCAACAACGTAATTCATCAGTTAGATCTCATCACTTAACACCACACCACACATTGTAACATCCACCATACAACCCAACCAATCGGACCCACATAGGTTTTAGACGAGCAAGGAACTCGCTTTGATTTACCAAATGTAAGGACCCCAAAATCATCACACAACGAACAACACAGTGAAATACAGGATAACTTTTTTTTTTGACTTGCTTTACCCATAACATGACGCAACATGTCGTCACCAAGGATACAACTAACACTGAGGACAACTTGATACAAGGATGGCCATAAAGGCAGCACGGAAACGTTCACACCTATCAAGGACAATACATTTTTTTATATATATATATTTTTTTTGACAAGACAACATAGAAGTCCAACCACAAAACACATTTACAGTTAGGGCCAACCATAATGAAATATTCTTGAGGGTTATTTATTTTTTTAAAAAAATACATCTTGCAATTCTTAGCTTACGTTTTCAAGGAGACTCGGGATATGATTCATACAATTCATCTTACCAAGTTAAATTTATTCTTTTTACACAGAGTAATTATCTTTAAATCTTCTCTATTATGACCTTTATTTGCTTAATTCATTTATCAAGAAAAAGGAGAATTTCAATTCCACAAGGCCATTTGCTCATCACTAATGCTACTAGAATTCGTTCTTGCCCACAAGACAACATGGTTTAAGTTCAACACACTTAAGAGAAGAGATACAAGGTGCCTTGGAAAAGGGTTAGAGGGAGAAGGTCGAGATGAAACATCTTTAGGACCTCATTAGTTATTGCTAGTATTTAATTGAAACTAGGGCTCTTAACCAGGATTATCAACAACCTTACTTAGGCTTTGCTAAAAGTATTAACAAGGAGTAAAAATTTACTTTCCAAATGGTGGTGAGAAAGATGGTGAGGTCTCCAATTTGTTTTCTCTGGCTTATTAAATCTTATCATCTTCAAACAACTATCAATTCATTTCACCTTAGGGTCATTTTACAAATTTTACCATAAAAGGAATAATGTTCACTATAGGAGCTAGGGTTATCGTGTTATAAGGTTTACTTGCAATGATATTCTTGCCCTTGTTTACTTTAAGAATTTCCTGCTCTCAAGTTGGTGACCCCTATGTTATTTTATTTGAATACAACTTTTAATTTAACTTCCAGAAGTATTAAACAATCCCATGTTCGTTTACTTATGACACTTTATTACTAAGTCATGTCCAGATTTAACTCAAAATTTATTCTCAAGGCAAGGTTGTAGCAACACTCATTTACAAGAACAAAACAAGATTACATCAATTCTTAAAATACTAATACTCCAACAAGGTCACTCAACAACAATAACCAAATTTTCTTATAATTTCAATGATGGTCAAACAATACAAGGTTTCTAAAGTTCAGATGACAAAGTCCACCATACTTTATACTAAGACATTAATCCTCTTTTAAACTTTCCACTGGACTGTTAACAACAGTTGAACAACATACAAAGGTTTCGAGCAAAGGAAATTCTCAACTGAGGTTGATGACAACAGTCTACAATTCTATCCCTCATCTACACGCAAAATCCATCTGCAGCAAATTTTCTACAAGAGTCAGTTCACGAGAACTGAGCAAGATAAGGCTACACAAAACCACCATAACTATTATCTAACAATATCATGAAAAGAAGCACTTTATTACAAGAATTTGGGTCAAACCTCTAAACTCTATGAGCACCTCAAGTTATAATAAAGTCTATAACATGTCAATCAAAGAAGGAGAAGACCTTGTACTTCAGTTAGGAGCAAATGCAACGAAAGTAACAATCATATGAGAATGGCCCTTGGCCCTATAAGGAGAAAACAAACAATCTAGCAAAAACAGAATCCCCATCAAGTAAGTAATTAAACAATAATTACAAAATTGAGATTTGATACATATACCAAGTCATCTAGAAATTTATCAAAGGTACCAAACGCATAGGCTAAAATAATATTTTTCCAAAAGAACAAGAGTTGATTCGGCCCAAGAAGGGGAGAAACACGGGTTTCAGAAATTAACACAAAAAGCCATGCATAATTGAGTTTCAAACCGGAATCAAATAAAATATACACACAACATAAGTTTCGAAGCGAAGGCAAAGTATACTAGTTTTGACCATTAACTACAAGGAGATTTACCAATCATACAGGAAGCGTCAAAGTCTTACAGGCTAGTAGCAAACACGCGAGAGAAGAAGGGGGTTCCGTCCAACAAGAGTATACAATAATGTCATCAACACATTTTTATAACACTAAAGGTTTGCAAACCTCCACTACAGTACTAATGTTTGGTTAATTTAAAATAAATTGCCCACATCCCAAAACAACCATATTTTACGGCAACCCTGGGTAACACAGTCAACCATCGCACAAAGATACAAACATAACTTCAAAGTGACATTATCAAAACAAAACCTTCCGCTATGAATCCGTAAGACTATCAAATGAAAGCTGATTTTTTCCCGAAGGTTAATCACATTTAAGGAAATTTCCATCACAAACTATTATGGTAATTACGTGCATAAAAAAAACCGACCAATATTAATTAATAGCGTTAAAATTTTAAGGGAGCAAATAATGCAAGTTAGGAAAATTAGAAGAGTGCCATCAGCAATGATTCTGAGAGGGGATTAGACCAACTATTATAGTGTCAACGAGGTATAGGATTCACACAATGAAACCTCCAGCTTAGTTGATCCGAAAAGCTAGTTATGGTTCAAGTTGATAGGGATGGTCAAGGCACTTCCTGAGGGTGGCCCTAAAAGCCTAGAAACAAGATGAAAGATAGTATAAGAGTCTAAACACGCGAGATGGCAAAACATGTTGCAAAAAAACCTTTTCATTCTACCAGTTTTAATACCGAAACTCTAAGTTAGGCTAGCCCACGCATTGCTCACACAATCCTACAACCTTTCTTTCTCGATGCCAAAAGGTTATCAAAGGGACTTGCAAAGGAGCTAACAAAAACAGTCAAAAGACAACTTGGGTGCTAGGGAGGAGCTTCATGGTTATCGTAAACTTACTTCCATGATATCGAAAATACTAGTTAATCAACATAATAACTTGCAACTCAAATGCAGAGAAGAATTAATACAGAAACAAATAGACGAAGGTCTATCATTCGAGTAAGAGAAACATAACATTCAAAGGAGAGGGCACACGCATCCTTTTAACCCACATACTGCCAACAATAAAAGCTAAAACAAGACGACACAAGCAGGAAGGGAAATCTCCCATCATGACATCCAACTAACAAATCAATGCAAGGAAAGGTGGTTCGATTTCACAATATTTTTAAATAAAATAACATTAGAAAAGTGTATAAATATCTTGCCTATTTCTCCAGCTTCAACAGGTCTTACAGACTCCACATGGGCCAGCAAAAAAAAAATAGCATGAGACAAGGATGTGAGTACTACTGTTGGCGATGTCAAAGGGCCAAATGTGATAACTGGATAGACAAATGGGGCAGAAAATTTAACCGTTGAGTCCTTTCATAAATCCACCTCACACCGCCTCACAGTACACTTCTGCACTGGAAACAACTCAAGGAGATTGTCTTCCATCTTCCCTCGCTTCAGCAGTCCTATGAGATCATCAAGGCTATTATCAACCAAGTACTCCTTGAAAAATTCTGTGATGAATAAAAGCACGATGCCCTTGGCCACAAGATAACCCAATTAATCCAGAGAAAAGACCATACAGAATGAAAAATTTGGAGAAAAGAAATATCAAGAGATGCTCTCCTCGTAGTCTCCTAGGATTGGATTTACTGCAGGCTCTTTCTCACATTTCCTACTCTGCCTAAGTAGCTTTCCATTTCCTTCAAGCAGTACTCTCCTGCTTTTCCCAATCTCCACCTACTCTTCTTCTTGCTTTTCATCTCAGAGATGGATAACATACATCCTATTTGATGAAGTAAACAACATAGTCCAGTCCTCTTAACACTCAGAAAAGAATACTTTTTTGAAAGTGAAAATAAAGTCTTCTTCCTTCTTATCGCTGCAAGTTTCATATGATGCACCTTGTTATAGTGCAAATGTGCAGCCCATTGCTTACAGCTTGCTTCACTTAGCAGCACTAGTAATCTCCATAAGAACATTGTCATTGTTTAAGATGAGAGATCTAGATTGCATTACCCACAACAATTTCTCTAGCAATATAATCTTGGGGATAAACTTGGTTGTAGTGTGGCAGTCAACATCTGCTAGAAGGCTCTTTTGAACTTAATATAATAGAGTGTTTCTCCACCATGTTTGTGCCACAGAGACTCGATATCATCATTTCATCTTTGTCCAATGAATTTTCTGGCTTTGATTCTACCTCATCTCCAAGCCCAGGCTTCTGAAAACACGCAGAGGAATCCAGGGCTTTTGGTGCACTTATATCTATGCTACTCTCATTCAACTCGTGAACAGTGTGTGTGGTTTCATAGTCATCTGTTGCACCTTCCATTCCATCATGGTACAAAACCTCAGAACTCTGTAGCACTCTCAAAGGACTCTTTTGGAAAGAGTCAAAATGTTCCATGTGTTCCTTTTGGGTGTCAAGTTCCATCTTTTCTGGTTCCACAGTAGATTTATGCCCTGCTTGCAATATGCAATCTGATTCATGCCCTACAATCACTTGAAGGAGAATCCCGAATTTGAGGATGCAGTTGATACTGAACAGAAAACAACCTAGTTGGACAACCTACATATTGGAGGCGCTCACGAAAGCTTCTACCAAACTGTAGCATGCCCGTTGCCTGGCTATTTACTGCTGCAGGTAGTTGCTGTGGATCCCTAACAAGAACACACCTTACAGCTCCTAAGACATTTTCTCCAACATTGCATAGATTCCCTGTGCCTGTGGGTGTGATCTATCACCAAATTTGGGTCAAGCTCATGGCAGAAACAATAAAATACAAGCACAAAACGCAGCCTCAAGATTTGATTGAGCTTATCCCATGTTAAATTCACCACCTGGACAGAAGTGACTTTCCAAATGAAAAGGCAAGATAGCTCAACTAAAACTTTACCTCGTTCTTCTACTACAGTTGTAAGATTCTGCAACAACTGATCTCGACTGTGGTCGCGTGTAACTAGAACATCAGGATTAACACCAATGGTTCCTTGGGCTCGCCCTGCAGTAGCTGTCGCACTTAACTCTCTCTGGAGGCCACTGATTTTCTGGGATAAGTTTACTTCTCTACCTTGTAGCTGCTGCATAAAGCCAATCACTTCCTCACGGCACTCCTAGGAGAATTTCAGTTCTACGCTCCACTAAAACTGCCTGTACAGCACGATTTTGAGACTCACACCCACCCACGCAACATAAGGGCGATAGACCTTCATTTCACCATCAATGAATCCACTGTCCAGAACACGCTAAGGAGGTGCAGGGGGGGTTTTAATGCAATGGTAGGTGTCAGGGTATAAGTCAAGGTAGGTTGATGAACAAGTAAGCCTGTCAAACAATGAAGATAGTTGGTGCAGGCGCCCAACCACACACCACTTTCCAAAAATGACAAAACAACACTCGTGGAACAACTTCTCTCTCATGTCAGGCAGGTCACAGAGATGGCCATAAAGGATGGCAGTGTGGGGGGCAGGTGGAAAAGGAGCCGATGTCCAACGGGCATTACAAGGGCTCCTAGAAGAGATGCAAAGAGAGCACAAACAATCAAACAAGGTCGAGTTATTGATTGACGTGAATCTCTACATAAAAAGGAATACATACGACGCTTGACATAACCTTTACGGGGCTTAGAGTCTTCTTTTTCAAATCTCCCAAAATTTTATTTTCTAACTTTGTAAGGTAGATGGAAAAGGTTGTTTGATTTGATGACATCATCTATCTCTCCCCAATACCAGTAGATATGAGCACTTAATTTGGATGCTCTAGTATCATCGTATAAGGTTATGGTAGTGAACAAAATTAATGTTTAAATTTTAAATTAGTTTCAAAAATTACAAGGTGGAGATTTATTTCCTTACACTATTTAAATTTTGTTACATATCCATTTGTAAGATTATGCAGTGGTTTAACGTTTCTATAATATTGTAAATGAAGAACCCAAATTACAAAAATTATGAAAGAAAAGGTAAGGGAGACCATGCCTGAGGGAAAAATGAATCAGCCAAAGTGGCTCTGAATAGTACAACATGCACAAGCTACCAAGGTCCAGAATGGTTGTCGAGCTTTACAAGGGCTAGCTCATCTCACCAAAGAAGTGGATCAAGGTATTGAAGTCGAGACCAGGAGGATCCCGCTCTCATTTCGTTTCTACACCGTTACCATCTTTCCAAGTCTTAACTCAAAAAGGAAAACCATGAATATTGTTTTGGGTGATTCAATGCAACTCCTTCCCTAGAAAACATCAAATTGTGAGCATGAAGAGAATAATCCTTGGTGTTTCTAAAGCCAATCAAAGTAATAAGTTGGAAAGTGGAACTATAATTAATTCTTCTAGTTTTTGATATGTAGGCATTTTGTCAAACAATTCACATGAAATATCTCCCCCTTTCATTATAGAATCCACAACTGCTATGCATTTTTTCCTAAAATTTAACAAAAATATTATCCATGCAACCAATTGGCAAGGAGATGGTGCACAATGTGGAGGCTTGGATTAAAATTGACAATTTCATTATTGAAAGTTACCAGTGTCTATTCACCAAACCCATTTTGTGCATATCTTTTTGTCCATGCTATCTACAGAACCCACACCTTCCTTTTTTTGATACATTCTCTCAAATAGTTCATCTGCCTTGTGCAAGGTTCAAGATTTTGCATACACATCTGCCAAAGCATTTGCAACTATAACATCTGAAAACATTCCTCTACCTTATATGCTTAGATGGCCGTCCATACCATTTTCTAAATCCTCCATGAATGTGTTGGCTGCCACACTACAACCAACTTTACCTCCAATATTATTGCAAGACAAATTGTTGTGTCTTTCTGAACAACCAGCAATGTAGAAATTAGAGGGAAAAAAATACAATTTTCGCAAATACTCTAATCTAGTTCAAACTCAATCACCTATCTCCTCTATACGAAATATTACTCTACAGAGTCCAATTGTTTCTCAGCACCGGCATAGGGAAAAATCCCTATACCAGTTGTTTTTCTAGCCTTCTCGTAGCCTCTAGAACACCATTTTGTATATAGTATGCACTTAATGCATTCCATAAAGCCATGGAAAATTTATTTAGAGGTAAACGTATCAGGTAGGAACCTTTTGGATGTATCTGCAAACGTTTTCAAAGCCCCTACGAGGCCTTCACGAGCATAGAACTGCAGATTTTTGGAATAGGTCAACTGACAGGTTGGAAGAAGTGTTGACTACCATTTTAGTGGTTGGATTAAATGCATGTGAGGTAACCCATGCTTCCTAACTGACACACTCAGCCACCCTCTCACAAAATCACCAACTACCTTCACCAATGCACTTACTTAACCCACACTCCACATCAAACTCTCTAGCCACATTCCACAAAAAAAAATTTAAAAAATTTAATTATTATTATTATTATTATTATTATTACACCTGTAATGTGACAACTGCTTATTTGAATCAGAAAAAATGTGACACCTTGTTCCACGAAATAGGGCTCAGAGTCCTCGTCCACCAAGTGCAACAGGGTGGGCATTACTGCAAATTCACTGTCGCAGGACTACAAAATGTAAATTCTGTATTGTGCATTTGTAGCCTCTTGTTGTGCTTCAACAACACATGATTGTCGCATGTCAACAACCTCATGTTGTGTGTCAACAACTTTGTGTCGTGCATCAACAACCTCGTGTCGTGTGTCAACAACTTGCCCTGCAAGTTCATGATACTTGATATGTTGGTACCTTAGTAAGCTAGTAGTAAGTTAGTAGTATACTACTCGGCGGATCACCTAGGTTTATATAGGAGATGTTTTCAAGGGGTTGGCAAAGCCGATCCCTTAAAAAACTATACTCTAAATTTTAGGCGAACAAAATACTAACCTCCTCCAAAAAATTCGTCTTTTCAAATTTTTCTAAAATGGAATATTCGCCAAATTATAAATATTCGCCGCTAAAAAAATCCATGGAAAAAATGAAATGAAACATATTCGCAATATCTATTATTATTTTTTGAGAAAATTAAAGAGATGGTGTGTGTTCAATAAATTTATAAAATCTTATTTTAATTTCTAAATTTAAATTTGGAGTTATTAAGCCAAATAAATTAAAATTTCAATCTAGACTATTTATTACTTTGACTTAAAAAATAATAAAGGTATTTGTTGAATATTGTATTCTGTTATTTATAATTTAAACAAAATATTCATTATCAATGGTGTATAATATTTTCAAAATGAATAAAAATAAATTTAATTTCTAATATATTTATTTCTACCTTATATATTTGACTATTTCGTAAATAATCTAAACTTTCAAAATTACAGTTTCAATAAATATTTATCTGTTTACATTTGCGGTTTGATTTTTTATTTAATTGTAATTTACCGTTAGAATATTCAAAAAACGATCTAGAGACCATAAAATTCCAGGCCTGAAGTCTCCATGTAGTCTTGTCACATGCCGAGACACGGCTGTTTATGATTGCGATTTGTGAAACTTAAGTGTTAAACACTCCGTCAGTAATTACGCCGCTTCGTCCGCTCTTTCGCTTTCGATATCAGAAGCTTTTTAAAAACACCCAAAAAAATCTCACCAAAATAAAATTTAATTTTGGTCAAGGTGTTACGATCTTTTTAGCTGCCGTGGAATACTCTCATACATCCAATATCCACCATTGCCAAGAGATATCCTTAAACAAACTGTTATAAGAAGGAAAAGATAATAACATCTCACAACTCAATTTAAATTCTGCATCCATGGAGAATGTGCTCTCTCTCTTTTCTTATATTGAGGCAAAAACCATTTTGGCCTTAATTTCAATCTTTCTCGCAGCTTTTATATCCAACCTGTTTATCTCAGCAGTGAAGTCGAGCAAGAGTAGGAAGAAGAAATGGCCCCCATCTCCACCCACACTGCCATTGTTGGGCAACATGCATCAGCTCAATAAGGGCGGTACTCTCCTCGCGGCGTTAACAGACATCGCGAGGTCATATGGGCCAGTCATGACCGTGTGGATGGGACCATTTCCGGTCGTAGTTCTCACCACCGCCGGCTTTAGAACTACCATTAGTTCTCCTTACAACGAGCTCTGGAGTGAGCTCAGAAAAATTCTTCAGAACAAAGTTTTCAGCCCGTCTCACATTCAAAGCTGCAGATCTTCGCAACAGAGATATATGAAAAATCTGGTCGACAAATTGGAGGCGGAGATGAAAGAAAATAACGGCGTTGTGAGGCCTCTGCACTTGGTCAAAATCATGTCAATCAATTTCATGGTAGTATTATGCTTCGGCTGTGATTTTCAGGACGAGAATTTCGTGAACGAGCTAGAGGAATTAATAGCCGAGGGTATTATGTTAAACGAAAACATTGATGTGCTTTTGGAGTCATTACCTTTATTTCGCTATTTTCTTCCCTCTCAGGCTGCATCATTCAAGAGATGGAAGTCCTTAAAAGCTCGCGTTTTGCATCTGATATTGCCTCTTGTTCAGTTTGGCTGCATTTTTAAAGGATATTTTGAGCAGAACGCGCCCAATTGTTTTTTGGATTGTTTGCTGTCTATAGGCGATCGAGAAGGTGGGGAAGGTAAGAAAAAGTTGAGCGAGGAAGAAATAGTTTTCAATTTATTCGAGATTTTTGCTCTTTCAGTGGACAGCATGTCCACAGCTGTAGAATGGGCTCTGGCTTATATGATTCACCATCCAGACGTCCAACGGAAAGTCCATGAAGAAACAAGAGAAGCGGTCTCTGGGGATAACACTGAATGCGTAGTCGACTTGGAGAAACTGCCATTTTTGGTAGCTGTGGTGAAGGAAACCCTGAGAAAAGAAGCGATTGCTCCTCTCGCTGTTCTTCATGAAACCGTGGAGGAATGTAAGGTGATGGGCTAAAGCTGGAGTGATTATAAATCTAGACTCCATTTCTACCGATCCTCGGCTTTGGAATGATTCCGGGGGCGAAGTTGATTCAGATAAAATGAGGATGGCGTATCTGCCGTTTGGAGCGGTAAGGCGAATATGTGCAGGAATGGATGTTGCCAGCGTCCATATTCCGATTACTCTTGCCAATCTGATCATCAAATTTCAGTGGTCCAGTGCGAATGAAGGGATCCCTCCAGATCTGACTCCCGACATTACAATGATTCTCGAGTGCATGAAATATCCTCTCGAAGCTGCTATTAAATGCCGCTGATGATATTTTCTTAATAGGTTAAACATGATCCGCCTGTTTTATTTTTGGGTTCTAGTACGTCCATGGTTTTTTCGGCGGAGGCTATTCTCGCCGAAGAACGCACCACTTTAACAAAGGGGCCTTTTTATGTGGTGCATTCTTTGGTGAGGATAGTCTCGCCGTTTTTTTCCAATTTCATATTTAGCTTGATTGTAATAGCATATAATATATACGCTATCATTAAATATATATTTGTTAATATTTATGCTGAAAGGTGTGAGGTACAGTGACAACAAGGTAGGGAAAGTTATGATGCTATCTATGTGAAGAAAAATTCAAAGAGATTTTTATAAAAATATATTTTATGAGCGATAGTAATAATTTAAAAATATTTTATAATAACAAGAATTGAAATAAATTTCAAATTTATAGAAGAGCTCACACGTCACAATACATCAAAATTGAATTATAACTAAAACTCGAAAATATAATGAAAGAATGTTAACAAAATAATATTGTGTTGGACATTGTAATCCCACATCTTGTGCTTGTTCTCTTATAAACACTTGCAAGCGATTGTTGACATCGAATTAGGGAAAATCCCAAGGAAGTATGCCACATTCCTTTCCCAGATTTTGTGTGCAACTTTTCTTATTAATAGTTTCAGTGTGATTTATAGTTGTTAGATGTGATTGCAAGTTGCTTCATTCTCTATGGAATGATATATATAGCTGCAATTTTTAGTCATTTTGTATGACTGGTATGAAGCAACAAAGTTATGCCAATTTTTTTTTTTCTAAAGAGCACAAACTCTCACATTTCTTCAATTTGTATGCAAGTGTAACTTTCTAAATACATCATCCACCCTCTATAGCCCTCATTTGGTATTAGAATAGTAGTTTTACCTCCATTGATTGCATCGACATAGAGTAAGAATCTTACAACCCATCAAATACAATAGTATAATAACAAAAAATATAAATATTAGTCTATAAGCCTGAATGTTTTATTGTGCTTCAAAGAAATATTAGATCTTTCTTAAAATGGATACCTATAACTAGCAAATGTAGCATGCTATAATACATTTTGACATGCATATAAGAATTTTCTAAGTGAGAATAGAAAGAAGGATTCAAATGCAGATTTCTTTATTTTTCAAGTAGTCCATCATAACATTTTCTCAAGGATTATAGCAGGATCCAAGTTGAAGCAAGCTTGGGATATTCTACAAATAACACTGTATCAAGGCATGAATAAAGTAAATACTACTATCCTTTAAATGATATGAAGGGGTTTTGATACAAATTAGATAAAAATGTCTAAATCTATTGATTCATACCGTAGAAAAATTGCAAGTCTTTCTAATCAAATCATGTCTCATGGTGAGACTATAGAAGATATAAGAGTAGTTGAAAAAATAGTAAGGAACCTCCTTTCCTTATTTGATAAATAGTTTTGGTTATAGAAGAAATTAAATCTCATCTCAGTTGACTGTATATATTGAGCTCCATACAAATCTTGTTATTTATGAACACAAGATCAATCGCTCATCTAGTTCCTTAGAGCATGCATTCAAAAATCGAGATTCAGACAGTCATCATAGAAGAAGAGGAAAACCACATTCAATATGTAGAGGTAGAATTCCAAATGCTGGAAGAAGAAATCCTATAAATACAAATAGAAGTGTCCCATTTATCAGAATTTGAGACAAAACTAGTCATATGATGAAAGACATGAAAAATCACAAGTGCAATGTCATTACAGTGGACAATATGGTAATTATGCTCATGAATGTAAAATAAGACAATATGATTTGAATAATATGTAAAGTACAAAGTTTTTTAAGGAAAACCATATTTAAAAGTTCAATGTTTCTAGCTTGCAATTTTGAGAAAGAAAGTCAAAATGATTTATGTTATTTATATTCAAGTTGTAATAACCATCTGCTTGGTAATATTGAAATGTTTTCAAGCTTCAAGTAGTTAGTTCATTATTACAAAAAGTGTTAGTAATGGGAAAGACTAATATACACATTTTAACCTATTATGCGGAGAGTAAAATCATTGAATATGTTTAATAGGTTCTAGAATTAAATAATAATGTCATGGGGGTTCGGAAACTAGTTTAGAAGTGGTATAGAATAACATTCAAGAAAAATAAGTATGTAGTTTTGGATCAATTTCTATATAATATACCGATTGCTAAGGTGAAAATGAAAAAAAATCAAATGTTTCCATTAAGGATCAAGAAATATTTGAGTTAAAATTTATCCAAAACATTCATTATAGTGAGTAATCCAAATCATCATACTACTATCTAGTTGGTAACCCACATCACATATCATTACATTGATTCCTTCCAACAACCAACAATCCACAAAGATTTACCACATAGACCTATATCAATTAATAATCACTGCATTGAGATATTTATTTTTTACTAAACAATTACCAAGATCGGATTAAAAACCTCCATTAATATATTTCTTTAGCAAGAACTTTGCATGATAAATGTTTTCTTGAAATATTTCAAATTATCCTCACGAAGATCTCACATAAGAGAAATCTATCCTCTCAAAAAATTTCTCAAAATTTAGTAGCATCTTCTCTCAATAAAAACAATGCAATGAATTTATGTCTAAAGGAAATAAACATTCACCAAAGCCCACATGGAGTGTTAGAAAATGACCAATTAAAATCATAGACTTGTTGAAGTGACTCCTAGATAGTCCAAAATCTCAATGAAAAGTTACCCCCAAAGGATAAAAAATGTCAAAATTGAGGGCATGTGAATGATAATAAGGGACCAAAAAGTGTCCAAAATAACATTTGATAGGCATTTTGAATGCAACTTTTTTGCATTATGGTCTTTTCGTGTAATAACGTGATCAACCCATAACACGAGTATATTATGGCTTGGTAATTCCAAGACATAATGTGCTCTCATTATAACACGAGTGAAAAATTTAAACTAATTATATTCCATTGTTTGGTATGATTATATGTAACCAACCTGTTAGATGTAGAACGTTTCCTCCTAACCGATTTCTCTCCTTATATTTATACGCTATTTACATTGTAATATATTATTCAACATTTCCACATTTCTCCTTTTCCTATAGTGGTATAAGAGCATGGAAGAGTAGAGGCAGGAGCATGGTAGAGTGCAGAGAAATGTTGGTAAAATATTTGTTTTGAATCATTGCTTCCCATCCTACATGGAAATCCCCCACAAATGTCTGTGTCTTCTTCATGTTGCTCAACTTGTTCATGGAATTAAAGTTAAAGGTGGCCTCCTCCTCAACATAGAGACACAACCTTTATATTAAATCAACATGTAGTACAACTCTTAGGCTTCCATAAGTTGTTATTTAGTCATTAGGTTTAATGGACACCATTTACATAAACTGAAACTTTCCTGAAATAAACATTTTTGAGTGGGCCCCACATACTGTCAAAATATATAATTATACCTGGAGATATATAGAGTAGTCCTCTACAACATAAAATCATCACATTTTCCAAAAAATAAATTCTTTGTCACTATGCTCAATATCTCCCAATTTGCTACTTAACTAGAGTTTTAGGCGGGTTTCAAACATGTTTACCTTCTTAACAATCATTAACAAAAACGTGACAATTGAACTACCACATTATACTTGAAAAATAATCATATATGACCTAATTATCCATGCCAATTATCTCATGTCCCCATGCAAAGTATGCAATCCACAATGAGCATCAGAAAGTCAATGTTTAGCACAAAAACATAGCTTTAAAAACCTGGTTTCCAAAAAAAATCAATATCTTTGAAAATATTCATTACCTAGAACTTAAATTTAATCCACAACATCATGATAACCTCCTATAACTTACCCAAGTCTCTTCCATGCTCAAATACATCTGAATTAGTTGCACCACTGAAACTTTCTTGATTCTTCCTACTTTGTTCTCAAGAACATGCTTCAAAAGAACTTCATACATCCACTAAACATCTGCTATATGGCCTGATATACCTCATACACATGCTATACCATGTCAGAAAAAATACAACTTGTCTCACAAAGAATTTCTTACACCATTTCTCATGTTACTCCACCATGCACAATGCACTATGACTATGAATGGGCCTAGAATGAGCTGACTCAACCACAACTCTTCATGAAAAGACCATGATGACATCTTAAAGAATCATTAACACCTCTCACACATCATAATAACCTTGATATACCTCATGAACAGTTCATAAAGTGTTTGGAGAGCTCATATTATGACGATGCCTACTAGAGCATGCTCCAAAGCACCATAGAACTTCACCAAAACTAGACACTACCCATCAACCTTCATGTTTGACCTTTATAAACACCACATGAAGACACCAATGACACCATGACACCCTTTTCCATCAATGAACTTTGAAATAAATGACAATTCTATAGACATAAAGGACAACAATCTCCCCCTTTTTTATTGATGACAACCACCTTCAGAAACAATGATGGAAATCAAGAATGCAAAGAAACCTACAAGACCTATTTTTCATGTTTTGGATGCCTCTCCCCCTTTTAGATATATGAAAAATTATATATGAAAATAAAACATGAAAAATGACCACTCAAGGCATAATAACAACAATGCAATCAACTTACTTGATCACATGACTCCCCCTTGGAATGTACTATGTTTTCTTGTCTTCATAATAAAAAATTAGATTCATGGACCTGAAATAGAAAATCCCCCTGAAAAAATACATCATCTTTCAAATTCATTCAAGCTAAACATCACCTCTTAGGTTTATATCATGTTAGGAACACAACTTTGCCTCCAATTTCTAACACATCAACATTTAGGACTAAGAGCCCTGAAGCACATCTTCAGACAATTTTTACCATTTTTTATCTTACTATAAAATCAAATGTAGCATATGAAATAATATTTTGATGCTCACCCTATCATCACATCATTGTAATCTCATTGTTTAAGAAAATACAAGGTCATTTACCTTTATCATCATTCATGGAGATGGGTCAACACAAATTACATAGTCCTAAAACAATATTTTAGTCTTAATTGATTTCTTTTCATAAAAGCACATTTGTTAGACGATGTTGTTTATTGCTCGTAATTCCTTCACAATAAAACTATGTTATACATTGTTTTATATAACTAATATTCTTATATACTTTTGTTGGGATTATGTTAACCTTAATATGTACCAAAATCACAAACTTTAGCTCTTGAACTCAGAACTAAAACAAACAAGTCATGAGCACGATCCCTATAATGCAACCTCCAATTTGCTTGTTCATAAAACAATATGGAATAACTTTTATCTTCTTAGAAAAATGGAATCACACATAGGTGTTATACCCATGCATGTACCCCTAACACTTGTCAACACCTTCTTGTGTCAATCAACTTTGATCATAGATTGTTGTATTTCAGTCCTTAAGACATTCAACCCTATCTTGGAGCACACATTTATAGCACATAGACCAATGGACATTCTTATTTATACATGTAGATTGATGTGCACTTTGGAAAATAGGTTCTATAACATGTATTTTTTCTCAAATGTTAACAAAAACTTTTAAACTTATGCAATGTGCTCACAAAATTAGAGAAATATTTTCAAGACATAATCTCTAATAATGATCAAATTCCTCACTATTACGCTATCTATCAATACTGTATTTTTAAATTTGAAACATGACACCATTATATCATGAATTCCCCTTATCTTACCATGGATAACTTTAAACTTAACATATTTATTCTATGCCTCATGAGATATATAATCACTTTCAACACCAATTCTCTGATACAAGCTTGGGAGACTCATATTTATATTTTATCTCCAATGTTTTGAGGCTTTTTTCATGGTGCTAGGCCTTTTATGGATATTAGTAAGATGATAACTCTCTGTATATTCTCTTCATACCTTTGGACTCACTATTCCACATGTCCATAGATAAAAACTTCTCAATTTTGTTGTAATTCCCCAAACTTCCTGAATTTAAAAAACACAGTAAATCCAACTACAATTTCAATCTAACTGATTATTTTTTAAGCATTTAAATTAATTTATCCTATTCGTTCTAATAATTAAGAAAACTATCATTAGGGTGTAATATTTATTTAGTCCATAATGAATACATACGGAATTTATTTAAAATTATCTCCTAAGTAGTTAAGGGCAACACCTTAAGTCATTTTCGATTTAATCCTAGTTGTAGCAATGTATTTCAATATTTCCCTAAGTTACCCCCCATCTAGGTTTATTCACCCCACTAGTTAAATTAAATACTCAGCCCACCCATGTCATGTTGTACGAATTAATAGGATCCCTTAGATTGTTTTAATCTGGGCCATAGATTTTACTGATTCTCTAAAAGTAGTAATCCATCATATTTTGGTTTATATTTTAGTTTTTTTCCATGACCATTTCGTCTCTCATTTTTTAGGTTGAACGAGGAGAGCCATGGAGAATATGAAATCAATTGTTTTTTTGGTAGGGTTTTTATGGAGGAAATTTCCTCCTCTATAATAAATCTACCCTCATTTTGTTTTAAAAATCTAGGTTTACAGTCTCTCTTTTTTAAATATTACCAGAAGAAATTTTGGTTTTGAGTAATGGTACCAAAATCACAAACTTTAGCTCTTGAACTCAGAACTAAAACAAACAAGTCATGAGCACGATCCCTATAATGCAACCTCCAATTTGCTTGTTCATAAAACAATATGGAATAACTTTTATCTTCTTAGAAAAATGGAATCACACATAGGTGTTATACCCATGCATGTACCCCTAACACTTGTCAACACCTTCTTGTGTCAATCAACTTTGATCATAGATTGTTGTATTTCAGTCCTTAAGACATTCAACCCTATCTTGGAGCACACATTTATAGCACATAGACCAATGGACATTCTTATTTATACATGTAGATTGATGTGCACTTTGGAAAATAGGTTCTATAACATGTATTTTTTCTCAAATGTTAACAAAAACTTTTAAACTTATGCAATGTGCTCACAAAATTAGAGAAATATTTTCAAGACATAATCTCTAATAATGATCAAATTCCTCACTATTACGCTATCTATCAATACTGTATTTTTAAATTTGAAACATGACACCATTATATCATGAATTCCCCTTATCTTACCATGGATAACTTTAAACTTAACATATTTATTCTATGCCTCATGAGATATATAATCACTTTCAACACCAATTCTCTGATACAAGCTTGGGAGACTCATATTTATATTTTTATCTCCAATGTTTTGAGGCTTTTTTCATGGTGCTAGGCCTTTTATGGATATTAGTAAGATGATAACTCTCTGTATATTCTCTTCATACCTTTGGACTCACTATTCCACATGTCCATAGATAAAAACTTCTCAATTTTGTTGTAATTCCCCAAACTTCCTGAATTTAAAAAACACAGTAAATCCAACTACAATTTCAATCTAACTGATTATTTTTTAAGCATTTAAATTAATTTATCCTATTCATTCTAATAATTAAGAAAACTATCATTAGGGTGTAATATTTATTTAGTCCATAATGAATACATACGGAATTTATTTAAAATTATCTCCTAAGTAGTTAAGGGCAACACCTTAAGTCATTTTCGATTTAATCCTAGTTGTAGCAATGTATTTCAATATTTCCCTAAGTTACCCCCCCATCTAGGTTTATTCACCCCACTAGTTAAATTAAATACTCAGCCCACCCATGTCATGTTGTACGAATTAATAGGATCCCTTAGATTGTTTTAATCTGGGCCATAGATTTTACTGATTCTCTAAAAGTAGTAATCCATCATATTTTGGTTTATATTTTAGTTTTTTTCCATGACCATTTCGTCTCTCATTTTTTAGGTTGAACGAGGAGAGCCATGGAGAATATGAAATCAATTGTTTTTTTGGTAGGGTTTTTATGGAGGAAATTTCCTCCTCTATAATAAATCTACCCTCATTTTGTTTTAAAAATCTAGGTTTACAGTCTCTCTTTTTTAAATATTACCAGAAGAAATTTTGGTTTTGAGTAATGAATCTATCCATTATTTTTTCAAAAGAGATCTGATTCCCATATGTATATATGTATGAGTAGGGTTCAGATTAAAAATACAATACAAATACAAGTCCCGTATTGTGTGTTTGCAGCCTCTTGTTGCGGGTCAACAACACATGATTGTAGTGTGTCAACAACCTTATATTTATCTCTACCTAATATATTTGACTATTTCGTAGAAAATCAGAACTTTCAAAATTACAGTTTCAATAAATATTTATCTGTTTACATTCGCGGTTTGATTTTTTATTTAATTGTAATTTACAGTTAGAATATTCAAAAACGATCTAGAGACCATAAAATTCCAGGCCTGAAGTCTCCATGTAGTCTTGTCACATGCCGAGACCATAAAACACCCAAAAAAAATCTCACCAAAATAAAATTTAATTTTGGTCAAGGTGTTACGATCTTTTTAGCTGCCGTGGCATACTCTCATACATCCAATATCCACCATTGCCAAGAGATATCCTTAAACAAACTGTTATAAGAAGGAAAAGATAATAACATCTCACAACTCAATTTAAATTCTGCATCCATGGAGAATGTGCTCTCTCTCTTTCTTATATTGAGGCAAAAACCATTTTGGCCTTAATTTCAATCTTTCTCGCAGCTTTTATAGCCAACCTGTTTATCTCAGCAGTGAAGTCGAGCAAGAGTAGGAAGAAGAAATGGCCCCCCATCTCCACCCACACTGCCATTGTTGGGTAACATGCATCAGCTCAATAAGGGCGGTACTCTCCTCGCGGCGTTAACAGACATGGCGAGGTCATATGGGCCAGTCATGACCGTGTGGATGGGACCATTTCCGCTCGTAGTTCTCACCGGCCAAGCTCCAATTTGGGAGGCGCTGGTTACCCAAGCCTCGAATTTTGCGGGTCGTCCTAAGCGCTACGTCAACCAATTCACCACCGCCGGCTTTAGAACCACCATTAGTTCTCCTTACAACGAGCTCTAGAGTGAGCTCAGAAAAATTCTTCAGAACAAAGTTTTCAGCCCGTCTCACATTCGAAGCTGCAGATCTTCGCAGCAGAGATATATGAAAGATCTGGTCGACAAATTGGAGGCGGAGATGAAAGAAAATAACGGCGTTGTGAGGCCTCTCCACTTGGTCAAAATCATGTCAATCAATTTCATGGTAGTATTATGCTTCGGCCCTGATTGTCAGGACGAGAATTTCGTGAACGAGCTAGAGGAATTAATAGCCGAGGGTATTATATTAAACGAAAACATGGATGTGCTTTTGGAGTCATTACCTTTATTTCGCTATTTTGTTCCTTCTCAGGCTGCATCATTGAAGAGATGGAAGTCCTTAAAAGCTCACGTTTTGCATCTGATATTGCCTCTTGTTCAGTTTGGCTGCATTTTTAAAGGATATTTTGAGCAGAACGCGCCCAATTGTTTCTTGAATTGTTTGCTGTCTATAGGCGATCGAGAAGGTGGGGAAGGTAAGAAAAGGTTGAGCGAGGAAGAAATAGTTTTCAATTTATTCGAGATTTTTATTCTTTCAGTGGACAGCATGTCCACAGCTGTAGAATGGGCTCTGGCTTATATGATTCGCCATCCAGACGTCCAACGGAAAGTCCATGAAGAAACAAGAGAAGCGGTCTCTTGGGATAACACTGAATGCTTAGTCGACTTGGAGAAACTGCCATTTTTGGCAGCTGTGGTGAAGGAAACCCTGAGAAAAGAAGCGATTGCGCCTCTCGCTGTTGTTCATGAAACCGTCGAGGAATGTAAGGTGATGGGCATAACTATACCTGCTAAAGCTGGAGTGATTATAAATCTAGACGCCATTTCTAACGATCCTCGGCTTTGGAATGATCCCGGGGATTTCAAGCCAAGTAGATTTCTGGGCGAAGTTGATTCAGATAAAATGAGGATGGCATATCTGCCGTTTGGAGCAGGAAGGCGAATATGTGCAGGAATGGATGTTGCCAGCGTCCATATTCCGATTACTCTTGCCAATCTGATCATCAATTTCAGTGGTCCAGTGCGAATGAAGGGATCCCTCCAGATCTGACTCCCGACATTTCAATGATTCTCAAGTGCATGAAATATCCTCTCGAAGCTGCTATTAAATGCCGCTGATGATATTTTCTTAATAGGTTAAACTTGATCCGCCTGTTTTATTTACTTTCAAGTAGCTCCATGGGTTTTTTAGCTGGATTGTAATAGCATATAATATATACCATCATTAAATATAATATTTGTTTCAAGGTAGCAAATTTTGTACGGAGACTATAATACGGTGGACTTAAACTATGGGGGAAAAAATGATAAATACCATAAAATTGGGTAATTTATATATATCAAATACATAATATTTTTTTATAATTCAAAGATAATTTTACAACAATGAGAATTCTTACTATTTAAAAAAGTCATATGACAGATAAATGATCAAAAATATTGTTCGAAATCAAGTTAATTATAACTTAAACTGAGGATATCAAAGATAAATTTAATAAAAAATACTAGTAAATTATATTTGTTTGGTGTATTTAATTTAAATAAATTAACTTTTATTAGATGTACAAAAACAATCGTGTTTTTTGTGTTTTTCTGCGATAGAATTAAAAATTGAAAAAATCAGAAATTATTGTTCTAACCACCGCATTTTGTAACTATGATTTATTTCTTTATGCCGGAAAGATGTAACCGTATAAGGATAGTAGGGTGGTGAAAGTTATGATGTTGTGCTTGCGAAGAAAAATTCAAAGAGACTTTTATAAAAATTATACTTCTATGAGCAATACTAAAAACTTAAAAACACTGTAATGCCCCGTTTGGCGGTAAACCCTTTTCGAAGGTTGATTGGGCTAGTAACTTTCCTTGAAGCCATTTCCATCTTGCTCCTATTCGTTGTCGAGCCAAGGACTTTAACCCATCTACAAGGGTTGATGAGTTCAGACGTTAGTTTCATTAGTCTGAACCCCTATTAAGCTACATCATGTGTCAAAATTAGGTCTTGATTCCAGATTCTTTCCTTTTGAATCACCTTCACACATACTATCTCTAAAAGAGTCATAATTTTTATTTTGAGTTAAACCTCTTTCATATAATTCTATATTTTTTTTCCTATCCACATAACTCTTATCTTCACTGTTCACACTTACGATAGAATGCATGTTATCCATTGCCCCACTAAAATTGTGATAGCATTCATTGACATTATTTTTGGAATGTCCCACGTGATTTTCGCTTCAGATTCTCAAATGTAATCCTCATATATCTGACCATTTTCCTGAGCTATCTTTCTCGTGTGTCCCCGACAAACCACCAGATGAAACATCTCCTCTGCAACCTACATACAAAATTATGTAATTCATTTAACTTGAGGAAAAGCCACATCTCTCATGTGTCACCTTGTGTAAAAATACAAACTAAAAAAGCTTTACCATTAAATGAATATCAACTATGCTTTGGTTCATGACTGAATTGTTCCATTTTTATTGAGGAACATCATTCATATAATTACATCAGGAATGTTAGAGTTTCTGACATAAAGTTTTTGTAATGAGTCTCTTTCATGATTACATTCATTTAATCTCAATGTTTTAGGCCACGCATCTGTGTCAATTATGGCAAGAGTGGTGGCTAAATAGTTATGAAGATTTACCATAGAAAACCCACCAAAATGATTTCCATTTCCCGTGTATGCGAACTTAATGCGCTATGAAGATGCAATGAATAATTACTTTCCATGTCTTCGATGCTAAGAAGACTCCCTTTTTTTTCACCTTTTATTTGTCTATGTATATCTTTCATGAATGCTCATTGATCATTGAGGACCTACTGTCCCTCACCCCCCCCCTTCCTACCTTCTAGACCTGTTATGTGGCCATCCCCCATTGGCCTTACCTCTGCTAGCCGCCCCACCCTCCTTTAATTCCGTTGACTTGCCATTTCCTTGCGCCCTGTGCTACCTGCTTCCGTTTGAAATGTTGAGGCCCGCGTGAACAAGGATGTTTGGTTTTACATTCTGTCTTTGTTTATTTTGATTTTTGGGCTATGGCTTTTGGAGGGTCTCATCTCCACAGACCGCCTTCTGCCCTCCCTTTTTTATTGAATGCCTTGGTTTTGTTTAGCTTGATGTCTACATAGTATGGCCATAGCATCTGTCTATCACTTTTGTCTTTGTATGTATTATCGTCTCTTCTGTATATCTTTGTGTGTTACATCGAAGTCATTTTATGCGATGCTGAAGAATGGCGCTGGGAGTCAGTTTAGGTGAGACAGTGTTTAATGTTGTAGTAAAGGGTTCCCTCTACATTATTGCAAGTAGCATCATTTTCTGGGATGGAGTCGAGCGATGGAATGAGCCGCCTATTCCTTCCTCCCTCCTCATGAGATTCATAGTGAGTAAGTGCGACAGCTACTTGCAGGGCGATCCCAGGGAGCCGTTGGTGTTGATCCTACTTGTACTGGTTGCACGCAACCATAGCCATGATCAGCTATTGCAAAATCTCGCAGCTGTAGTAGAAGAACGAGATAAATTTTTAGTTGAGTTGTCTTACCTTTTCTTTTCTGGAAAGTCACTTCCAGCCAGGCTGCAGGCCAATGTCTTTTACTTATTGGTGACATTTATGTTGCTCTAAGTTGGGTTTGATATAGTGGTTATAGTTGAAACTGTAAGATAAGGGAAGTAGGTGTGTTACCCTCCACGTTCATTGGGTGCGGTATGGTTTGTTCTTGTTGGGGATCTACAGCAACTTCCTGCAATAATAATTAGCTAGGCAACAGGCATGTTGTAGTAGTAGAAGCCTGTTACGAGCGTTCCAACAAGCAGGTGGTTCCAACCTTGTTGTTATCTGTTCAGCATCGATTACACCCTCAAATTCATGATTCTCCTTCAAGGAGACAGATCACAAACCCGCGAGCACAGGAGATCTATGCAATGTTGGAGAAAATGTCTTGGGAGATGAAGGTAGCAGGATATTGTTTTTTCAGATCCAGATCTTGTACTGACTTGTTTCTTCAAATTTGACCTTGGACAGTGAGGGTGTTACCATCAGGAACTGATGAAATTTATTTGTAAAGAGCCTCCTATTGAGATCTTACTTGTTGTAGGATGTAACTCATGGGAGAGAATCCCATAGGCGTGGATCTGTTTCATATCATAATATTCATGAAGCACATTTTGCTCTTTGCAATTATATGAGCATATTCAACGAGTCACTATGTTGGCAGGCATAAAGGGTGCTATTGGAATTAATCACACCTTACAAGCTACAGCTGCAATGTTTACACCGAGAGTTTGATGCTGTCCCCCAAATCTGATGAAGGAAAAGGTTGTGTATCAATTATGGTAGATGCCTACCAGAGCCAGGAGAGTGATGTAATCAGTATATCTTCTGTTCTCCGAGCTTCAAATCATGGGGTTGGTTTGTAGCTGTTTTTTACCACGTGAATGTGGTGCTAGCACGAGCTCAGTAGAGCACTTTAGGTTAAGGGCAAGTAGCAGCTTTGAGTACAAATCTCTTGTACTTATGGAGATGGCAATTCTAAACCAGGCATGTTAAGACTAGCCCCTGAAATATTTTGCTGTCCTTTTTCAACTTCATGAAATAAATTATCTCCTACCTGAAATGACACCTTAAGATGGAATATTGTGTTGATATTATTGATTGTCCTTGAGTGCATTGGTTTATTTTTTTTCCTGTTCCTTCTCCCTGAATCGATGTTCCTTTCATGATTGGTTTGCATAGGGGAAAATTGTTGTCATCTTTACCTCTATTATAATTATATGGCTGAGAACAATGTTTTATCACTTGCTTTTGTTTGTTTTGGATCAAACCATCTAAAATGGGAAAGGGACATTCTTATGAAACATGGAAGCTATCAATAAAAAAATAAAAATAAAAAGTAAAATGTTACCTTTCAAAATGCTTGGTTATGGCTACCCTAAGTGATATCAAATCAATAAAAGCTCATAAATGCTTTGGGTCTTATTTCTACTCGATTGTAGATACTTCTTGCTTTCTGCTCCCTTAGGGGTTTGCCTTCATTAGGACTTCTACCCCACTCGAATGCTTCTTTCCTCTTTGTCTTGTCCCCTTGCTTGTGCTGACAAGATAGTTATCACCTTTCAATCTACTGAATGTAGCTTTACTGCATGATAAAAACACAAATGCATGTATATTTCTTTTGTGGTGTTTTATCATCATTGATAGGGAATATGAAAATATGGAAATCTAGGTTCTTAGCCAAAGTGGGTCTTGTTTTATTAGTTGTAAAACTACTCCTTGATTACCTTTCTATTGAATGTAATTTGTTGTGTAAGTGGAGAGTTCCTGCTGGAATGAATTGATATTGTACAACATTTTACAACATAGTGCTATATTGTCTTGGATAATAGTATGTTTGCTATTGATGATGATTACGGATGAAGTTTGTTTAGGCCTTCCATTTAAAAGTTGTCATGCTTGCCTACCTAGAGTGTAGCTTACTTGTGAGCTAGTTTTTTTTTTTATTACTCGTTTCCTAATAAGGCATGTGCAGCTTTTGGTTTCTTCAATAATCTATTCTGGTATTAAACATTAGGAAGGAAAGAAGGAATTTTCATTATTGTCCTCAATGCCCCAAAAGTAGATCAATGGGATTCAGGATACAACCGTTAGCAATAGAAAGTTCTCGGAAGAGAGAATCCTAGTTGCAAACTAAAGAAATTAGAGAGAATCCTAGTTGTTAACGTTTATTATTTTAAAAAGACCTTGTAAGGAAGAGGTAGTAGACCTCTTGTTTAGATTGTAATGATGGAATGTTTCCTTCGGGGGTCACGAATCCCTTTATTGCTATGAAACATCCTCCTGGGAGGATTGGGTAACTATGTTTTTGTTCCGCGTCTTGATCGTAACTAGTATGTCTTTGACTCTTAATTTTTTTTCCTTTTAAGATGGATGGGTTGAATATTAGTTTTAAATTGCGTAATCCATAGGGTTGCAGGATCAAAATTCTCAATACTATTGACCTTTCCGTTCCTATCCCACAAGTTCTTGAATTGATTCTTTGTTTTGTGACATTCTGCTTTCTGGAATGTTTTGACTTACCTCTTTGTTGGCTAGGTGTAGATCCTTACCTCATGCGAAAAGTAGATTAGTGGTTTGTGCTTCGATCCTTTCATGAAGTAGAACATTCCTTTCATGTCTATTGTTAAATGTTAGCCTATTATGTCAATGCATAGACTTAACATGCTCAGTTCTAGTGAACTGACTCTAGTTAATATTTGTGCAGATGGATTATGCGAGTAGACTAGAAGAAAAAGACTGTAAAAGTTTCATCTGTACCATTATGAAGTTCCTTGTAAAAATGTCCAATACATTGTAAATTTTGTAGCATTGCTTGTAAAGAGAGTTTATATGACCTCTTTCCTGGAATTGTTCATAGATTTACTGTGAGTAGTAGTTTTGTCCTTTTTTTGTAATTTGGCTTGTAACTCTTTCTTAGTGAAAAATGTTATTCAATCCTTTCACTGGCATATACATTGTAAAAACTTTGACCTTGAGAATTAGGTGTTATATTAAATCCTTCTAAGACTTTGTATTGATGCGTTATATGTAAGTTTTTATTGGGGTGGCTTTTCTTTATAGAAGTTACCTAAAAGTTTTTATTCAAATAAATCTGTTGTAGAGGAGATCCACTCGAAAACAAACAATACCTTAAGTAAGCAAGAGTGTGACTATCCTTGCAAAGTGATTTTATATAACGTGTTATCCCCTAACTGAAATAGTAAACATTACTCTTTGGTGAATGGTTAAAACAAGCTTGAAGGAAAACAATGGTTAGTTTCTAATAAGATTTAACAAGTAAGAGAAGAAAATTTTGAAACCACAACAATTTATCTCTCAAGCCTCTTTGAAAGTAAAGTAGTATCCTTTTGATAAACTCTTTCAATTAAACCTAAGTAAAAGCGTTAAAAATTACGTATAAAACCCCAAGCTCCAATTAAACCTTAGTAATAACTAATGACGTCTTAAAGAGGAATTTAACTCGACCTAATCTCCTAATCTCTTTCCCCAGGATACTTGGTAAGTTCCCTCTTGATTTTGTTGAACACGAATTCTTGTTGTAGCAAGGGTAAATGAACAAGTTTCTAGTAGCATAAGTATGGACAGATAGCCTTGTGGAATTTAATTATTCCCTTTATTAAATTAATGGAACTAAGCAATTCTATTGTCGTAAAGTGAAGATTTTAAAGCGAACTTCTCTACAGTGTATTTAGAAATTAACTCAGTTGGTAAGATGAATTTGTGCGAATCATATATTGAATCCTTCTGAAAACTTAAGTCATGAGCTAAAAGGTGGTGTCTTATCAATTTGTGCGAATCATATACCTCCAATCATTTCTTACTGTGGCTTGCCCTAGCTGTAAGTGTGTCATGTGGTTGGTCTTTTGCCATGTCCTTTCACAAGTGAATAGTAAATTGTCCTTGAAAGGTGTGAACATTTTCTGTGCTACCTTTAGGGCCATCCTTGTATTAAGTTATTCACAGTGTTAGTTGTATCCTTGGTGACGACATGTTGCATCATGTTATGTGTCCAAGCAAGTCAAAAAAAAAAAATTTATCCTGTATTTCACTGTGTTGTCCTTGTGTTGGTATTTTTGGGATGTTACACTTGGTATCAGAGCATAGGTTCATGCTCTCAAACCTATGGGCCGGATTGGTGTTGTATGATTATGTTACATGGTGGTGGTGGTGTTACATGTTGATACTGCATGATGATGATGATGTTGCATGATGGTGGTAGATATTGGAAGAGTAATGTGCTTTAGACGTGATGTGATTATTGTCGTTATTGTGATATTGTGAACGCACGTGATGTGTATGTCACTCAGTGCGTATTTGTCATCATGTTGATGTGTTGGGAATGAGAGTATTCTCTCTCCTTCTTGTGGATGCTAGGAAGAATTCACGTGTGAATTATTGTTTGTGATGTGTGAAAAGAATTCTAATGTGGATGACGTAGTGTTCGAGCATTGTGGCATATTGTGGTATGTAAGTGATGTAAGTGTATCAATGTGTTGTATGACTAGTTGATGTTAAAAGAAACGAGTTGTATCATGATTTGTTACCATGTTCTGAAGAAATGTGTGTACCACATTGCTATGTTGCAATGGATGTTATGTTGTGATGTACTATGTTCATCGTATATATGAGTTGTGTAATATGTAATGCTTCATGTTGTGATTTTGGGTCATACGGTGAGTGTATGAACCCTATCGTATGGTGCTTGCACCTTGGGTGCAGAATGTAGTAAAGTGATGTATTACGCCATGTGGATGTATGATTGTGATCTACCCTGTATACATACCATACGTGAGACGTTATGGTAGTTATATGTGTGCCACCGTTATGTTAGTGATGTTGTTGTATGTTATGTTGTGAACCTTACGCTAACCGATCCTGAGGGAAATCGGTAGAAGTGTATGTTGAGAGTGAGGAATGGTGTACCATGGGTCAATAACTCGAGCTAAAACTCAGTTTAGTAGAGAACATGTGAGTCTTTCCTCTCTCCCTATGTGGTTGTATGTATGCAACCTTAGTGTATCTATGACTATGTTTAGCCTTGTTGAAGGGTGGCGGGATGATTTAAATGGAGGTGATGACAGTTGTATTATTGATATGTATTTTACGAGCTGAGGCTCAATGTTTCAAGTGCTAGCAACTCATTGAGTACCCCTTTGGTGGCTAGATAAGGCCACACAGTTATCGTAATGTGACATCATTATAAGTTGATTTTATTCGTAATTGATTTTTTTTTTCCTTATTTTGTAAGGACCAGCAGCTTTTCTTGATTGCAATGCTTTACAATTTGGGCTTTTCCTTGGTTTGTGGCACTAACATGGGGATTTTGATACTAACTTTGGCTATTTGGCCATTTATTTTAGCTTGATTTGGGGTCTTCTTTTAAATTTTGAATTCTTACCGCCTTGCCCAAGGCTTGTACTTTGCCACTTGGCACTTTGATTGGATTGTTGTGCTGGTTCTATTGTCGTGATGTGTGGAATAGGATCATAGGATGCACCATGGATTGGTTGGACCTATGGAACCGCTTCGTTGTATGGGGGTACTCCCCAAGGGGCACATATAACTAGCGGGTTATTGAACCATGCGTTATTATGTCACTTGGGTTAGGAGTGTTCGAACTCTATGTGTCTCGGACCATAGGGACAACTGGCGTCCTTGAGGGAGGCATAAGAGTTTGAGGGAGGCATAAGAGACTTGAGGGAGGCATAAGTGTTTGAGGGAGGCTTATGATATTTGTCTGTATGGTTGATGTTTCAGGATATATGTTGAGTTATTGTGATGTTTGGTAGTGGTCTTTTGATGTATGTGTTACTCATGTCAGATGGATATGTGTTGTGATGTTGTGGACATGTCATTGATCCCCTTGTGGACACTATGTACCTGTAGCATTTGTTTGGTGTTATGTGAGTTTTTCATTGATGCAAATTGAGGAAATGTCTAGTGGATTGTAGTACTGTTTGGTTAAGTATTTTGTTATGTCAGTCATTGATGTGTGACGAGTACTATGTTATGCGGATTGTGCCCATTCCATTCCGTATTTGAGTAACCTTTATGTGGTGTAATAAAATCTTGAAGTATATACTTGTGTGCTTGTGAATCTGTAGTGTATTGTGAACCTGATAGGGTGTTGTATTAGCAGTTCGTGTTGGGCACCCACAATAAGGAATAAACCAAAACCCTTCAATGATGAAATTTTAAAAGAAATTAGAGTAAGAAAAGTGCTAATGGAAAGAGACTAATGAAATGATAAACAAGAAAGAACTGCCAATCTTCACAGAACAGTGAAAGTTAAAAATTCTACCAAATGTTCCTAAGGCTACCTTGTGACCCTGCCTCCAAAATAGGTACCTCAACTTCCTTCCTTCGTTGAGCATTGAGTCCACTTCATAGCTCCCACCTCTTCTCAGAAGACATAGGCAAGAGTTGACCATATGTAATATTTGTAGGCCTTTTGGATGGATCGTCTAAGATGGAGTATGGTCCTTGTCCCTGTGAAATCAGAAAATCCTACACACCCAACTTTCTTCTCCTATGTTTCTTACTAGTTTCTCCTTTCATCTTCTTAGGATCATTTCCATCTTGGTTATCTTTTTCTTTCTTTCTTTTTGTTACAAACACATCTACTTCATTATTTATGCTCTTATCTACTATATCAAAAGAATTCATATGTGCTTTCCCTTTATCATTATCTCTTGTACCAGATGGAGAAGCTCTATCTGGACAATTATACTTATAATGACCCTTTTTATAACAACCATAACATACAACTTCAGAAATATTTCTTTTTGGACCTCTATCTCTTACCTGAGAACCAAATTCTTTTCCTTGAAGAAGATTAATAGTTAACTGACCCATCTTCCTGAGCAGATCTTCATATTTAGTAGATGTACTAGGAGAAATATTTGTGCTCACCGAGAGTGATTGTGGGTTCTAGACCAAAGGTGTTGGTGTAGGCTCTACTTTAGCAACAATTTTTTTGGGCTCCTCTTCCATGCTTTCTTCTTACCTTCTTGCAATCTCCTTTGCTTGTTCAACAGTAGCTGGGAGGTCATAATTCACTCGTTGTCTGATTTCTGGCTTCATCCCAAGAATGAAGTGCTTACTGAGGAGATTATCCATGCCATTCATCAACCCATCCGCTAATCCTTCCTTCCAGATCTGGGCATCAAGATTCCTCCTTATCTCTAGAACACAAGCATGATAATCTCTTATGTTCTCCTTCTATCCTTGGGATAGCTTCGTGATCTCGATCATGAGATCTACATATTTCTGTTGTTCACCAAATTCTTCAAGAAAACTTTTAGTTAATAAATCCCATGAGTTTTTCACATTATCACCTAGTGTTTCAAACCACCTAAGTGCGGAAGCATCCAAAAAGGTAGGAAAAAATTCAATCTATTGTTTCCTTATTATAAGGCCATTACAAATACAAGATCATTTAAACTCTTGAATAAAAGAGGAAGCATCTTAATTAAATTGGGCTGAAAAAAAGGAATCTTCCCCATTTCCAAAAGTAACCACAGTGAAATACCAATCCACAAGTACAATCAACAAGACTTACGTGCACAAATAATTGGAATCACTATAATAGAAAATAGAAATGATCACGGTAAACTATGGTAAAACTTAACTTACTGCGGTAAAAACTGACTTCATTGTGGTAAACACTATTCACAATAAAAAGTGAAGTTATTGCAGTAAAAACTGACTTTACTATGGTAAACACTATTGACAGTAAAAAGTGAAGTTACTATGGTAAATACTATTCATGGTAAAAAGTGACTTTACTTTGGTAAATACTATTAATGGCAAAAAGTGACTTTACCATGATAACTACTATGCACAGTAAAAACAAGGTTACCCTCCAAATGTTTTCTGACTAAGTGGAAATATTTCTCCAGAAAATCCATCAACGAGGAATTGTAGTGCCTCGTTGCAATATACTTTGCTGAGCTGGCGGATGGGTGACATATCATGTCACTTCTTAAATGTCTGTAATCTCCTTTGGTTGGCGTGGGGTTGAAGGTTTCTTTTTTTTATTTGTTTCCTGGCAAGTGGGGGGTGCGTGGAGGAGTGTATGGCCTCCTACCATATTTTATTTGCTTGACCAAATGAAAGATGGGGCGGTTTTTCTAAGAGAATTGAAGGCAGGTGGGTGAGAGTTGGTTCAGATTGGCAGGGGGCGCTTCAGTGGCTGTCACCGTCTCACCAAATGCATTAAACATGGACCAGCATGCCTCTAGCCTGCCTGTACCTATCTTGGAGTGTAGAATTGAAATCTTGCTATGAGGGTGCCGTGAGGAAGTATCTAGATTTTTTTTGCAGTAGCTTCAGGGGCAGAGAAGTCAAAACATATCCCAGAAAATCCATGGCTTCCAGTGAGAGTTAATCCTGGGAGCTGCAGGGCGATCCCAAGGCACCGCCGGTGTTGATCCTGATGTTCTGGATGCACGCAACCTTAATCATGTTCAGTTGTTGCAGAAGCCTTTCTTGAGCGCTTCCAACGTGTAGGTTGTCCACTATGTTGTTATCTGTTCAGTTCGACTGCATCCTCAGACTCGGGTTTTCTCCCCTTCTGGTTATGTTCTCAAATCGACGAAGTGACAGTGAAAGTGTTGCAAGGGAAACGTGTTGGCAGGATTGACCATTTCTAGGTGTTCTGTCCATTCTGTTCTGGACGTTGCACGCGACCACAGCCATGATCGGCTATTGCAAAATCCCGTAGCTGTAGTAGGAGAACGAGATAAAGTTGTAGATTGGGCTGTCTTGCCCTTTTCTTTTTGGGAAGTCACCTCTGTCCAGGTGGCAGATCTCGCATAGAAGAAGCCCGATCAAACCTTGAGGCAAGTTTTGCAATGAGGCTGAGATCGTGTTCACCACTGTTCCTTGTTGTTCTGGCCATGGGTTTGATATGGCGGTTACAGATGAAGCTACAAGACAGGGAGGTAGGCGTGTTACCTCCGCGTCCTTTGGGTGCTGTATGGTGTGTTCTTGTTCGAGATCCACAGCAACTGCCTGTAACAATTATTAGCTAGGAAGCAGGCTTGTTGCATTAGTAGAAGCCGGGTTGAGCGCTCCAAGCAAGACAGGTGGTCCAACCTTGTTGATATTTGTTCAGCATCGTTTACACCCTCGAATTTGATATGGACTCTCCTTCAAGGAGACAGATCACACCCATGGCACAGGAGATCTATGCAATGTTGGAGAAAATGTCTTGGGAGATGAAGGTAGCAGGATATTTTCTTTCAGATCCAGATCTGTACTGAGTTGTTCCTCCAAATTGACCTTGGACAGTGAGGGTGTTACCAACAGACCGGATGAAATTTATTAATGAGATTCTCTATTGCTTCCTTACTTGTTTTATGATGTAACTCATGGGAGAGAATCTCATAGGCATGGATCTGTACTATATCAGCCCAAGGAAAGAACCCATGATGGTTTGCTTGATCAAGAGAAATGGTAACTCAGTTAGCAGTGGGACTACTTCTAGCCTGTAGGAGCCTGAAGGATGTGCAGAGAACTAAGGACAATTGTTCCATCTTGTTACCTCATTTCAGGGAGATCACTTTGCTTAGAATTTTGCTAATGATAATGTTGTAAGGCATGGATCGGCTAGGACTCAAATCAAGGACCTCCATCAGCATTGCTGAGCACTCTACCTTTGAGACAACGGTCCTTCGCAGGTTTGGGGTTTGCTAGTTGATTTGTTTTCCTGTAGGCAGGGTTCAACTTTGCAATCTTTTAAGGCCGATCTGCTTCATATCAGAATATTCATGAAGCACAATTTGCCTTGCAACTATATGAGCATCTTCTACGAGTCAATATGTTGGCAGGCATAAAGGGTGCTGTTGGAATTATCACACCTTACAAGCTACAGCTGCAATGTTTGCACCGAGATTTTGATGTTGTCCCCAAATCTGATGAAGGAAAAGGTTGTGTATCATCACGGTAGATGCCTACCCGAGCCAGGAGCGTGGTGTAATCAATTTGTCTCGTGTCCGAGCTTCAAATCATGGGGTTGGTTTGTAGCTGTTTTTCACTGCGTGATTGTGGCGCTAGCTCGAGCTCGCAAAGCACTTTGGGTTAAAGGCAAGCAACGGCATTGAAACAATCATATGCATGGAGATGGCGTTTTAAACCAGGCATGTTAAATCTACTCCTTGTAATAGTTTTCTACCTTCTTTCAGTATCTTGAAATGAATTTTCTTTCCTCTTGAATGGCGCCTAGACTAGATGTTTTCGTGGTTGTTTATATCACTGCCTGATTGTGTGGTTGTTCCTTTAAATCTTATTCCAATTTCACTGATTTTGCTTGGAATGTTCCTTCCTCTCTTATAGCTTACTCTATTTCATATTTGTCTAAATGGGTTACTGCAATATTGAGTGATGCAGTCTAGTTCGTAGGGAAGGAAACATTATTGAGTTTTGTTTGCTTATATGACTTTCTTTTAAAAAAGAATTCTGTGATGGTAATTATAATTGAAGGTTACTAAATAGAAGGTTAAGCCTACATACCTCTTTTGGTTGAATAAATACGCATTTCCTGTTTAGGGCTCTCTTGTTTTGCTAAAAGGTACATTAATAGTGACGTTGTGTCTGAAACTTGTTTAAGCCTATGGGCATTCCTTACTTTATGTTTGATTAGAAAATGGCATTTGGGATTTGTTTTAGAACTGTACCTGGTTGACTGTTGTACCTAGTCTAGATGAGGGATAACCTGGCATCTATTTTGGCCTCCACGTGTTGAGAGCATTACTTTACCTAATTCTTGATGTAAACTCTTGTATGATTAAAGCAAGGGGAAACATTGTAAGTTTAACTGAATGAAATCTCTACAATTTTTATTAAGGGTCGCAAGCAAGCTATTACTAGCTAGACTGAAACAAAAGTTGTAGGTGAATCCATGGTACTGGACTCGTGAACTCATTTCCTGTTAGATGACAGCTGATTTCAGTGATAATATCATAGGTGGCTGTTATATTTATCTGTTTGATATTTGCTAAGACTTTTCCTCGATAAGCCCACATCGGATCGGGTAAAATTTTCCATCTTCTTTACCTTTGGCAAGGAGTTCATAGAACTTCTAGCCCTGACCGCACTGCGTAACCTTCCTGATAGCTATGTGCGTTGGTTCTTGGTTTGTGCTTGTACTCGTGGTAAGGTCTTTTGAGTCTGGGGCATCGTTGGTGTTTTTCCCTCTGCGTATCGAATCCCTTTGTTTTCAAACTCGAATACCTTATACTTCAAACTTGGTTACTAAAAGGTCCCATTTTGTGGCCTTGTTAGGGAAATCAATTTTTATTTTAATGTTTATTGACATTGTCTGAATTATATAAAAAAATTTTATTAACGACTTTTGGGTTTAGTCTTCCCTTATATTATGTAGAGAAGTTGACGATTAGGATAGGGTTTGTTGGTAGAATAATGGCCCTTTCTGTGTCTCTTTCGTACGCTTTTGGAAGAGTGGATTTGTTTTGGTTAACTAGTACTACGTTTTAAGAAATCCGATAAGGAGGTAGTGGTAAACTCCTTGGTTAAAACCAAAACTATAGTTGTGTTCTTTTAAGGGCATCGAACCCATATTACTTTGAAGCCCCCCCTAGAAGAATTGGATAACGTCATTTTTGCTTCGCGCCTACGATCATAATTAGTACGCTTTGTCTTCTCTTGGACCCCTTTAGTTGGATGGAGTAAATTTTGGATTCCTATCACGTAACCCATAGCATTACATGAAGGAGATATCAACACTCTTGACTTTCTTGTTCCCAACCCATAAGGTCTTGCCTTGATTTATGTAATTTTGTTCTTACTAGTATTTGGACTTTCTCCTTGTTGGATGATTTAGTTTTCTCTCTCATGAGATTAATATTGGAGTTGTGAGTTGTGTTTTAATCCATTTCTGAATTTAGAATATTCCTTTCTTGATATTGTTAATTGTTAGCTTACTATTGCATTGTGTAGCCTTAACATGCTCAGTTCTTGCGAACTGACTTTAGTTAATATTTGTGCAGATGGATTATGCGAGTAGACTAGAAGAAAAGAGTGTAAAAGTTTCATCTGTACCATTATGAAGTTCCTTGTAAAAATGTCCAATGTGTTGTAAATTGTGTAACATTGCTTGTAAAGAGAGTTGATATGACCTCTTGCCTTGTATTGTTTGGTAATGGTGAAATAAAGTGTCTTGTTCTTGTGTAGTTAAGCTTGAAATTATCCTTGTGAGAAATGGCTTTCAATCTTTACATTGATATGAGTATTGTAAAAACTTTGATCTTGAGAATAAATTGTTAAGTTAAATCTTTCTAAGACTTAGCGACAATATTTTATAAGTAAAGTAAAATGAGTCGGTTAACCCTTAAAGAAGCTAAACAAAAATAATAATTTTATATTCAACAAATAAATGTAAAGGTGATCTATTTGAAATCAAATACTTCCATGAGTGATCAAAATGAAAACATCCTTTGTGAAGTAAACATTTATAAATTGATACCCCTAGCTAAACTAGCGAACACTATCCCTTTGGGGTGAACTCTTAAACAAGCTTAAAGGAAAACAATGGTTAGTTTCTGGAAGATATTAAGATTTAGTAAGTAGGAGAAGACTTTAAGTGAACTACTCTACAGTGTTTAAGAAATTAACTTAGTTGGTGAGATGAATTTGTGCGAACCATATATTGATTCCTTCTGAAAACTTAAGTCATGAGCTAAAGGGTGTCTTACCAAAATAAATAAACCCTAACCATTTCTTACTGTGGCTTGCCCTAGCTGTGAGTGTGTCATGTGGTTGGACTTCCATGTTGTCTCGTCAAAAAGAAAAATAAATTGTCCTTGATAAGTGTGAACGTTTCCGTGCTGACCTTGTGGTCTTCCCCGTAACAAGTGGTTCCAAGTGTTGGTTGTAACCTTGTGACGACATGTTGTGTCGTGTTGAGTCAAAGCAAGTCAAAAAAAAAGTTATCCTGTATTTCACTGTGTTGTTCTTGTGTTGGTATTTTTGGTGTGTTACATTTTGGTATCAGAGCGTAGGTTCATGCTCTCGAACCTATGGGCCGGATTGGTGTTGTATGGTGATGTTGCATGGTGGTGGTGGTGTTACATGATGATACTGATGATGATGATGATGTTGCATGATGATGATTTATATTGGAAGAGTAATGTGCTTTAAGCGTGATGTGATTATTGTCGTAATTGTGATATTGTGAACGCACGTGATGTGTATGTCACTCAGTGCGTATTTGTCATCATGTTGATGTGTTGGGGATGAGAGTATTCTCTCTCCTTCTTGTGGATTCTATGAAGAGTTCACGTGTGAATTACTGTTTGTGGCGTGTGAAAAGAATTATAATGTGGATGACGTAGTGTTGGAGCATTGTGGCATATTGTGATATGTGGGTGTATCAATGTGTTGTATGACTAGTTGATGTTAAAAGAAACGAGTTGTATCATGATGTTTTTACCATGTTCTGAAGAAATGTGTGTACTACCTTGTTATGAAGCAATTATTGTTATGTTGTGATGTTATTATGTTCATCGTATATATGAGTTGTGTAATATGTAATGCCTCATGTCGTGAATTAGGGTCATACGGTGAGTGTATGAACCCTATCGTATTGTGATTGCACTTTGGGTGCAGAATGTAGTAAAGTGATGTATTGTGCCCTGTGAATGTATAATTGTGATCTACCCCGTATACCTACCATACGTGAGACGTTATGGTAGCTATGTGTGTACCACCATGGTGTTAGTGATGTAGTTACATGTTATGTTGTGAGCCTTACACTAACCGACCCTGAGGGAGATCGGTAGAAGTGTATGTTGAGAGTGAGGAATGGTGTACCATGGGTCAATAACTTGAGTCAAAACTCAGTTTAGTAGATTACATGTGACTCTTTTTCTCTCTCCCTATGTGGTTGTATGTATGCAACCCTAGTGTATCTATGACTATGTTTAGCCTTGTTGAAGGGTGGCGGGATTGATATATATATTTTACGAGCTGAGGCTCGATGTTCCGAGTGCCAGCAACTCGTTGAGTACCCCTTTGGTGGCCAGATAAGGCCACACAGTTATCGTAATGTGACATTATTATAAGTTGATTTTATTCGTAAATTGAGCTTTTTATTTTATTTTGCAAGGACCAGTATCTTTTCTTGATTGCAATGCTTTACAATTTTGGGCATTTCCGTGGTTTGTGGCACTAACATGGGGATTTGATACTAACTTTGGCCATTTGGTCATTTATTTTTGCTTGATTTTGGGGTCTTCTTTTAAATTTGGAATTTTTACCGCCTTGCCCAAGGCTTGTACTTTGCCACTTGGCACTTTGACTGGATTGTTGTGCTGGTTCTAATGTCGTGATGTGTGGAATAGGGTCATGGGATGCACCATGGATTGGTTGGACCTATGGACCCGCTTCATTGTATGGGGGTACGCCCCAAGGGGTACATATGACTAGCGGGTTATTGAGAACTACGCGTTATTATGTCACTTGGGTTAGGAGTGTCCAAACTCGATGTGCCTTGGGCACAGAGAGACAACCGGCCTCCTTGAGGGAGGCAAAAGAGTTTGAGGGAGGCATAAGAGTTTGAGGGAGGCATAAGAGTTTCAGGGAGGCATAAGAGACTTGAGGGAGGCATAAGAGTTTGAGGGAGGCATAAGAGACTTGAGGGAGGCATAAGAGTTTGAGGGAGGCTTATGATATTTGTCTGTATGGTTGATGTTTCAGGATATATGTTGAGTTATTGTGATGTTTGGTAGTGGTCTTTTGATGTATGTGTTACTCATGTCAGATGGTTATGTGTTGTGATGTTGTGGACATGTCATTGATTCCCTTGTGGACACTATGTACCTGTAGCATGGTTTGTTGTTATGTGAGTCTTTCATTGATGCAAATTGAGGAAATGTCTGGTGGATTGTAGTACTCTTTTGTTTGAGTATTTGGTATGTCAGTCATTGATGTGTGATGAGTACCTATGTTATGGGAAGTGTGCCTATTCTATTCCGTATTTGTGTAACCTTTTGTGGTGTAATACAATCTTGAAGTATATACTTGTGTGCTTGTGAATCTGTAGTGTCTTGTGAACCTGATAGGGTGTTGTGGTAGCAGTTCATGTTGGGCACCCACAATAAGGAATGAACATCAAAACTCTTCAATGATGATATTTTAAAAACTATTAAACTGAGAATAAGGATAATGGAAAGAGACTAATGAAATGATGAACAAGAAAGAACTGCCAATCTTCACAGAACATTTAAAGTTAAAATTTCTACCAAATGTTCCTAAGGCTACCCTGTGACCCTGCTTTAACTAACTAAAATTTTAAACCATAAAGTGTACTTCTCTCCTGTGCATGTTGTTGGTTGCGTGCTTTTTCCTTTCCTCTGTGTAATGTCGCATCGAGGACGATGCTTTCTTAAGGGGAGGAGAATGTAACGCCCCGTGCATCGAGGACTTCTGGTTCTGCCAACCATGGCCTTGGCTCCCAATTTTTACCCGGCCTGCAGAATTTTGACCATAGTGTCTTGTCCCTGTCCTTGCGGGAGGGTGAGCGGAGTGCACGTTTTTGCCTTTGTGATCTCCTTTTGATGGCCTCTTTCAATGCGATTTGCAGGTGGGGGTTAGGTGCGTTCTGTTTTCACTGTGCTGTTTGGTTTCTTCTTTCCTGGCATATTTTTCTTTGCCTTGCGTTGTTGTGTGAGTCTAGACGTATTTGATGTGGGGTGTTGTTAAAGCTATCAAGATAGTGTAGCAGGGCATGTTACCTCCAATTCTCCTAGACAGTTGGGCGCTGCGAGTGAGTTTTTTGGTTGCACGCGATCCCAAGGCACCGCCGGTGTTGATCCTGATGTTCTGGATGCACGCAACCTTAATCATGTTCAGCTGTTGCAGAAGCTGTCTCGAGCACTTCCAACGTGTAGGTTGTCCGCTATGTTGTTGTCTGTTCAGTTCGACTGCATCCTCAAACTCGGGTCTTCTCCCCTTCTGGTTATGTTCTCAAATCGACGAAGTGACAGTGAAAGTGTTGCAAGGGCAACGTGTTGGCGGGTTGACCATTTCTAGGTGTTCTGTCCATTCTGTTCTGGTTGCACGCGACCACAGCCATGATCGGCTGTTGCAAAATCTCGTAGCTGTAGTAGGAGAACGAGATAAAGTTGTAGATTGGGCTGTCTTGCCCTTTCTTTTTGGGAAGTCGCCTCTGTCCAGGTGGCAGATCTCGCATAGAAGAAGCCCGATCAAACCTTGAGGCAAGTTTTGCAATGAGGCTGAGATCGTGTTCACCACTGTTCCTTGTTGTTCTGGCCATGGGTTTGATATGGCGGTTATAGATGAAGCTACAAGACAGGGAGGTAGGCGTGTTACCTCCGCGTCCTTTGGGTGCTATCTGGGTGTTCTTGTTGGAGAATCCACAGCAACTGCCCTGTAACTATTATGGCCCAACCCCATAAAATCTGAAGCCATGAGCTCGACTGCCAAATCCATCGAACTCCCTTTACCAAATCTGATAAATCAATGTTGATGCGCTACCGAAGAAAACTTTGACAGTGAAGTGGACAGCAAAGACATTGTTGACTACAATAAACTGTGTCAAAAAGGCAACCTGTTACACTGTCCTGAAATTGCATGATATGCAAGTGATGGCTCATGCTTTCTTCAAGGTGACAGATCGCATCCACATGGCACAGGAGATCTATGCAATGTTGGAGAAAATGTCTTGGGAGATGAAGGTAGCAGGATATTTTCTTTCAGATCCAGATTCTGTACTGAGTTGTTCTTCCAAATTGACCTTGGACAGTGAGGGTGTTACCAGCAGAACTGGATGAAATTGTATTGCAATGAGATTCTCTATTGAGATCTTACTTGTTGTACGATGTAACTCATGGAAGAGAATCTCATAGGCGTGGATCTGTACTATATCAGCCCAAGGAAAGAACCCATGATGGTTTGCTTGATCAAGAGAAATGGTAACTCAGTTAGCAGTGGGACTACTTCTAGCCTGTAGGAGCCTGAAGGATGTGCAGAGAACTAAGGACAATTGTTCCATCTTGTTACCTCATTTTAGGGAGATCACTTTGCTTAGAATTTTGCTAATGATAATGTTGTAAGGCATGGATCAGCTAGGACTCAAATCAAGGACCTCCATCAGCATTGATGAGCACTCTACCTTTGAGACAACGGTCCTTCGCAGGTTTGGGGTTTGCTAGTTGTTTGTTTTCCTATAGGCAGGGTTCAACTTTGCAATCTTTTAAGGCCGATCTGCTTCATATCAGAATATTCATGAAGCACAATTTGCCTTGCAACTATATGAGCATCTTCTACGAGTCAATATGTTGGCAGGCATAAAGGGTGCTGTTGGAATTATCACACCTTACAAGCTACAGCTGCAATGTTTGCACCGAGATTTTGATGTTGTCCCCCAAATCTGATGAAGGAAAAGGTTGTGTATCATCACGGTAGATGCCTACCCGAGCCAGGAGCGTGGTGTAATCAATATGTCTCGTGTCCGAGCTTCAAATCATGGGGTTGGTTTGTAGCTGTTTTTCACTGCGTGATTGTGGCGCTAGCTCGAGCTCGCAAAGCACTTTGGGTTAAAGGCAAGCAACGGCATTGAAACAATCATATGCATGGAGATGGCGTTTTAAACCAGGCATGTTAAATCTACTCCTTGTAATAGTTTTCTACCTTCTTTCAGTATCTTGAAATGAATTTTCTTTCCTCTTGAATGGCGCCTAGACTAGATGTTTTCGTGGTTGTTTATATCACTGCCTGATTGTGTGGTTGTTCCTTTAAATCTTATTCCAATTTCGCTGATTTTTCTTGGAATGTTCCTTCCTCTCTTATAGCTTACTCTATTTCATATTTGTCTAAATGGGTTACTGCAATATTGAGTGATGCAGTCTAGTTCGTAGGGAAGGAAACATTATTGAGTTTTGTTTGCTTATATGACTTTCTTTTAAAAAAGAATTCTGTGATGGTAATTATAATTGAAGGTTACTAAATAGAAGGTTAAGCCTACATACCTCTTTTGGTTGAATAAATACGCATTTCCTGTTTAGGGCTCTCTTGTTTTGCTAAAAGGTACATTAATAGTGACGTTGTGTCTGAAACTTGTTTAAGCCTATGGGCATTCCTTACTTTATGTTTGATTAGAAAATGGCATTTGGGGTTTGTTTTAGAACTGTACATGGTTGACTGTTGTACCTAGTCTAGATGAGGGATAACCTGGCATCTATTTTGGCCTCCACGTGTTGAGAGTATTACTATACCTAATTCTTGATGTAAACTCTTGTATGATTAAAGCAAGGGGAAACATTGTAAGTTTAACTGAATGAAATCTCTACAATTTTTATTAAGGGTCGCAAGCAAGCTATTACTAGCTAGACTGAAACAAAAGTTGTAGGTGAATCCATGGTACTGGACTCGTGAACTCGTTTCCTGTTAGATGACAGCTGATTTCAGTGATAATATCATAGGTGGCTGTTATATTTATCTGTTTGATATTTGCTAAGACTTTTCCTCGATAAGCCCACATGGATCGGGTAAAATTTTCCATCTTCTATACCTTTGGCAAGGAGTTCATAGAACTTCTAGCCCTGACCGCACTGCGTAACCTTCCTGATAGCTATGTGCGTTGGTTCTTGGTTTGTGCTTGTACTCGTGGTAAGGTCTTTTGAGTCTGGGGCATCGTTGGTGTTTTGCCCTCTGCGTATCGAATCCCTTTGTTTTCGAACTCGAATACCTTATACTTCAAACTTGGTTACTAAAAGGTCCCATTTTGTGGCCTTGTTAGGGAAATCAATTTTTATTTTAATGTTTATTGACATTGTCTGAATTATATAAAAAAATTATTAACGACTTTTGGGTTTAGTCTTCCCTTATATTATGTAGAGAAGTTGACGATTAGGATAGGGTTTGTTGGTAGAATAATGGCCCTTTCTGTGTCTCTTTCGTACGCTTTTGGAAGAGTGGATTTGTTTTGGTTAACTAGTACTACGTTTTAAGAAATCCGATAAGGAGGTAGTGGTAAACTCCTTGGTTAAAACCAAAACTATAGTTGTGTTCTTTTAAGGGCATCGAACCCATATTACTTTGAAGCCCCCCTGGAAGAATTGGATAACGTCATTTTTGCTTCGCGCCTACGATCATAATTAGTACGCTTTGTCTTCTCTTGGACCCTTTAGTTGGATGGAGTAAATTTTGGATTCCAATCACGTAACCCATAGCATTACATGAAGGAGATATCAACACTCTTGACTTTCTTGTTCCCAACCCATAAGGTCTTGCCTTGATTTATGTAATTTTGTTCTTACTAGTATTTGGACTTTCTCCTTGTTGGATGATTTAGTTTTCTCTCTCATGAGATTAATATTGGAGTTGTGAGTTGTGTTTTAATCCATTTCTGAATTTAGAATATTCCTTTCTTGATATTGTTAATTGTTAGCTTACTATTGCATTGTGTAGCCTTAACATGCTCAGTTCTTGCGAACTGACTTTAGTTAATATTTGTGCAGATGGATTATGCGAGTAGACTAGAAGAAAAGAGTGTAAAAGTTTCATCTGTACCATTATGAAGTTCCTTGTAAAAATGTCCAATGTGTTGTAAATTGTGTAACATTGCTTGTAAAGAGAGTTGATATGACCTCTTGCCTTGTATTGTTTGGTAATGGTGAAATAAAGTGTCTTGTTCTTGTGTAGTTAAGCTTGAAATTATCCTTGTGAGAAATGGCTTTCAATCTTTACATTGATATGAGTATTGTAAAACTTTGATCTTGAGAATAAATTGTTAAGTTAAATCTTTCTAAGACTTAGCGACAATATTTTATAAGTAAAGTAAAATGAGTCGGTTAACCCTTAAAGAAGCTAAACAAAAATAATAATTTTATATTCAACAAATAAATGTAAAGGTGATCTATTTGAAATCAAATACTCCATGAGTGATCAAAATGAAAACATCCTTTGTGAAGTAAACATTTATAAATTGATACCCCTAGCTAAACTAGCGAACACTATCCCTTTGGGGTGAACTCTTAAACAAGCTTAAAGGAAAACAATGGTTAGTTTCTAGAAGATATTAAGATTTAGTAAGTAGGAGAAGACTTTAAGTGAACTACTCCACAGTGTTTAAGAAATTAACTTAGTTGGTGAGATGAATTTGTGCGAACCATATATTGATTCCTTCTGAAAACTTAAGTCATGAGCTAAAGGGTGTCTTACCAAAATAAATAAACCCTAACCATTTCTTACTGTGGCTTGCCCTAGCTGTGAGTGTGTCATGTGGTTGGACTTCCATGTTGTCTCGTCAAAAAGAAAAATAAATTGTCCTTGATAAGTGTGAACGTTTCCGTGCTGACCTTGTGGTCTTCCCCGTAACAAATGGTTCCAAGTGTTGGTTGTAACCTTGTGACGACATGTTGTGTCGTGTTGAGTCAAAGCAAGTCAAAAAAAAAGTTATCCCCCCCCCCCCTGTGTTCTTCAAATAACGAATTAAGAAATTTTGAATGTCAAAACAGAGAATGAAATGAAGAGATGATACTGGCCTCATATTGTCAAAACCAATAAACTTAGCTGTGCAGGTACAAGATAATTCTGAAAGAGAAGCTCATCGTATATGATGGATTAACTAATGTATTTAGCTCTTAGAACCATGGGTGAAGATGTCAATGGTCGGAAACACAGTGCAAATAACATTTCACAAGAATATCATCATTGTCAGATGGCCCTATCATGATAAGAATGCAACAACCATAAATCTGAACAAATCATGTTGTCAATTGTCATAAAAGAAAAGTTTCAAACCTCATCACATGTTAGGTTAAACGTTTCAAGTGTAGATTAACATTCACTTGCCTTAAGTACAAATATACTATGGGTAGAAACCTTCACAATTTACAGGACATCTTGTGTCGTGTTTTTTTAAGCAACCACCTAATCAAAAAAACATGGATATCCTGTGAAATACACTATTTTCATGCAAGATAAAATAACTTTTGTTGTAAAACTTATGGGTCTATGCTAAATGTATGGGTACCAACAACTAATTACATTTAAAGGAATTCATGCCTGTATTAATCCACCTTATCCCCAAGATAGCATGGAACATAAGTCTTAAATTGTAATCAATGACATTATTAAGTTTTATGAACCTAAAATCATTGCACTTTACAAGTACAAGCCACATTATCACTTCTAAGATCCCATAAATGGATTATATTGATTATCGAATAAATTAAGCTCATTAGAAAAGTGTTTATCCACGACGGATAAAGTTATACAAATTATTTATGAATCACCTTTCCCTTATTATTGCAAACTTAAATTTCTAATTCTAATCCATATACACACAAAATCTTAAAATTATAGCTTCATATCCCCTTAATGCAAATTAAGTAAAATTATCTAGATACTTACACAAGATAGTTTAGCTTGCATACAAACATTCAACATGTGATACTTTGACTATTACCATACTTAAAATAAGTGGCATAACATATATCGAAGGAGTTGTTAAGTGGCCCCTATTGGTTAGGGTGGCACAATACTAATTATATGCCTTAAATGAAGATAATATTCCCAATACATAATTATGTCATACAAATTATCAAAGGTGAAATGGTCATAGTCCACCCTTAGATTAACATTGGCAATGGAGATGAATAGATCTAGGTAATTGAAGCCAATAAACCACATCAATGCCATATAGAATGAATTCTCTAATTTATTCAAAGACTGCCCTAAAACTTATTTCATTAGCTTACATTGTACTTGATTTAGGTTTATATTTGTCTAGAGGATGGAGAAATTAGGGGAATATGGAGTTTCTCCTTGACATTGTTATTATCAATATAAATGGGATGGAAATACTTCCTCCATTTTTTGTAAAGATTACAGAATTTGTTCAACTCAGGGTGATATTTCCAAGTTTTTAATATATCATATATCATAATTAAGATTACCAGATTTCAGATCTGTGGATGATATAGTTGATCCATGAATGGTAAATAGATTTTTTCGAGTGGGACCATAGCTTGATAAAACCAAGGCTCAAGAATAGTGGAGAATAGATCAGTTGAAGACCCAACATTCATTAATAGAAGGATTAGAAGCTAGAACATTTGCATTATAACACAAAATGAAACATTTGAGTTGTGAAAACTGCTAACACAGAACCTGGGAATCCAAATGCTAGGCATTCAATAAGTTGCTAAAAGCAACATTGGAAGAGATTCAATACAGAACATATGAAAAGATTAACAAATCAGCTGAAGGACTAAAATGGTACTCAATACCAATGATATAAAACTAATATGTAAAAGTTAAGCACAAGAACAACTAGAGAACCCAGACTAAATTGTGTCTTTCCCCTAGGTCATAAAGGAGTTGGATATCTAGGGCATTTGGTCGGGTTAAAGAGAAGGTTACAAACTTTACCGATCCTTGAAAGACCATACTTTTACACAAAGCAACTACATTTCAATGTTAGCCAAAAATCTTTAAGTAAGTTGAGATCAGTCTTGTTATTTGAAATGTGGGACTGCACTACCAGATGGTTTCTATTCTAAAAATACTGAAATAAAGTTGCTGAACCACCTATACTCAACAGATTCATTTTAGAAGGCGTGTTACTAGTAGTGAACTTCATTTAAAGGCACTCCAAGATTTTGCTTCAATGATTTGACCAAATCGAAGATTGTATTTCTATCACCAATTCTTAATCGAATTATGGAGGTGGATATACTAAGCACATTTCATTGTGCTAAAACTGGGATATCTTTTCAGATTGCATCACTAGGAAAACAGTCCTCTGAGCAATAGTATGATCCCCAATGATTATCTCTATTATATGTGGATTTAGGCACAAGATCCCCATAATCTAAAGTCCATAAAGTGGCTAAATTACCTTTCTGTAGCTTCAAAAAGAAAGCTATCCGAACACCATTACATAATTGTAAATATTTCATTAGCCACAAATTACTTGCCCAGATCAGAAACCCTTATAGATTGAAACAAGATGATATTAGGAAAAAATGAGAACCCATAAATAAGCCTATGACCCATTCAAAAAGGATTGAAGATGGTTAATTCTTGTCCACGTTAAATGAATTTTGAATCTGCATCCTATTTACCAGAAAAACTATGAAAAAACATGTTACTCAAATGTGGGAATCTCGAAAATCAAGGCTTCGGCTATGATGGAACTTTATTCCAGTCTATTGATTGGTCCATAGATTCTCCCAGATGCATCATTGTTGTCCGCTTGACAGCTGTTTCTATGCATACCCCTAGTGAAATGCACATAAAAATTTAGGGAATTTTTTGAATGTTTTCAAGTTTCTCAGATCCCTTGCGTTAACTGTAAAGTTGTATCTCAGAGGAAAACCCTACTCAATGGGATGTTGATGCACATATTTTATTATGTAATAAATCTGGTCCTAAGATAATGTTTCTTAGACATCTACAACAAGAGAAACCCCTAGACATTGTTTTATGAAATAGATAATGCTAATACATTACCTGCAATAGTGACATCCAACAAGGACATTTCTCTAGAAACCTTATCAAGACACGAAAGATAGTTGGGATGTGATTTAAGAGATCCTGATGGTGTCTTTTCATCAAGAGATAGTTATAATTCCATTTTAGTCACCATGTGATCCACCCTACAAATCACTTGGGACCCGTAAGATCTTCTTCAAGCATACAGATATGCCTTCAAGATTCCACTTGGTCCATTTGATAAAGTGGGGAATGTTAGACTTTAGGTTCACTTCCAACTACTTTTTACATGCTAAAATATAGTAACTTTGCAGTTGAACCAAGGAAATTATTTAACCATATTGGAGAAAAAATATACCCATTGCAAAATAGTTACATCTTGACAAGATATTATATTTGGACCATAGATCTAAATATTCTTTACCATGGGATTTTTTGATATAGGGCCTCTCAAAAGTTAACAAGGGAGTGCATACTTTCCATTCCAAGGGTACTGAAAGGGGTCAGCTGGAAAGATTTATACCCATACATATTATTGAGTTTGATATTCTATCATCTAGTGATAATTAACTCAAAATATTAACTGTGATGGATCGATCCTCTGTCCTTGTGTCTATGAGGCTTCATTTTCATCGTTCTTTGGTAGATATATGTTTACCCTAGTATATTTTTTGCTTTCTGCTATAAGAATACCAGTAAGCAAAATGAGCACTTTGATATATATATATATGTATGTTATGTATGTACAGGTGAATGAACTAGTCCTATAGGTATTTCTCAATACTGTATGACATGAGGTATAGAAAAGTTCTTCCTCAATTTACATGTATTGATTTGATATATAGTAGTTATAACATGACTTAAAATACATATTGACTAGACGGAATTGGATGGTACTCCACATTACACACATATGGGTCATGCTAAGTATGTTTTAATATGAACCTCCATCACCAGAATATTCCTAGTGCAACAATCACAACACCCTTGAGAAGGCTAGGGAGTGAGATGGGGAATACTAAGTGTGATTTCCTCAGTACATTTGGACCATTCTCAAGTTAGATGGGACTGTATCAAATATATGTTGAGGAGGCTATAATTAGAATGGAGTTTTGGTTCACATAGCTTCCTAATGATAGATTGCGCTATAGAGCTAAAATTAGGCAGAGCTAATGGGATCCTAATGGCGGTAACCATTCCAAAGTAGGACAAGGATGTTGATTGAAGTAAAGTGGGTCTAAAGAGCCAAATACACTAAGTGGTGATTGGTAATGTTAAAAAAACAGAAAGTTAGGCTGGTAGAGAATCCCAGGTTCTACATGATTAGTGAATTATAAGGTATGACTATTTTTAATAAGGACAAGGGGGGAAAAGTCACCAGTAGACTATTTTGTGTATTTTATTTGTATAAAATGATTTCACAAAGGTGCAACACCACTGTGAAATGGCCTATTTATAGCACGATTAAAAGATAAGCCTACATTCTAAAATCAGAGTCCTCGCAAGAGTATTGTTATCACCGAATCACAGACACCCTTATGTTTGTACAAGTGTCATATACTTGAGATCACAGTGTGATTGGATAACATGGGTACTATCTCCAAGTTGTGGGACTTGTCTACTTGAGATAGACCTCCAGATAAAGTTGGTTCTTGCTCCTAAACTACCTGCCACAATCTACTCTAATGCAGGAAAAACTATCTATTCGTAATCTAAATTTCCAAGGGACCAGGAGAGAGAATTGTATGAAAATGAAATCCTACACTAAAGCGGTGATACACCAGAAAAGGAGGGTGTGAGAGTAGTCTGTCCAATGTGTGAAAAAATAGAGAGCAAAGTGCATACTAGAAGGGGTGATAACAGTTCTCCACAATCTAAAAATGCATTCACAACAATATTTCATGCACACACAATGACTAATGAATCCCTGAAAGAGCATAATAATAGACACAATATATCTTGTAATGAATGTTGAAAGGGGTAAGAAGAATGCAAAAAACACAGCAGGGGAAGATACATCCACAAACTTGTATTTTATTGCTTCATGAGTATGCACAGTTAAATCTATTACAAGATAAGGGCTTGGATCACCATGCAAGGAGTCCACTACAAGGACACTGCAACACATTGGCTTCACAAATAAATTTTGGCAGAGATTTGCTACTCAAAAACTATCTCTCTTTTACAATGAGCCCAACACTCCAATTTATAGAAAAATGAGAAGAGAGAGAGAGAGAGGGAAAATGGAAATCCCAAAATCTGTCCTTCAACCACTTGTAAAGGTATTAAATGGATTGAAATGATTATAAATTACTTGAAAAAGGCTCCCCACACTATCCCATGTGCTGTAACAGAGAAAGAATGATTACCATGCCTCCTAATTGCATTCCCAGCTACCAAATAAAACACTGTGACGAACCCTGCCATGTTTCATGTTAAAAATACTCAATCAATTTCTCATAAAATACAAAATTTCTTGATTGCTGTGCGTGTCGGACTCGGAGCCATGATTCCGATGGTACCAAATTTGTGTGATTTCATGTTGAGAAATGCAAAATTTATAACCTTCTAAGTGCGGACAACTATTTTGGTTTTGTCATGCATTTTTTGTCATTTGACGAGAATGAGCATTAATTAACAGGAGCCAAATACGTTTCTTATATTTTAATTTATTTAACCTCATAAAAAATTCATAAATCTTGTTTATGTGATGTAGAGGAAATCGTGCTCATTCCAGAAATTCTAATTTTATGAAAATCAGAGCTCGGAGTCAAACGTTATGGCCGTTTGAAGTTCGGGAGGTCAAACATTGACTTTTCTCTTCAGTGCGGCTATTTCAGCAAAATCAGGTCCATGCGTCCTAGTTGTCCCAGACACTTTCATCTGCATCACTTGATTCGGGATTGCTTGTCCCCATGCATCCACTGTTGACTGGGCCATGAGGGTCGTTGACCTCCGCATTCGCCACAACGTATGGTTCCTTTTGTGACCTTTTCGGCTTTCTGCCTCTCATGCATACTTTTGTCTCGATTGTCCTAAACACATTTCTCCATGCCACCCACAATGCAATGACTTACAGGAAAATGAACTTTTCGTGTCCCATGCATACCTATGTCCCAATTATCTCGCAGACCACCTGGGACAAAAAAATCCTCTTTTTCTAATTTTTTGTACCTGTAGCGATTTCGGCAATGTGCACCCCACATGTCCCTATTGAACTTGTGTGCTCTGGGACACAGAAAGCCAATTTGACTGATTCCTTTTTATTTTGGCTCTAAACCTAGAATGATGAACCTTGGTACGATCCACACTGATACGATCCACAGCCTCTAGACCCGCAATGCATTAAAACAAGGCTGCGACTTCAATTTTAAGATTTTTTCAAATTTTTTAAATTTGTTGGATTGTTTCCTTGGATGGGGGAGTTAGAGAGAAACCAAGGGGGGGGGGGGGGGCCAAAACATGATTTTGGGAATTGAATCAATCTACTTTCTCGGGACTTAAGAATTTGATGTATGTTATCAAAATTACCTCGAGGGGTGAATGTTGGATAACATGTATGTAATATTATTTTTTAGAGTAGATTTCTTATCCTATCTTAGAGATAGGGTGGATAAGTTTGAAATTTCTATAAATAAAGAGGTCACTTCCTCATTTAGCATAGAAGGAAGTAGTGAGAAATATTGTATGAGAAAGTGTGTTAAGGAAGTTATAATGTAGAAGGTGTGTTAAAGAAGCCATTAAGAGGTGTAATTGTTAAGTTTCTCCCATAGATATTGTTGGAAGGCAAGTGGAATTGGTAAAAATTGAAGTAATTCATGGGTCAGATTATAACAATTTCATGTTGATAATATAATTTACACTTCTATTTCAAAATTTTCATCATTCCTTTGTATCATAGTCTATGGTATTCTTGTATTATGTCTGTTACTGTGTTTCCAGATTACTACAACCAAACTAAAAGTTGTGCATTAGTAAATAATCATAGCACGAGGAGTTCACAGTGGAGAGTTATCATAGTGCCAGACTGGTGATGACACACATAACACAATACAAAAGATTCCCTAAATCCTAATTCAACACTCTAAACAAAAAAATTTACACCATAAACACTAGAGTGAAAACATACAAAATGAAATATAAAATCATAAAACTCATTATGACACAATAAACACTAATGAAACACCCTAAATAGTAGCACCCAAAAAATGTGACACCTTGAACACAAATTTTATATGGTAAATACTAATAACAAATATTAAACACTGGTGTAACACTATAAACAAAAAAGGTAAGACAATAAATCCTAATGTGACACTATAAACACTAGCGCAACAACCTAAACATTAGTTTCATACCCTTAGCATGTGACCCCTTAAAAACTAGTGTGATACCATAAATAGAAAATGTGAGACTATAAACACTAGTGAGACACCATAGAAAACAAAGATGATTCCCTAAACCATAATGTGATATAGTAAAAACTATTGCAACACCCCCAAAAGTAGTGGAGAACCAAAAATAGAAAATTTGACACCCTAAACACCAATGTGACATCCTAAAAAATAAATGTGACGCCGTAAATGATAACACAACACCATAAAAATTAGTGTGATACTATAAAAACTAGTGTGACACTATCAACACTAGTGTGACACCATGAACACTATTACAACATTGTAATCACTAGTGCAACACCCTAAATAGTAGTGTGACACCCTAAACAATAGTGTGAAACTATAAACAATAATTCTACATATATTAAAAAAATGTCGTGCATTAAAATTTAGTTCAACACCCTAAAACTTTATGACACCATAAACCTAACGTGATACCATAAACACGAGGGTGACAACCTAAACTCTTGTGTTGCACCCTAAATAGTAGTATGACACTCTGAGGAACAAATAAAATAACCTAAAAATTAATGTGACCCCCTAAATAACAAACTTAATACCCTAAACCCTAGTATGACAATATAAACACTATAATGCCATGTTAAACACTAGTGGGAAACTTTAAATAACAAACATGACACCATAAACTCTAGTGTGACATCTAAAACACTAATGTGTGACTGTAAATAACAAATTTGACACCTTAAACAGTAGATTGATACCCTAAATACTCTTGAGATGTTATAATAACTTGTTTTTGGATGTCAGGGTCTCTTGAAGGACATCTTTACAATGGTAATGTAAGGGTACATTTTCTAATGCTACTATTATTAAGACGATATAAAACAAAAAATTAAGTTCATTACAAAATAAAACCTACGTGCCAAAACTGAATAAAATGTTCAATTTCATTCACATGTAATAATTTTATGGGCCTAAAAAACATTTTATCATTATTTTTCAATGTTATTGTGGTTTTTGAGGTAGTGTAGAATATCTTTTCAACATTTTTTAACTGTAGAATCTGCTGAAAAGGAGATTTTTTGGATTTTTGGGCCTGTTGTAAATTCATGGGTGATTTTTAAGGGGTTAATTGTATATTTATGGGGAATTTTTCAAGGTTTTTTTATATATTTGTGATCCATAATTATGTAAATTTATTACAAATTAGCAAGTCATTTTTCTATTATTTTGTTGTAGATTTTTGGAGCATTTTTACATTTTTTTTTCCAGATTTGTAGGGAATTCTTTAAAGGGTTTTGTGTATATTTGTGGCCCATTTTTGTAAGTAATTTTAAAAAATTGTGGATTTCTTATTTGAGGGATTTATGGGATAGGTAGTAACAATTTTGGATGAAAAAATCCATGGAAATTATGACCAAGAAAACCTTATGCTTAGATTTATCATTTATTTTATGTTCTTCTATATTATTTATTTTAGTTATTTAAAAATTAATTATATTCATTACTATTATTGCTTCCTATGGAAATTTCCTCAGCCCGTATCTTCTACCATCTGCATAGTATGCTTTTGGGGTCCTAGTACTTCCATCGAACAAGTAAAATATGGTACATCGTCCAATAACTACCTAGTTGTCATGGACTTGGGGAGTAGATGTCAGTTGCTGAGCGTATCTAGCCGGTATATTCCTAACTATTTCTAGAGTGAACCTTTTGACATGATGTTAAATTTTGACTTCCATTAATTTGACGTCCAACTTTTAAGCAACCATTTCTGTTTGTGTATTCCATCACCTGAAGGGATTTTTAACATTTCATCTACTTCTGAGTAGTTTGTATTACATGTAAGATGTAAATTCCTTCAATATGTCAACTAAAATTTTAACATTCAAATAACTTGCCTCTTATATTTTAAAAAATTTCCCTTAAACTAATACTTTTAAACCATTACCCAATCTTTTGTACTTTCTTGTTATTATTTTAGACCACCTCATTGTAAGCAATAAATCTTAGTATCCCCGTTTATTTTTGTTATTTTATTTAGTATATTTATGTGGAGGAACAATGGTTTTGGTGTACATAATGAACTTGGGGTGAATTCTACAATCTGTGAAGTATTCCAAAACATTGATTTTGGTGTCTCTCATTTCAACCCAAATTTTAGGATGAATTTATTGAGTATTATCTTATTACATTTAGGTATGATTTGTTTCTTTTATGTGAACTATAGGGTATACAAAAGTTCATATTTCTAATGAATTTTTACAGACATTGTATTTTTTCTTAATATGAATCAACTATGGAGGGTGCTAGTAAATGTGAAATAAATGAATGTTCTATATGCAAGCATAAAATTTGTTGGGAGCTCTCCCATAGACATTCTTACTCATCCAAACATTATTGTGATGAAGCAGTTTGGCTTAAATCACAATATTTTCATAGCCAATATTGTATTCAAATTTATAATTTTTGGTAAAATTATTTTTAATCTTATTTGTTGTTATGTTGTGAAGCATGTTTTCATGTGTGGAATTGTTAAAGAGTGTACACTAAAAGTATTGTAAAATATCCACAGTTTTATATCCAGGGTTCGAGGTCAGGTTGGGCCCTGAGCATAGGTGTGGGGGCTCTACAGTGGATTGGACACCACTTTGCGTGGTTATGTTGATTTAGACATGGATGGAGATGTAGACGGTAGGATGAGCATGGCAGGTTATATTTTCACTGTAGTTGGGACAACAATGATTTGAATTTCATGACTAAAGAAGGTTTTCAAATTTTTAACCATGGAGGCTAAGTATGTTCTTTCTACAAATACAAGTAAAGAAATGATTTAGTTACAAAAATTGGTTGATGAGTTACGACATAAGTAGGAGGAAGGGAAGTTGAATAGTGACATTCATAGTGATATACACCTAGCTAAGAAATCTTATTTCCACTCTAGTAAAGCATAAACACCTAATGTACCATTTCATTAGGAAAGATTTGGAGGAAGAGAAGTTGAAGTTAGAGAAGATCCATACAAGTCATAATCCTATAGACATGATAACCACGGTGGTCACAAGAGAGAAAGTTAAGTTGTGTTAAGATTTGGTTTGTCTTCACGGACAATAGTGAAGGGTTAAGAAGCTATCTTAGACAAAAATTAGTCTCTAAGTGGGAGATTGTTATGTTGCGGAGCTTTTTTTCATGTGTGAAGGTTTTGAAGTTTGTACACTAAAAGAATTATACAATCTCTACAGTTTTCACTCTCCTCAAAAAACATTCTCGATACCTCGGGAAATGTACTCCTCTCATATGGGCAGGATTTTTACCCATGGTTTTAATACCCACTGTATTGTAAAAACTACTTAAGAAGTTGCCTATATATGTACTTTTCATAGGTGAGACATTGCAATGTAGATGTGTGTGAGTTCATGTGTGAATTCAAGAGATTTTGTTGAGCATAACTCCAAATAGATATGGGTATTGTGTTGAGAGAAAGAGGTGGCTTGTAATAAAATATGAGCGAGTGATTCTTTGTGGACGTAGCCCAAAATAGGTGAACAATGTTAAATATTGTCTCTTTGTTGTTTTCTTTTATTTTCTTCACTTTTATTTCTCATGTGTGATATTTTTATGTATATTAATTTCTACTATTTTGATTATGCATGGGATTATTCCACATATTTTATCCCTTATTTATGAACATTTTCCTTCTCAACCATGTTTTGAAAAGTACTTCAATATAGTTACACAAATATTTATAACAAATGTTTCATCTCTCTTGCCGATAAGAAATGCATCAACATTGTGATTATGGATTCAATGTCTCGGTAAATAACATTTTAAAAAACTTTTCAAATTATTATTTAAGATTAAAATTATTATTAATTCCTAGTCTATGTTTTATGGGTGGGAGGAAAGTTATAGTGAAGACAATATTTGGGTTCCATCCTCCTTGATTATTTTTCCCATGTGGTGAGTGATAAACATGACATCCTTTCCATTAGTTTAGATGTCACCCATACCATTAAGGGTCAAATTTTAGGGTCATTTTGATATTTTTTCATGATTTTAACAATAAAATTGTAAATATTTTGAAAAAAATGTTTCATAAAACTTAGATATTTAAACTATGAAATTTTCTATTTAGGTAGATTTTAAAATAAATTATATTAACATACATAAATATATATTCAAAATATTGAAATAAAGAGATAATTGTAATTCCCGTAAAAACAACCCACTTGAGACCCAAGAAACAACCGAGGCCTAGATAAGAAAATTATGGAATAGTTTTTTTTTGTTTAAAAGTGTCTTCAACCAGGTTACAAGATAACTGTTGTCACAAAAAAGGTTTGAGATCAATACTAATTTACTAGAATATATATATTTTTTCTCTATTAACAATTATTAAAGGTCATAAGGTCAAAATATAGGGTTAGAAAATTCAATTAGGTTAAGAATGTGATTTCACACTACACCACTTTCTAACTGGCTTAAAAGCTTCAAACTTGATTTTTCTCATAATTAATGATCTCAAAACTTCCCTAAAAAATTCCCATTGTATAAAAAATTTCCTCACCTTTCCGGTGATATAAAGAAGTCCTCCTAACCCCTCATATTTCTTGAGTTATGGGTCGATGGGCCTTAGGGTGAAATTTTTTCCCAAAAGTAGGCCTGCGGGCCTACGGAAGAAAATTTTCCCACGAGTGGGTTGATGGAGTAGGGAGAAAATTTGTCACGTTTTCCTTCTTTGGAAAAAAACCAAAATTTACCTCCGTGTGCACCCGCGAGCTGGAAGAGCACACATGTCGGCCTTTACAACACCTCGAAGGAAAATCGGGTCATCAGAGAGATTTAAGACATTATGTCTTTGAAGTTGAAAAGTGCTAGGGATCAAAATGGTCCATGCCTCCATTGACGCCTAGGGCACCACATGTTGATCTCTGATTGGTTTCAGGCTGGTCGGAGAGGCGGAGGAAACTTAGAAAATTTTCCCAAAAAATTTCTGAAGTGCTAAGTTAAAAAGGGATCCGCTCCTCCACTAATGCCTCATGGTGCCATATGGCAGCCATCTGATTTGCTACGCAGGTTGACAGGGAGGCAAGGAAAATTGAGGAAAATTTTCCCTAAAAATTTTAAAAGGAAAAGTTTAATGTTGCAAACCCGCAAAAGATAACCAAAGGGCAAACTTGGGGCGGCGGGTCTGCAAGGGAAAATTTCAAAAAACTTTCTTTTCAGACTTAGGTGATTTTTGACCAAAAAGAAAGGCCTGCGAGGTTAGCGGAGCAGTGGCAGGGGAATTTGTTCCTTTGGAAATTTTTGACCAAAAGTGCTAAGGGAAAATTCGGGCCCATGTGGGTCGGCCAAGGAAATTTTTCCCATTTTTAATTTTTGACAGTTCGAATTTTATTTTTTTGACACCAAATGAAGAAAAAACTTCAGAAGGCCATAAATTTTGATAGAGAGCTCAGATTTTGGGTAAACAAGGACTTTTTGGGAATCTCCTCGATGTCCTCTTTACATAAGAGTCAAAATATTTTAATTATGATAAATTTAAAGGGGTAAATTTCACGAAAACGATCTACAATATTTTAAAAGGAAAACTCGTAAATTTTAACTTATGAAATTTTAATCAATTGATCTTCTTCCTCCCTCAATTTATCCATTAAACATGGAGAAATGTTATTAGATGGATTTAGGATGGATTTGGAAGGTAAGTTTTTTTTATTGAGCTTCAATTTGAAATTATAAAACTCTGATGGCAAAACGACAATGAAACGATTTGAGCTCAAGTTTGCTAAGGTTTCTAACAAATTACTTAAGTGTTAATGTCTATATGAATTCATTTAGATCTTATTATGTACAATTTAAATGTTTCATTTGTTATTTCTTTTTTGTAGGTTCGGTTTATGTCTTTTGGATTAAATAATTGCCAGTTTTAAAATACAAAACAAACATAAAATTTTAAAGGGTCTATTTTCCAATTTTCTTCTTCCAAGTATTAGAATACATTCCAATTCTAATCTAATACATTTATTTGATTCAAATTAAATCTATTCAAACTAAAATGTCAATTCTGATTTCAAATTTTATACATTTCAAAAGACAAAATTCTATATTTTTCTCACACGCATTTCTTCCTTTCAAACAAAGACTTCAAATACATCAAAATGATCATACTCTATACAACAATACAATTTGAGAAAGGTAATACATTCATTTATTGATTCCAAAAGATAACTTATAACTTCTTTCTTTCTTTCCTCAAATTCATCATATAAGAATACAATTCTTTCTTTCAAAAATAGAAACAGAGTATATCTCTTAGACATTTCAATTTACAACTTTCATATTCAATACAACATATTTCCATTACAAAACATGTACGAGTTCATCCACTTCTAGTGGGAAGGTTACAATAAGAATTATCTCAACAAGGGTTCTGTCAACTATTTTATTTCATTTTACTTTGCTCCAGAACAACAACATGTAGATTTATCATTCTTTTAATTTTGATCACAACAAGAGCAGGGGAAAGGCAATGCTCAAAACCTAACCAAGACATCCAATGACAAGGAGAATCCATCCTTCTTCATTGGCCCCCGAGCCCCTAACCACAATGCAATAAAATATGTGATCACAACTCATTTCAACAATAGGCTTCAACAAACACATAAGCAACATTTTCACAATAAAAACACAGTCCAAAATAGAATGCAGTTTACAACTACATTAAAGCATGACAAACATTACTGAGGCTTCATCAAGCAAGACAAAGTAGCATGAAACTATGGGGGATGCTTCTTATGCCTCCCAAAAGGGGAAATGGCTATCATCACCTGAATTAGAAACTGCCAAAATATAGTATATGAAAACCCTGACATTCCTTATTCCTCCCCCAAGTACCCTTATTCCTCACATTTCCTTATGCCTCCCCAACCTCTTATGACACCCCATAATGAGTGAAATAAATTTAAAGATATTTCTTTGTGATGTTTAAACCCAAATCCCAACTCCCTACCACCTTTATACCTACCCTAAAACACACTTGTGCCTCCCACAAAATAAACCACTTAGTATTCTCCTACACCATTCCTTATGCCATTTACCCAACATCCCACAAACATGCCAAAACATTCACACATTAACATTTACACTCATAAAAGAAGAGAATTTCAAGAGCCAAGCTCTTACCTCTCCATGATAGAGTTTCTCAAGTTCCAAACAGTAGTTGTTTCCAAGCAAACAATCTAAAAATACCACCAAACAACAAGCATGCAACAATCTTCAAACTTATCCAAAAGCAACAGATCTCCCAAAACAACAAGGAATTCTCCTAAGAGTGAATTTTCTAAAGTGAAGCAACTCAAAATAAGGCAAGGAATTCAAATTCTATAGAAGAGGGAAGTGAAGAGGATGAGGTGGATCCATGTAGGATGCCACATCACACATCCTCAACCCCAACCCAAAAGTCAACTTCATTCTCCAATGCATAATAAATAGGTGGGTGAATAATATGATAGTTTACTTACATAATCAAATCTAACCCACACCTCAAAGTACTGAAATAAAACCATGTAAGAAAAGTGTAATTAAAACTTACAATTTAACTTACAAAAATGCATTATAAAAGTATAAAATAAACCCTCCAGCCATAGGTATGGTTGGTAAATGAATTTAAGAGGCATGGGAACAAGTTTAACTTGTCCCATAAGCCTCCAAAATCTGTCTCCTAGGACAAATTCGAATTTCCAAGAAGATGAAAGTGTTTCACACTCCAAAATCAACTTACACATTACTTACAAAATCACTTACACATTACTTACACATTCTTTCAACACTTTAAATAATAAACAACAACTATATTAATTACATTCTCATGATATATTTTAATTAATTAAATTAACAATACGCTTACCCAAAATATTAATACAACATTTGATAAATAAAGAAAGGTGGGAAATGCATCACAAAATAAACACATGCAAACATTAAACAAAGGGTCAAATAAAAGAAAAATACATAAAACCCCTTGGTCACATTTAAAGGTGATCCCCCCATGGGAATCCCTAACAACAACAAACACACACAACAAATACAGTTGCCATGGTGACCTTTTTGAATTCATCTAGAATTCCAATGTGGTTGGTCTCCAATCCCCCGATGTTTGTTGTGATATTTTAACCTGCAAAACATGAATACCTCCTTGGGCCTCGTGGCCATATCAGAACATCCAAAATAATATAAATAAAATTCCAAAATCATCTAGATATATGGATCACAACAACATCCAAGAAACCAACAAGATCATTTACAATTTTACTCAACAACTATATCATCATCAAATAATTTCCATTTCTAGGTCTACTCACAATATCCAAATATCACATGTCTGAACAACATCCATAGTATAACCTTGTCAAACAGTATATCAACATTAATATTCAAAATGTCTCTAATAATCATCATGCATCATAATTGAATCAAGTCAACAATAATCCATGATCTCACATCTAACATCACACTATAATAAAGTCCATAATCAAGTCCATAATACAATCACCAATATCATAATCAGTATCAAAAGGTGTCAAAGGGAAGTGGGCACTATAGCATCCCTCCCATTATACTTGACTTCCTCCTCGAATTCATTGGAAAGAGAGATAGGAACAAATGCAATAGAAAAAGGATCACTCCGTTATGGGATTGCTTGCTTCAAACAATTGTGGGTCTATAAAACCTACAGTTTGGTCCAATGCAATTCAACAAGAAGAAGGGAGATTGCAAGGGATGAGTTCTAAACTTTTTGCATGAAAGGCTATGAACACTTAAATCTAGAGAGTAAATTTACGTTATCAACCAAGATATCCACACATAACAATATAACATGAAGAGTTCAAAAGAGTCTTAAGATTAACCACCAAGTAGAGGAATAATAAGGAGAATTTCATGAGTTTGAGAACAACTACATAGTTTCCCAAGGAATACAACATAGTACAATAATAAAATTTAAGGTTTCTACTAAGTTTAAGCCATGATTTAAAGGTTCGTTGTTTAGACAAGGCTAGAAAAAATCAACTATGACCAAATTTGCACGAGGAACAAGTCTACTCAAGGTCCCACAATTTGAGGATCACACAGGATGAGGTTAATCAACAAGGACACCTAAATGAGAAAAACATTTAAAATCAAGGAACTATTTAAGGAAATCACTTCTATAACTTAAGAGGGTACAATTAACTTTTCATGGTAATACAAGTGAAGTCAAGACCACAAGTTTTCCTATAGTCTAATTTTTACACTTTTGTTTTAAGAATTGAACACACCATACCAAGTAAATCTAGATACGTCCACCATTTAGCAGAAGAAAAAAAATGTATCTCACTTAGAAACTAACATAACAATGCAAGAGGCACCATAAATTATAACACAATGGGATTTATTTATCTTATTTCTTTCTCAAGCTCGGAATAACCATAAAGAGAGCAAAAGAAACACCAAGGACCACTCAAGGTCGCTATGGAGAAGAACAAGTAACACGAGGTCCAACTACAATCCAAGGGTGCATCATATCAAAAGTGAATAGCATTAGCTTGCACTTTCCATCCTAATGGAAAAGGGGAAACAATAACAAGGTGACCCAAGAAAATATGACGAAAAGAAGACTCCCCAAAGTTATTTTATATCCTTATTATAGGTTGCCTTAAAATTACAATAACTTAGGTCTCCAAGGACAAGACAACACGCAAGGAGGTTACTTCTTAAACAAGAGATAAGGCTCAATCCAAAAAGGCCACAATTCACACTTTTCGGGATGCAGGATGATAAGGGTATGATGACCCAAAACTCCCACAAAGAAAGACACATACATCTATGAACAAGAAAGTACTAAGAAACTAGAACACATTACTATATACCAAGTGTTTAACAAATCTGGGTAGGCGACAAAACTACAAGTCCAACTAAATATTACACTCAATACACATAAATCTTTCCTATTTTATAACCCAACTAATTAAGTCAAAAGTGGTAGTTTCATTTTCTAAGCATATTCCTTTACACATTTTCTTAATTAAACTTCCTCCTATTATGACATCACAAGTTTGTGTTATAAGGACCACTAAGGGGCATGATATATTTCCATTCTGTAAAGGTGGAAAAGAGAAAAAAGTATTTATTTTACTCCTAGGTGAGGTAGAAGGAAAAGGTTTTTCCCTTTCTGTTCCTCTACATGTTTTTTATTTCTTATATTAATTCACTAAGGTTAAATCAAGGACCATTTTCTCTTTCTATGTTCCAGTTTATTTGTTAAGCTTCAAGGCCAAATCTCCTCAATTATAACTTTATGATGCTTGGGCGAGTCAACTTGTCAATTAAAAATTTAATGAGAAGGAAGGGTAAACATATCATACTATTAATTTTATGGGGGAGAGAGGTAAATCAACAAGTCACATTTTTAATTCTAAGGAAACAAGGGACATTCAATCATAGAGAACACATTATTACTTTTGTAAGGGCTAGTAATCTATCAACCGACATGGATCACAACAATATTTCGAGATTTTTCCACTAATTACAAGTATCATAAAACATTCCTAGTGGGTTTCTACAAGTTCTCAAAAGAAGTTACAAGGAAGGCCCATTAAGGAAGCATAATTACTTTTACTGATCTACTAGGGTTTAACCATGTTTATTGTTTTGGAAAAAAAAAAATTACTCACATGATAAGACAAGGAAAGTTTTCAAATCTACATCCATATTACAAAAAGATACCACTAACTAAGAAATCGAAATGAAAAAGAAAGGCTTTAACTATAAGAACACCACATACTCACAAGAAAGCATCAAATGTAAGCAGACAATCAACTATCTATTCAACATGGCTTTATGACCAAGAGTTACAGTTTCGAAAGAAGAATCACATTATAAAATACCACTGAGATTAAATTATCAAGGTCTAATTACACTAACATCACCAATATCATGGTCCAAAAGACTCAAAGCATCCATAAGTGTCTCCACATAATCCAAAATTAATAGGTCATAGAGTGTTATTCATAGTAACTTAAAAAGTTAAGGAAAGGGTAGACTTATTTATAGGTCGAGAGGGAAAAAAACACACTTCATTTACACACATTACTCGAATGGGATTAATTATAACCATAATTACCAAGATGCATACAACTCTCAAGTCACTACTTTATATAATGAAATGAGGAGATCCTGATAAAACTTAACATGCCATTAATGAAAAGCCACTACTAGACAAACACTTTTCCACTAACATCCACAGCTAGCCAAAAGCAATCCGATCCTAACATAATTCATCAGCCCACAATTAAACACCTCTACTTTTACAAGGTTCAAGATCTTACTGGATTGTAACAGAATCACCACCACCGCTAACAGACTGCCAACTAGAATGCACAACACAACGAACTCTCTAACTAGCAAGGTCGAGAAATGAAAAATTCACTCTAAGATCCTAGACACACTCAAGGTTCCATGCATCTAAAACCAAGGCATAACTTTAAGCACCTAAGAGAAAATTCAAGACACCTAGGGTGTACCCCCATATGACAAAATGTCACAAGGCAATAGTGTAGGACCAACTCAATAACATATAATTGAGAATCACGTAACATTTAGCTAAGTAGCCAACAGATAATGAGCTTTGAGTCACTGGTCAAAGTAAAATCCAAGAAATATCGGTGATCAAGGAAAGTGGCTAAAGCCACATTGCAAAGTCTGAAAATTCTCACAAAAATATAAATAACTAAAAGAGCCTCAGAGTTTCTCACATCAATCATAAAATAAGATGCTGGTCCTTGATAAAATAACACAAGATTACGAATGTAAAGCACAAAAGTTGACACCATATTCACTCTGCAGCCCTTCATGGCCACCAATAGGGGTACTTTTCCTTGAGCTTAGTTCCAAGGACACATACGTAGGATTGGGTCATAAACGACACCCAGAGTTAATGTCCACTCTCCCATACGGGTAACAAAATGAAAAACTGACAACCAAACCATATTTCCTAACCATCGAAGGAAGGAAGCTCTAAAAAACTTCTAATTAACTCTTATTGACCCTAGAACACAACCACTATTGTCAAACCACAAGAATCACACCATACAATTTATCATTCCAATAACTCTAATAAGGAAGGTTCTCAAAATGGCTTAACGCATCATACAATTAGATCAAGATTTAGGACTTGTAAAACAACACATTTTCAAAGGGGAACCAAGTTTCCACTACACTAGAAGTTCACAAAAAAAATCAATTTAATTTGACATACTTAGTTACCTGAGTTTATAAAAATGCCGCTAAGAAAGTATAACAATTCAAACAACTTATTATTTTATTTTTATTTTAATTCTGGTAGTTCAATTGAACAGAGTAATGTAATTTTTTTTATATACGTTTTTCTTTTTTTCTTTTTTTTTCAATTTTCAACAAGGTCGTTTTCTAGATTTAAATGTGTGCTAGGTTTACAGTTCATGTCTCAAGTTTTATAGTGTTCCCAAGGGTACAATATTTGAACCCATAGCTCTGATACCAAGTGTAACGCCCATAAAAACAACCCACTTGAGACCCAAGAAATAACCTAGGATTAGATAGGAAAATTATGGAATAATTTTTTTTGTTTAAAAGTGTCTTCAACCAGGTTACAAGACAATAGTTGTCACAAACAAGGTTCTAGATCAATACCAATTTACTAGGATATATTTTTTTTCTCTATAAACAATTATTAAAGGTCATAAGGTCAAAATTTAGGGTTAGAAAATTCAATTAGGTTAAGAGGGTAATTTCACAAGACACCACTCTCTAACTGGCTTAAAATCTTAAACTTGATTTTTCTCAGAATTAACACTCTCAAAACTTCCCTAAAACATTCCCATTGGATAGGAAATTTCCTCACCTTTCCGGTGATATAAAAAAGTCCTAACTCCTCATATTTCTCGAGTTATGGGTCGGTGGGCCTTGGGGTGAAAATTTTTCCTAAGAGCGGGCTTGCGGGCCTACGGAAGAAAATTTTCCCATGCGTGGGTCAAAAAAGTGGGGAGAAAATTTGGCACATTTTTCTTCTTTGGAGAAAAATCACGATTTACCTCCGCACGCCCGCGAGGCCGAAGAGGACACGTGTCGACTTTACAACACCCCGAAGGAAAATCAGGCCGTCAGAGTGATTTAAGACATTATATCTTTTTGGCCAAAAAGTGCTAGGGATCAAAATGGTCCATGCCTCCACTAACACCTAGGGCACCACGTGTCAAGCTTTGATTGGTTGCGGGCTGGTCGGGGAGGCAGAAGTAACTTAGAAAAATTTCCCTAAAATTTTCCGAAGCGTTAAGTTAAAAAGGGATCCGCTCCTCTGCCAGTGCCTCGTGGTGCCACGTTGCAGCTTCTAATTAGCTATAGGGTGGTAGGGCAGTGGGGAAAATTAGGAAAATTTTTCCAAAAAATTTTAAAGGCTAAGTTTAATGTTGCGGACCCGCGAAAGACAACCAAAGGGAAAAAGCGGGGTGCGCAGGTCCGTAGGGGAAATTTTCCAAAAAAAATTCTTTCAAACTTAGGTGATTTTTGACCAAAACGAAAGGCCTATGGGTTAGCAGAGTGGTGGGGGAATTCGTTCCTTTGGATTTTTTTGACCAAAAGTGCTAATGGAAAATTCAAGCCCACAAGTCCGCCAAGGAAAATTTTCCCAAATTTTTATTTTTTTAATAGTTAGAATTATTTTTTTTTTACACCAAATGAAGAAAAAACTTCAGAAGGCCATAAATTTTGATAGAGAGCTTAGTTTTGGGAAAACAAGGAATTTCTAGGAAATCTCCCGATGTCCTTTTTACACATGAATCAAAATCTTTTAATTTTGATAAAGTTTCAGGGGTCAATTTCATGAAAATGATCTGCAGGCTTTTAAAAGGCAAACTAGTAAATTTTAACTTATGAAATTTTAATCAATTGATCTTCTTCCTCCCTCAACTTGTCCATTAAACATGGAGAATTATTCTTAGATGGATTTAGGATGGATCTAGAAGGTAATTTTGCTTGATTGAGATCCAATTCAAAATTCTACAACTTTGACAGCAAAACAATAGTGAAACGAGTTGAGCCCGAGTTTGCTAAGTTTTCTAAGAAATTCCTTAAGTGTTAGTGTCTAAAAGAATTCTTTTAGATCTTATTATGTCCAATTTAATGTTTCATTTTTTATTTCTTTGTTGTAGGTTTGATCTGTGTATTTTGGATTAAATTATTGCCAGTTTTAAAATACAAAACAAAGATCAAATTTTAAAGGGTCTATTTTCCATTTTCTTCTTCCAAGTATTAGAATATGTTCCAATTCCAATATAATACATTTAGTTGATTCAAATCAAACTATTCAAACCAAAATGTAATTCTGATTTCAAATTTTACACATTTCAAAAGACAAAATTCTATATTTTTCTCACACACATTTCTTCCTTTCAAACAAAGATTTCAAATACATTGAAATGATCATATTCAATACAACAATGCAATTTGAGAAAGGTAATACATTCATTTATTGATTCCAAAAGACAACTTACAACTTCTTTCTTTCATTCCTCAAATTCATCATACAAGAATACAATTATTTCTTTCAAAAATAGAAATGGAGTATATCTCTTTCACATTTCAATTTACAACTTTCATATTCAATACAACATATTTCCATTACAAAACATATACGAGTTCATCCACTTCAAGTGGGAAGGTTACAATAAGATTTATCTCAACAAGGGTCTGTCAACTATTTTATTTCATTTTCCTTTGCTCCAGAACAACAACATGTAGATTTATCATTCTTCCAATTTTAATCACAACAAGAGTAGGGGAAAGGCAACACTCTCCACCCAACCAAGACATCCAATGACAAGGAGAAGCCATCCTTCTTCATTGGCCCCCGAGCCCCAACCACAAGGCAATAAAATATGTGATCTAACTCATGGCAACAACGGGCTTCCACAAACACACAAGAAACATTTTCACAATAAAAACATAGTCCAAAACAGAATGTAGTTTACAACTACATTAAAGCATGAAAAACATTACTTAGGCTTCATCAAGCAATTAAAAAGGAGCAAGAAACTATGGGGGATGCTTCTTATGCCTCCCAAAAGGGGAAATGGGTATCACCACCTGAATTACAAACCACCAAAATATAGTATATCAAAACCATTTTGACATTCCTTTATGCCTCCCCCAAGTACCCTTATTCCTCACATTTCCTTATGCCTCCCCAACCTCTTATGGAACCCCATAATGAGTAAAGAAATGCAAGCTATTTCTTTGTAAGGTGGAACCAAAATCCCAACTCCCTCTACCCTTATACCTCCCTAAAACACACTTGTGCCTCCCACAAAATAACCCCATAGTCTTCTCCTACATCATTCCTAGGCCATCTACCCAACAACCCACAAACATGCCAAAACATTCACACATTAACATTTACATATCATAAAAGAAGAGCATTTCAAGAGCCAAGCTCTTACCTCTCCATGATGGAGTTTCCCAAGTTACAAACAACAGTTGTTTCCAAAAGCAAGCAATCCAAAAATCCACCAAACAACAAGCATGCAACAATCTTCAAAAACTTCTCCAAAAGCAAGAGCTCCCAAAATAGCAAGGAAAAATCACCCAAGAATGAAGTCTCCAAAGTGAAGCAACTCAAAACAAGGCAAGGAATTCAAATTTTATAGAAGAGGGAAGGGAAGAGGATGAGGTGGATCCATGTAGGATGCCCCATCACACATCCTCAACCCCAACCCAAAACTCAACTTCATTCTCCAATGCATAATAAATAGGTGGGTGAATAATATGACAGTTTACTTACATACTCAAATCCAACCCACACCCCAAAGGACTGAAATTAAACCATGTAAGAAAAGTGCAATTAAAACTTACAATTTGACTTACACAAATGCATTATAAAAGTATAAAATCAACCCTCCAACCATAGGTATGGTTGGTAAATGCAATTTAAGAGGTATGGGACAAGTTTAACTTGTCCCACAAGCCTCCAAAATCAGCCTCCAAGGACAAATTCGAATTTCCAAGAAGATGAAGTGTTTCACACTCCAAAATCAACTTACACATTACTTACAAAATCACTTACACATTAATTACACATTCTTTCAACTTTAAATCATAACCAACAACTTTATTAATTACATTCTCATGATATCTTTTAATTAATTAAATTAACAACATGCTTACCCACAATATTAATACAACATTTAATAAATAAAGAAAGGGGCAAATGCATCACAAAATAAACACATGCAAACATTAAACAAAGGGTAAAATAAAATAAATAATACATAAAACCCCTTGGTCACATTTAAAGGTGATCCCCCCATGGGAATCCCTAACAACAACAACACACACACAACAAATATAGTTGCCATGGTGACCTTGTTGAATTCATCTAGAATTCCAATGTGGTTGGTCTCCAATCCCCCGATGTTTGTTGTGATATTTTAACCTGCACAAGACACGAATACCTCCTTCAGCCTCGTGGCCATATCAGAACATCCAAAATAATATAAATAAAATTCAGTAAAATCATATAGATATATGGATCATAACAAAATCCAAGCAACCAACAAGATCATTTGTAATTTTACTCAACAACTATATCATCATCAAATAATTTCCATTTCTAGGTCTACTCACAATATCCAAATATCACATGTCTCGAAACAACATCCATAGGTATAACCTTGTCAAACAGTATATCAACATTAATATCCAAAATGTCTCTAATAATCATCATGCATCATAACTGAATCAAGTCAACAATAATCCATGATCTCACATCTAACATCAAACTATAATAAAGTCCATAATCATGTCCATAATACAATTAGCAGTATCATGATCAGTATCAAAAGTGTCGAAGGGAAGTGGACACTACACTTTCCAAGTTCCCCACTCCAAAAGTCCTAGTAAGAGAACACTTCTATCAAGCATGGTCAACATAATTCAAGTTTTTAACTAGTTGTATTCATATATATGTTACATGTTAGGTAGAGAGGTACATGTGGTTTGAGGATTATTTGGAGTAGTGTCGATGTAGGTAGTACACAAATTGTACTTCAACTCAAAAAATAATATTTTTTCGGGACCTCCTAGCGATGGTAAAAGTTTTGGCATGATTCATCTTATTATAGATTGGTTTGGAGACTATATGAAAACTAGGGTTTGACATCAAACTACATTTATAGGACACTGAAGGAAACTTAAATTTACATATTTTTTGAAAGACATACAATACCGTACATAAGGGTTAGGATAGGATTATACATCTCAACCGAGATGTATGGTCCTGCACCAGGGAACTGTCTTATCACAATATGAAGAGTGAAACATTTTCAGTCTCTACAATCCCAAATTCTCTAATATTTGGATCCAGATCTCTTTTACATCACTCAATATAGCTAATTTTATTATCCTATTGTATATTTGAGCTTGTATTCATTAGTTGAAAATATTAATGTGTTATTTTTGTGTTGTATAATTAATGCTAGATGTTGATTAGTCATCAATCTATTAACATAGCAAAGGGTGTAAACAACTATGACCCTTGTATGACACTAGAAGCATCAATATTTACTTGCAATGTTTGAGAGTATTCATAGCTCTATGTTTCTTTCCAATGTCAAACTGATTTATAATTATCAGTTCCTTGAGTGCATATTGTGAACCTTATAAATCTATAGAAATTGGACCTAAATTGTGAAAATAAATATTATGGAATATTTTCTATGGAATTTATAATTTATTCAGGATAAAGTAAGCTATCTTAAAAAACATTTTCACTATTCAAGGTATTATTTTACAAATATAAATTTAAGCAAGCTTAAAAAATAAAAGAACAAAAAAAATATGTAATATCAATTACTTGTATAGTGTGGACTATCTAGAATGGTGATAATGCTATAAGTTTAAAGAAACACATTTGTAAAACATTTTGATTTTCTCTATGTCATTTTTTCATTTTTAGTTTCGTTTTACAAATAAACTCTAAAATTTTGTGCACAAGTATAAAACCAAAAATATTTTACTTAAATTTATGGAAAAATAGAAGAAAGAAAATAGTTTAAAATATATAGCTACAATTTTATTCAGTAAAAAGGTAGAGTTACAAATTACTTATTTAATATAAAACAATCTCTTCATAAAGCAAGTAATAATACATTTGAAATTTCTGTATTTAATATTGAACAACAATCTTTTAATTGAGCAAGTATGTAGACATATGCTTTCATGTGTAAGAGAAATGTAGATTTTATTATTTTCTAATCTCTCAATTGTTGCCATAATCTATGGTGGTTGGCATCCCTTCTGAAAACCATGAACATTATATCCTTTTTTAAACCTATGATGGAAATAACCATGGCCTCTATCTAATTTGATAGGATTAGCAGGACAAAATTCTAGGATTTCCCACTCTTTTAGAATCAAATATCTATTCAACACTAAAATACTTGATATTTTCAATAATGATTAGCTCACTTCTAAAGTTTAAATATTGGTGTTATATAAAATATTCTCCAATTTTCTTTAAGGAAGCATACCCAATTCAATAGGAATACCAGCATGGAGATTTTTTAAGGGAAAATCCAAGCGAGTATAAGAGATGACAGGGAAAATTGAACTTTTGACCTCCATAAACATGTGCCCGTGAGTTGGTTTTCTATTTAAGCCAAGCTTCTGCTAAATTTGGGAACCCAAGGCCACGCTGGGATTAGGAATGGTACCACTGAAATGATTGTAAGACAATAGAAGTATTCGTAAGTGAAAGAGGCTTCCGAGTTGAGGTTTGAATATGACCATGGAAGGAGTTATGGAAGAGATCGAGAATTCTAAGAAAAGATAGATAAATAACAAGAAAGGGATTTTGAGATAGAAAGACATACCAGTGAGATTCATTAGGAAACCACACGTTAGTGTGCGATGACAGTAGGTAAAGATGCCGGTCCAATTGCAAGCACTGCTCTTGTCATTCATAGCAAGAGACCAATCGTGCAGAGAATTGTCAGGGGAAAGGGATGTGAAGAGCGTGTTAAATCAGAAGAATAAGAAGGAGAAGAATGAGAGACGCAGGAAGGAAGTGGCAGTAGCAGTGCACACAGATACAAATTCAGCAGAGAATACACTTGTGTCACATTAAACTAGTTAAGAAGATGAATATATATACAACTTTGGCAGATGTAAGAGTCTGTCTATTTTCCACAACACTTTCATATAAAACGTCTCCTTAATTCAATACGTCAACAATCACAACCATTTCTTTCCAAAAATTTCTAACTTATTTTTAGTTAAGAATCTTTGTTGGGATTCACTATTTTTTTGTTGGGCTAAATTGGAGCTTTTTCCTACATATTCTATGTATTGGATTACTTTTTGGAAAAAAAATTGAAAGTTTATATATAAATGAAATATTGGTCTAATCTGATTCTCACTCTTCTGAAGTTCATTTGAACGTACCTTATTTCTTCTAACAATTAAATCATTTGGATTTTTTATACAATTTTACAATGCTCTATATGATATTTATTCATTTTTATTAAAAAATATATTTTATAAGATCTTTTATTCAGACTATTTTATAGATATGAATCTTCTATGGTGAATGGCTACATCTATGAAACTGTATGTGTTTGTTTCTCATAACTTGATTTGTTTATACGTATTCATCGTGATTATGATACATGTATATATGCTACGTTTAGGGTAAACAAATAGCTTTCACTTATGACACCGTCATCAAATTATTTGGCCTTAAGACTTACGGCTTAGAACACTCAACTTAATGAAAAATGTTAGTTTTGATAATTTCCATACATTATAGACATGATTAAGGATTGCTAAGAATACCATGGGTATTTTATGAGTGAAAATAGATATTTTAATGGATGTTGAATGGTTTGGGATTTGTTATAATATACCTTGACTTTAGCTTCATGATAATACTAAACAATATTAAGGAAATTGTCACAAAATACTAAATATCATGCTGATACAAGACATTCTTGACTTTAGGGAATAAAGTTTTTAGTTGCTCGCATGAGTTCATAAAGACACAAGTTATGACTGTATAACAGTGTGATTTGAGCAGATGTCTGTCCACTCACGGATCTTACTCGACCTCAGTATAATTTGAATAATTCACTGTTCTCCGATTTTTAATAAGAATGTTCAAGAGGGAATTCAAATGCAATGGAGTTTTGTCCAAGAACCCAAATTCAGAGATGTAAAAATTGCAGTGAACAATTAAGGGTTAAAAGTGGGTACTACCGTTCCCAACGAAGCGGATGTCATAATGCTGTGGCGAGGATGGACCTTGGTTCATAAACCAGTGAATATTGTAGGAAAAAGAAAAGTAAACCAAATTTCAACAATTAGACAGCTTATTTCAAATTTCACATTTTATGGTCTGTAACTGCAAAAATCAAAAGAATAATCATGAAACATAACGTCTTTACTTTATATGTTGTGTTCATGACAGACTGCAAATTTGGAAAAAAATGGAGTCCTAGATTGGTGAGCCCCTTTTATCTCTCTCTAGGCACATAGACATTCTTAATGTCAAATATTCTGATCTAATGTCATAAGAATGTGCCTTCACAATCAGGTGCTGTATCTAGGCACGACCGTGTCTCTATTCGTTGCAGCAGTACTTGTACGTTTATTTCAGAGTATAGCTAAAGGTCTACTTCCGACGTGGAGAATATTCCTGACATTTTATATGTTCCTGAAACTGCCCAGCATGATATTTATTATCTTGTTCTCAGTTAACTCAAAGAAAATCACCAGGTAACATTAGTAGTTATTGAGTTAATGAGAATTTTTTTCTCATACTTATCTAGAGATAAATCTTCAAAAATAAAATAAGTTGTTCTCATTGTACTAATCACCCTACTCTTATTAACATATTCAATTTCTAAGATATTATCTAGAATAGATTTAATCTTTTCTGATTCTAATGTAATTATCCATATTGATTGATATTCTTCTACATCACAAAATTTTCATAAGTGATAAGAGCTTTAAGAAATAAAATTTATCAACACTCTCCATGAGTGATACGTACACCATGGAAAGACATATTTTATACTTCTTAGAATAAATACATTTCATTATTTTGTTACCATCACTATTTATGTAAATCAACCAAACAATTTTTTTAACCATTCCATACAAAAATTTTGTTTTTTGTGTTACTTTTTGTTTTCCATGCCCCGTCTTAACCATTCCCTTTGACCTAGTTTCCCCTCTATATTTTCATTAAAAGGTCAAAAATGTTTGTGGAATGTTTGTTTCATGAAAATAATATGATCTTCTTTATGCCGTTATGGATTCCACGAGGGGTTCAGTTAGTAAATGTATGGTATATAATGTTCGTTGGAATGGCATTAAAGAATAACCGTAATGTTAGTTTTTACCTTTAATTATTCAATTGATAATATTTCCTCCTGTTATATTATTAGAATGAAAATATCCACTATTTTCCGGCGATGTACATTGCTTACCCATTTTTCGGTTACAAATTTGTTCACCTATCTTTATTTCTACCCTAATTTATCAAATCAAAAAAATCTATAATGTTCCCACTCAATTATTATTTTTTGAATACATTAGAATTGAATATACAAGAAAAACATTAGACACAATAATTGTTGAGTTGAAAGATGGAAGATTGCAATCTATAATTATATGAGAAAAAAGAGAAACATTTCTCTCTTTCTATAAAAAAGGATTTCCATTACAAAATAATGCTAGAATTAGGTTAAGGCCATGGGAAATCCTGACCAATTAGAAAAACATTATTCCAAAGGAAGGGTTACTGTAGAAATGTCTGAAATAATTCATGAATACATAACCAAATTGTATTAATTTTTTGGAAAAATATATAAAAGGTACATAAGGCTTTCAATACACCCACAAAAAGGGAAACACATATCGATAACATCAAGGTGAATGAGCCTACAAACAATATAGGTAATTGTTGATGAATAAAATACCAAGAAAAATTAGAAATCTTGGGCTCCAGAATGACATACCAAATAGTGGAAAATATGTGTTGTCAACACTAAGCTGAATAACAAAGGGACCAACAAAAGTCAATTTTATCAAAAACATGGAAGATTAGAAGACTAAATCATAGCCTTCATTGGGTGAATAATTGAGAAATGACGTATCTAGAAACCATTTATAGTCCTTCCACAAAGGCCTTGAATGGAAAAAATATAAATTTTGTGTGATAACTTTTTAAAATAGCTTTGATAATGGCTTGATAAGAGTTATGATCACCAATAGCTAGCAATAATTTTTTCCTTACAATTTGGGCCAAGTCAAAATTTATGACATGGATGACTAAATATGTCTCGCAACATGTAAAGTCCTTGTCTGAAAATATTGATGGTGTGCACCAAAGGAATTTATGTAAGAGGCACATTGTAAAAGGTAACGATAGGAGACTACCATACCGAGTGGGAATTCAAAGATAACCATCTTTAGTACCTCATCTCCATTCTCAAATTAGTTAATGTTTAATCTTCTTCCAAGATTACCAAAAAAATTTGATAACCAAATAAGCAAAAACATTCCATAGGGTGCATTTAATAGAAAATAAATTTGGGAGACCCAAATCCTTATGGGTCTTATGATTATGTGGCGAGTGCAGTGCCCACTTCCCTTCGACACATTTTGATATTGATTATGACATTGTTGACTATATTATGAACATTATTGTGACTTTTGATTTAGTATGATGATTAGATGTTAGAGCATGGACTATTATTGACACTGATTCATATATGATGCATGATGATTGTTAGAGACATTTTACATAGATGTTGACATGTTGTTGGACATGGTTATATATATTTATGGATGTTGTTAGGACATGTGATATTTGGATATATTGAGTAGACCAAGAAAATTGAATTAAAATTGATGATGATATAGTTGATGAAATTGTAAGTGATATTTTTGATTGTCTTGATGTTGTTGTGACTCATATATATATATATATGATGATTTTGAAATTATATTAATATTCACTTGGATGTTCTGATATGGCCACGAGGCCGAAGGAGGTATTTGTGTTTTGCAAGTTTAAAAAAAATATCACAACACACATCGGGGGATTGGAGACCAACCACATTCGAATTCTAGATGAATTCAACAAGGTCACCATGGCAACTTGTATTTGTTGTGTGTGTTTGATTGTTGTTATGGATTCCCATGGGGGGGATCACCTTCGAATGTGACCAAGGGATTTATGTTTTCCTTTTAATTGGTCCTTTGTTAATGTTTTATGTGTTTTATAAGTGATGTGCTTTCCCTTTTCATTATTGAATTAAATTGTGGTAAATAATGTGATTAATCTTATTGTTAAAATTTATTAATCAAATTGGGTCATAAGAAAGTAATTATTAGAGTTTTTGGCCTAAAATTAAAGTGTTGTAAGAAATGTGTAAGTGATGTGTAAGAGACTTGTAAGTTGATTTTGGAGTATGAAACACTCCACCTTCTTTGAAATTCGAATTTGTCATTGGAGGCTGATTTTGGAGGCTTGTGGGACAAGTTAAACTTGACCCATGACCTCTTAAATTTATTTACCAACCATACCTATAGTTTTGGAGTTAAATTTAGACTTTCACTATGCATTTTTGTAAGTCAAGTTGAATGTTTTAATTGCACTTTTCTTACATGTTTTAATTTCAGTCCTTATGGGGTGTGGGCTTGATTTGAGTGTGTAAGTAAAACTGTCATATTATTCACCTACTTATTTATTGTGCCTTGGAGATTGAAGTTGAATTATTATTTGGAGTTGAGGATGTGTGATGTGGTATCCCACTTGGATCCACCTCATCCTCTTCTCTTCCCTCTCTGTGTATTCAAATTCCTTAGCTTGTTTTGTGGATTGCTTAACTTTTGGAAACTTTATTTTGGGAGACTTCTTTTGTTGTTTGAGCTCTTGATTTTGGAGAAGATTGGAGATTGTTGCATGTTTGTAGATTGTTGATCTCTTGGATTGCTTGGAAAGCTTGATGGGGAATAAAATCCATTATGGAGAGGTAGGAGCTTAGCTCTTGAAATGATCTTTTTCATTTTTATGGAATGGTTGAATTTGAATTATTTGTTGGTTGGTTGGGTAGATGGCCTAGAATGGTGTAGAGAAGACTTAGGGATTTTTTGAGGCAACATAAGTGTTATGGGGAGATATCTAAGTGTGGAGGGAGTTGAGCTGTTATAGCTTGCATTGGGGGTGCCAAAGAAGTTGGGGAGGCATAAGGGCATGTGAGGTTGTTATATTTTTGTGGTTTTTACTTTGGTGGTGATACCCATCTCCCCTAGGGAGGCATATAGCAACATACCCCATAGTTTCCTACTCCTTGGATTGCATGATGAACCCTGAGTGTTGTTGTCCTTATTATTTGGTTGCAAACTACAGTTTGGTTTTGGACTATGTTTCATATTTATTGCATTGGTTAGGGCTCGAGGAACGAAGAAGGATGGATTTTCCTTTTCATTGGATGTCTTTGTTGGGTGGAGAGTATATTTTTTCCCTTTTTGTTGTGATCAAATTGGAGAAAGATGAAAATTCATACTGTTGAAAAAGAAGACAAAGTTTGGCTTTTGTGAGAATTATTTTGTAAACCTTTTTCCCACTTCAAGTGGATGATTTTAATATTATTTGCATTGGATAGTTATTCTATTTTAGAAATGAATTCCTATGTTTAAATGAGAAAGAGATATGGAAATCTGTAATGTGTAAGAAACGTGAAAGTGCAAATGAAAGGAAAAGAGAAAGAGTTAGAATTTATAAACTTTAATTTGATTAATATAATTAGAAGTTGTATTCTTTTCCACAAATAGAGTTACTTATATTTAAAATCTAGGTTGAAATATGTTGAGGATTTGAAGGAAAGAAATACGTATGAAGAAAATACATTACTTGGCTTTTTGAAATGCATGACTTGAAAACTAGAAGATGCATTCTTGTTTCCACATTTTGACTGAAGGAAAGATCACTATTTGAAAACTGGTGGAATGAAGTCAATTTTTTTATAGTAGGGAAAAAAAAAAATATTGAATCTCTTTTTTTGAAATGTATAAACTTCATTTGTTATTGGTCATGGGTAAACTGGCCTAGGAATTTTGTAGGAGAAGACTATAGGGATTATTGTGGGGCAACATAAGTGTTATAGGGAGATATAAGTGTGGAGGGAGTTGGGATTTGGGTTCCACCTTGCAAAAATTATATAGCTTGCATTTCTTTACTCGTTATGGGGTGCCATAAGAGGTTAGGGAGGTATAAGGAAATGGGAGGAATAAGGGGTAACCTTGGGGGAGGCATAAGAGAATGTCAAGGTTTTGAAATGTTATATTTTGGTGGTTTTTCCTCAGGTGGTGATACCCATCTCCTATAGGAAGGAATAAGCAACATCCCCCATAGTTTCTTGCTCCTTTGGCTTGCATGATGAATCCTGAGTGTTGTTTGTCAAAATTTCCTTTTTCTTTGGTTGCAAACTACAGTTTGGTTTTGGACTATGTTTTAAATGTGAAATTTATATCGTTTTAAAAAAACGAAGTCCTATTGTTGTCATGAGTTGAAATACATTTCTTATTGCATTGTGGTTGGGGCTCAGGGGCCAATGAAGAAGGATGGATTTTCCTTTTCATTGGATGTCTTTGTTGGGTGGAGGGCATTTTTTTCCCTATTTTCATTGTGATTAAATTTCCCCGAAAGATGAAAATTCATACTTAGCTCTTATGGAGCTATGAAAGAAGACAAAGTTTGGCTATCCTTTGTGAGAATTATTTTGTAAACCTTTTTCCCACTTCCATTGGTTGATTTGTAATATTATTTGTATTGGATAGTTATTCTATTTTGAAAATGAATTCCTATGTTTAAATGAGAAAGTGATATGCACTGAAATCTGTACTGTGTAAGAAATGTGAAAGTGCATTCAAATGAAAGGAAAAGAGAAAGAGTTGTAATTTATAAAGTTGTATTTGATTAATATAAATATAAGTTGTATTCTTTTCCACAAATAGAGTTACTGCTATCGAAAATCAAGGTTGAAATATGTTAAGCTGAATTTTTTTTCAAGGAAATAAATACGTATGAAGAAAATACATTACTCTTTTTTGTTGAAATGCATTGACTTGAAAAATAGAAGCTGCATTCTTGTTTCTACATTTTGACTGAAGGAAAGATCACTTTTTAAAACTAGCATGGAATGAATTCAATTCTTTTAATACTCATGGCAAAAGAAATATATTAATCTTTATTTTTGAAATGTATAAACTTCATTTTTGTTTCACAGTAAACTTTGTAAATTTTTATTAAAAGATAAAGAACAACCCTGCCGAAAACTATGGGGAAAAAACACGTAGAAATATATAAAAAATAAAATAAACATTTGAGACACTAATACCGTATAAGGAAGATCAAATTGGTCCCAAATAAACAAATATTCTTATGAAAATTTTATAGAACCTTTCAAATCCAGGGCAAAGGCAAAATTACAGCCATTTTACTATATAAAAATTAATGCCGGCCCATAACTTGAGAAATATGAGGAATTAGGAGGACTTCTTTATATCACTGGAAATGGAGGAAATTTGTCTATCCAATGGGAATGCTTTCAGGAATTTTTAAGTTCGCTAAACATGAGAAAAATCAGGTTGAAGCATATAATCTAGTTTGAAAGTGGGGTAGTGAGAAAATTGTCATGTTAATTTTTTTTACTCTCTTATTAACTTGATAATGTGAAATAAATAATGGTTATAATGGGAAATTTTATTATTAGTTTTATTTTTCCTTGGAACATTGTTGTGACAACTATAGCTTTCTAAGCCTGTATCAGGACATGCATTTTAAAAGAAATTTTTTTCCCATAATTTTTCTAACTAAACCTAGGTTGTTCTTGGGTCTCGAGTGGTTGTTTTAGCGGGTGTTACACTTGGTATCAGAGCCGTGGGTTAAAAATATTGGACCCTTGGGCACACTAGAAAACTTGAGACATGAACATTTAAACCTAGTGCAATATTAACTTAGCACACTTTTAAATCTAGAGAACAACTTTGTGTGGAAATTACATATTTTTGTAAATATTGAAAACTGAATAAAACCTAGAATAAAGAACTAAATCTCACCTTGGTCTGTGCAGGAGGCATGGATAAGAAGAAGGGTCTTTTCACATAGACCTAGACTTACCACCACCAGATGATGTTGTAGCAGCTACCTTACCTAAGATTTTACAGACGCTTCAGGATGTTAATGTCACTCTACACGGAGGGACTGTAGGAGCACATTCAATCAGACATGATAGGGTGACATCCATTGAGGCTCATGAAACTCCTCATCATAGTGAGGAGCATAGAGGAGAGACCTCCCATGAGGAGTTAGTTAGAGAAGAGTCACCACAAAGGGGATAGGGAGACCAAGTTTTAGGACACAGAGATAGGTCTCGGAGCCCTAGGCATAGATATGAGCATGAAGAGAGGCCTAGGGGTCATCAGACTACATCTGTAGATCACATCAGGGAGATCCTGAAGCTTCAGCCATCACATTATTCTGGTGACATAGGTGGATTTCAGGCAGAGGCCTAGTTGGTGAGCTTGAGCGGATGCTTCAAGCTATGCCCTTGTTCTAGCAACACGAAATCTCATGTTGTGATCCATCTACTGAGAGATGGAGTAGGTGTCTGGTCGAGGACAGAGGAGTAGAAGCTCCACGTGGATTCTGAGACAGTTACTTGGGAGCTCTTTGAGGAGTGGTTCATGAGCAGATATCTATCTCAGAGGTTAATAGAGCAGAGGATTAATGAGTTCCATGACCTCCGGCAGACATCTCTTACAGTGGTTGAGTATGAGAGTAGATTTCATGATCTACTCTAGTATGTTGATTACATGCCAGATGAGCAAGTGCGGCTCCAAAGGTTCATCTGGGGCCTGAATCTAGACATTGGAGGTGCAGTGTAGATCCATTGTCCATAGACATTAGTTGAGACAGTTGAGAAGGCCTATATAATAGAGGAGACTCGGGGGGAAGACCCATCAGGGTAAGGACTGAGTCTGGAGCCGCATTCAACAGATGAAGGAAAGTAGATCGAGGGGTTCAATACCTCCTCCTCATGCTGGACAGGGTTGAGCATAGTCATTTTTTAGACAACAACAACTACAGTGGTAGAAAAAATCTCGTCCACCTTATAGACCTCCAGAAAGATTCGATGCATAGAGGTGTCGTAGTATGGGGCCTCCTCCTAGGGGTCCCATCAGGACACGTGGTTTCAAGAGAGCTCAGTCAGTAGGAGCTCACTAGTAGAGACCTCATCATTCCACAGCCGGATCATCGAGATCTACAAAACATGCCTCTAGAGTACCGGTCGGACCTACTACACAAGGGAGAGGATCAGGTAGTTTTTTTGGTTGTGGTGTTACTGGATATTTTTGAAGAGACTTCCCACAGAACCCTACTAACAAGGGTAAGACACAGTTCTCAAAGCCTACTGTTGGTGACATGGGGTGCAGTCATCGGATCTATGCAGTGGTTGAGAACCTACTAGGCCAAGCACTAGAGTACAGTGATCAAGGCTACAGGTAGCATTGGTGGTATTCTTACCTCTATTTTGTTTGATTCTAGTTCTTCTAATTATTTTATTGCACCATCTTTAGTAGAGTAATCCAGGCTGGTGAAAGTTAGGCATCGTCTTAGTTAGGACATAGAGATGAATTTAGGATTTAAGATCTCGGTAGACTCCTTTGTTAAGAAGTGTGTAGTTGATTTGAGACCTTTCACCACTACCTCGGATGTTTGTATCCTTCCTTTGGGCTCGTATGGACTCATATTGGGCATGGACTAGTTGTCTACCACACAGAGCTAGGATGGATTGTTACCATAAGACTATATCTTACATGGATGATCTAGGAGTTGAGTCGATGATTTCTGGGGTCAGGAGACCCGTTTCCATTCTGACCATCTCCGCTATTGAGCTTAAGTGGTGTCTGTGACCGGGTTGTTTGATGTGTGTTTTTACAAGTAGTGATAGATCAGAGGGTGCATCTACTAGACCATTGCTAGATGACCATCCCATTTTGACAGAGCTTGTAGATGTCTTTCCAAGGGAGCTACAGGGGTTACCACCCCCACATGAGATTGATTTTTATATAGATCTACTTCCGAGAGCAGAGCCTATCTCACGGGCACCTTATCAGATGACCACCCCAGAGCTTTGTGAGCTCAATTTACAGTTAGAGGGCCTTTTAGAGAAATTCCTTATCCATCCTAATGTATCCCCTTGGGGTGCACTGGTGATTTTTGTGAAGAATAAGGATGGGTCCTTGCGGTTTTGTATTTATTACCACCAGTTGAACAAATTAATGATCAAGAATTTTTACCCCCTTCCGCGCATTGATGATTTGTTTGATCAAATGAAGGGAGCCACAGTTTTCTCTAAGATTGATCTTAAGTCAGGTTATCATCAACTGAGGATTACGGAGGTGGATATTCATAAGACTTCCTTTCGTATGAGATATTGGCACTATGAGTTCACAGTGGTGTGTTTTGCTTTGATTAATGCCCCCGTAATGTTTATGAGTTTGATGAATTGGGTATTCAGGAATTTCTTGGATCATTTCATTCTCATCTTCCTTGATGAAATTTTTATTTACTCATGTATGCATGAGGAGCATGAGGTGCACCTACGCCAGGTTTTTTAGTGTCTTCATGAGCAGTAGCTTTTACGGGAACTTGGAGAAGTGTGCTTTCTTTCAGACAGAGCTGGAGTATTTGGGACACATCATTCATGGGGAAGGTATCGCAATCGATCCTTTCAAGATTAGAGCTATTATAGATTGGCTAACATCCACTACTATATCAGAGGTACACAGCTTCATGGGATTAGCAAGTTACTACAGTATTTGATGAGGAGTTCTCTCGGATTGTGCACCCCATCACTTCCCTTCAGTAGAAAGGGATGAAGTTTGGTTGGTTAGATAGATGTGAGATGGCCTTTAGGACACTAAATTAATGCCTCACCATAACACCTATTCTTGTAGTACCGGATCCGCATGGTGAGTTATTTGTATGCACAAATACTTCTTTGGAAAGACTTGGAGGTGTATTGATGCAGGAGGGTAGTGTAGTAGATTTTGAGTCTCACAAACTCAAATATTATGAGCTCAATTATCTAACTCATGATCTTGAGCTTTCGGAATTTTTGCATGCATTGGTTCGATGGAGACACTTCCTTCTTGGCAGGAGATTCACACTCAGGACAGATCACTTGAGTCTTTGCCACCTCTTCACGTAGCCCAATCTCAACACTCATCAGCAGCGTTGGATGGAGTTACTTTGTGAGTATGATATGGAAATAGATCATGTGAAGGGGAAGTAGAATGTGGTTGCAAACACTCTCAGCAGATGAAGACATGTGGTTATGGCCACTTCAGTGGGCACTGATTTGCAGAGAAGGATTCTATAACAACTTCCTCTTGACAACTTCTACATTATAGTTAGAGTAGAGATCGAATCCCAAAGACCCCTTGAGTGGAATTTTGATGATTTCTCGTTGAATTCAGATGGAATTCTCAGACACAAAGGTCATATTTATGTTTCTAGAGATGGAGGTTGGAGGCAGGACATCTTGGTAGAGGCACATCGTGTATCCTATTCATCCCATCCTGGGGTGAAGAAGATACACGATACCTTGAGACAGTTGTATCAGTGGAGAGGACTTCGTAGAGACATGGCTCAGTTTGTGTCACACTTTTTAGAGCACCAAAAAGTGAAGGCCGAGCAACAACATCCAGCTAGTCTTCTCTTTCGTCATGTTATACCGGAGTGGAATTGCGACACCATTTATGCAGCATGCCCTCATGGATGAATTCATTTTTGGGCTGGGAGGAGTACCTGTACCACCTATGTCAGAGATATCACCACCTCTTAGACGCCATCATGGTCACGGTGGATAAATTGAAAAAAGTGGCTAGGAATGACTTTTCTCATGGTGAAGACCACTTATAAAAGTGTTCTAAGTTAACTAGATTCATTGGTCAGATCTTGGAGCATCGGTTTTATCGTCTAGCGTGACCACCTTTGTCTAGACCATGATGTGTTTCATGTTTCAGTTCTGTAGAGATATATTACAGATACTTCTCATGTATGGACCTCATTATAGGTACAGGATCAAGGTGATGGTGGAGCCCTTTCATACTACAGATCATGCAATGGGATAGATATATGCAGACATGCAACTGGGAGGATGCTAGGATACGAGTTAAATTTCATCTATTCATGTGACTTCCAGGAGGACATCTCAATGTATGCCCCACTTCCCTTCGACACATTTTGATGGACATTGTTGACATATTATGGACATTATTGACTTTTGATTTAGATGATGATTAGATGAGAGCAGGACTATTATAGACTCTGATTCACATATGATGCATGATGATTGTTAGAGACATTTTACATAGATGTTGACATGTTGTTGGACATGGTTATATATATTTTATGGATGTTATTAGATACATATATCGATATTTGTATATATTGAGGGACATGAGAATAATTGAATTAAAATTGATGATGATATAGTTGTTGATGAAATTGTAAGTGATATTGTTAATTGTCTTGATGTTACCTCATATATATATATATTTTGAAATTATATTTATATTCACTTGATGTTCTGATATGGCCATGAGGACTGAAGGACATATTTAGTTTTGTAGGTTTTAAAAAACATATCACAACACACATGGTATTGAAGACTAACCACATTGGAATTATAGATGAATTGAACAAGGCCACCATGGCAACTTCTATAGTGTGTTTGATTGTTGTTAGGGATTCCCATGGGGGGATCACAATGTTACCAAGGATTTATGTTTTTCTTTTAATTGGTCCTTTGTTAATGTTGTATGTGTTTTATAAGTGATGTGCTTTCCCTTTTCATTATTGAATTAAATTGTAGGTAAATTTGTGAGTAATCATATTGTTAAAATTAAATTATCAAATTGGGTCATAAGAATGTATTATTAGAGGGCAAAATGAAAGGTTGTAAGAAATGTGTAAGTGATGTTAAGAGATGTGTACATTGATTTTGGAGTATGAAACACTCCAACTTTTTGAAATTAGAATTTGTCCTTGGAGGCTAATTTTGGAGGCTTGTGGGATAAGTTAAACTTGTCCCACACCTCTTAAATTTATTTACCAACCATACCTATAGTTTGGGAGTTAAATTTAGACTTTCATTATGCATTTTTGTAAGTCAAGTTGAAAACATTCTTAAGTTAACAGTCCTTATGATTGGGCTTGATTTTAGGTGTAAGTAAAACTATCATATTATTCACCTACTTATTTATTGTGCCTTGGAGATCTTATGAGTTGGAGTTGATGTGTGATGTGGCATCGGCCACTTTGGCATACCATCTAGCGTTACCACCTAGCTTGTCTTGTATCCATGATGTGTTTCATGTTTCAGTTCTTAGGAGATATATTACAAAATAATTCTCATGTACTAGATTGGACCTCATTACAGGTGCAACATCAGGTTAGGTGATGGTGGAGCCCTTTCACATTATAGATCGGGTGCAGTGGGACAGACAATGGGATAGATATGATGAGACTGCAGCAACAGGGGAGGATGCTACTTTGCTACGAGTTCAATTTCCACATCTATTCATGTGACTTCCAGGAGGAAGTCAAGTCTAACGAGAGGGAGATGTATTGCCCACTTCCCTTCGACACATTTTGATATTGATTATGACATTGTTGACTATATTATGGACATTATGACTATATTTAGTATGATGAGGGCTTAGATGTTAGAGCATGGACTATTATAGACTCTGATTCACATATGATGCATGATGATTGCTAGCGACATTTTACATAGATGTTGACATGTTGTTGGACATTCTTATATATATTTATGGATGTTGTTAGAACATTTGATATTTGTATATATTGAGTAGACTGAGAAAATTGAATTAAAATTGATGATGATATAGTTTTCAATTAAAATTGTTGATGAAATTGTAAGTGATATTGTTAATTTTCTTGATGTTATTATGACTCATATATACATATTGATGATTTTGAAATTATATTTATATTCACTTGGATGTTCTGATATGGCCACGAGGTTGAAGAACATATTTATGTTGTATAGGTTTAAGAAAAATATCACAACACACATTGAGGTATTGGAGACTAACCACATTGGACCAACCACATTCTAGATGAATTGAACAAGGCCACCATGGTAACAAAATTTTATTTGTTATGTGTGTTTGATTGTTGTTAGGGATTCCCATGGGGGGGCATCATCTTCGAATGTGGTCTCCACCAAGGGATTTATGTTTTTCTTCTAATTGGTCCTTTGTTAATGTTGTATGTGTTCCAAACCCTTATAAGTGATGTGCTTTCCCTTTTCATTATTGAATTAAACTGTGGTAAATTATGTGAGTAATCATATTGTTAAAATTAAATTATCAAATTGGGTCATAAGAATGTAATTATTAGAGTTGTTGGCCTAAAATTAAATTGTTGTAAGAAATGTGTAAGTTCAACAAAGAAAAACACTCCAACCCCCTGGCAACTAAGAGATTATATTGTTGTAAGAAATGTGTAAGTGATGTGGCTAAGAGATGTGTACGTTGATTTTGGAGTATGAAACACTCCAACTTCTTTGAAATTCGAATTTGTCCCTTGGAGGCTAATTTTGGAGGCTTGTGGGATAAGTTAAACTTTTCCCACACCTCTTAAATTTATTTACCAACCATACCTATAGTTCCCTTGGGAGTTAAATTTAGACTTTCATACTTAACAAAAGTATGCATTTTTGTATGTCAAGTTGAACATGTTTTAATTGCACTTTTCTTAACACATAAAAGAACAAAGGTGTTTTAATTTCAGTCCTTATGGGGTATGGGCTTGATTTTAAAATGTGTAAGTAAAACTGTCATATTATTCACCTACTTATTTATTGTAACAACTACATTCACTTGGAGATTGAAGTTGACTTATGAGTTGGAGTTGAGGATGTGTGATGTGGCATCCCACTTGGATCCACCTCATCCTCTTCTCTTCCCTCTCTATATATTCAAATTCCTTAGTTTTTTTGGGGGGTTTCTTCACTTTTGGACACTTCAATTTGGTTGAATTCTTTTATTATTTGGTTTCTTGCATTTGGAGAAGATTGGAGATTGTTGCATGCTTATAGATTGTTGATCTCTTGGACTGTTTTGCAACGTTGGAAAAAACTCCATTATGGAGAGGTAGGACCTTGGCTCTTGAAATGCTCTTCTTTCATTTTTATGCTTATGTGAATGGCTAAATGTTTGAATGTGTCGTTTTATTTGTTGGTTGGTTGGGTAGATGGCCTAAGAATGGTGTTGGAGAAGACTATGGGGATTCTTGTGGGGATACACAAGTGTTATGGGGAGGTATAAGTGTGGAGGGAGTTGGTATTTGAGTTCCACCTTGAAAAAATAATTAGATTTCATTTCTTTAGTCGTTATGGGGTGCCATAAGAGGTTGGGCAGGCATAAGGAAATGGGAGGAATAAGGGGTACTTGGGGGAGGCCTAAGAGCATGTCAATTGTTTTGAAATGTTATATTTTGGTGGTTTTTCCTCAGGTGGTGATACCCATTTTCTCTAGGAAGGAATAAGCAGTATCCCAGATAGTTTCTTGCTCCTTTGGATTACATGGATAAGCTTGAGTGTTTTTTTTTGTCCTTATTCTATGGTTGCAAACTGTTGTTTGGTTTCAGAATGTGTTTTAAATGTGAAATTTATATGTGTGTTTTGGAAGCCTATTGTTGTAATGAGTTGAAACACATTTCTTATTTAATTATGGTTGGGGATCAGGGACTAATGAAGAAGGATGGATTTTCATTTTCATTAGATGTCTTGGTTGGGTGGAGAGAATTTTTTTACCTCTGTTATGTTGTGATCAAATTGGAGAAAGATGAAAATTCATACAACTGTTCTGGAGCTGTGAAAGAAGACGGAGTTTGGCTATCCTTTGTGAGAATTATTTTGTAAACATTTTTCCCACTTCAAGTGAATGATTTGTAATATTATTTTTATTGGATAGTTATTATTTTTGGAAATGTATTCCTATGTTTAAATGAGAAAGAGATTTTCACTGAAATATGTACTGTGTAAGAAACGTGAAAGTGCATTCAAATGAAAGGAAAAGAGAAAGAGCTTTAATTTTTAAAAATGTATTTGATCAATATAAATAGAAGTTGTATTCTTTTCCACAAATTGAGTTACTATTATTTAAAATCTGGGTTGAAATATGTTGACAAATTTCTGTTTGAACGAAAGAAATACGTATGAAGAAAATACATTACTCTGTTTTGTTGAAATGCGTGACTTGAAAAATAAAATTTGTATTCTTGTTTCTACATTTGGACTAAAGGAAAGATAAATATTTAAAACTAGCATGGAATGAATTTAATTTTTTTATAGTATGGAAAAATAAATAGATTAATCTATGTTTTTGAAATGTATAAACTTCATTTTTGTTTCATGGTAAAATTTACAAATTTTTATTAAAAGATATAGAATAACCTTGTAAAACTATGTTGAAAGAAAAACATTTGAGACACTAATACCATCTAAGGAAGATAAAATTGGTCCCAAAGAAACCCAAATACTTATGAAAATTTAATAGAACCTTTCAAATCGGGAAAAGGCAAAATTATAGACATTTGGCTGTATAAAAATTGGTAAATTTGAATTGCAAATCAATCAAACAATTTAACTTTGCAATATATCCTAAAAATATCCCAAGTGAAATCATCAATTCCTAATTGGCATGTTGAGAATTAATTAATGACAAATTTGAACAAAAGTTTTATAGGTTAAAAATTTTAGTTCACGTTTAGAAGCCTGCAGGACGTTTTTCTCAAAATTGATCCTTCAAACGTTCGTGTGCAAAGAGAACTTCAAGAGATTTCTGAAAATTTCTCGTTTTCCAAAAAACTGAGTTCCCAGTCGAAAGTTATGGCCTTCTGAAGTTTTTACTTTATTTGGCTTAAAAAAAAAACTAACTGTCAAATTATGTTAAACAAATATTTGTTGGCGGGCCCGCGGGATAAAAATTTCCTTTTTCAGTTTTGGCCCAAAAAGTGCAAATTCATGAAATTCCCCGCCGCTCCACTGACCAGTAACCTTTAACTTAGCCTTAAAAAAAATTTGGCAAAATTTCCTAGTTTTCCCCACCACCCCGCTGCCCCATAGCCAATTGTTGACTGAAACGTGGCTACATGAGGCAACGGAAAAGGTGTAAAATAAGTTAAACCTTAAGCACTTTCAAAAATAAATTTTGGAATAATTAGTAAGTATCCTATGTGGCCTTGCTAGCCCGTAGCCAATCAGGTATTGCCACGTGGCCTCATGAGGTTTCGGTGGAGGAGCGGACCATTTTCAAACTTTCACGCTTCAGAAAAATTTTGTGTAAAATTTCCTAAATTCTCTCACTGATCCACAGCCAATTATGGGATGACACGTGTCTCCATGACATGATGGTGGAGGCACGGGGTTTTTTAAAGCGCAGTGCTTTTCTTTGTAAAAAAAGAAAAATTTCCTAAGTCTCCTCGACGTCCCACTAACCTGTAGCCAATGAGGGTCTGACACGTGGCATCTCTGCAGCTTTGGCGGAGGAGTGATCCCAATTTACCCTTTTCACCCTTTTGAACTAAAATTCAAATTTTCCATCTTATCTCTGGGCACCCCCATCCTGCCGATGTTAGGATTTTGGACACGTGTCCTTAGCAGACCCCAAGTTCAAAATTTTCTTTCTTAGGCATGAAGCACCGTTGCGGACTTTCAGGTGTGTGGAGGTCAAATGCGCTTTTCACCCAAAAGCGTTAAGGGAAAAATTTCTTCCTCAGGTCTGAAGGCCCGCCCATGGGAAAAATTTCCTCCCAAGGCCCACCGACCCATAACTTAAGAAATATGAGGATTTAGGAGTACTTCTTTAGATCATTGGAAAGGGGAGGAAATTTCCTATCCAATGGGAATGTTTTTAGGAAGTTTTAAGTTCATTAAACATGAAAAAAATCAGCTTGAAGCATATAATCCAGTTTGAAAGTGGAGTAGTGAGAAAATTGTCACATTAATTTTTTTTACTCTCTTATTAACTTGATAATGTGAAATAAATAATGGTTATAATGGGAACTTTTATTATTAGGTGTATTTGTCATTGAAACATTGTTGTGACAACTGTAGTTTTCTAAGCTTGTATCAGGACATGCATTTTAAAAGAAAAATTATTCCATAATTTTTCTAATTAAACCTAGGTTGTTCTTGGGTCTCGAGTGGTTGTTTTAGCGGGCGATACAACGAATCCTCAATAATATAAATGTGTAAAAACAAATTCCATTTCTCAATTCCATCTATGACATGAACAAATCATTTGCAATAGAGGGAAATTCCCTAGTGACCGATGTCTAATAAACCTAGCACATCAAACCCTTTGGGAAGGAACCAATACTCCCAAGAAACTTGAGGAAAACACTTAGGATGGTGTGATATAGCCTTAATAAAACACAAAGCAATTTCTATAGGTTTTTGTAAGAGACTTGAGAGGGGGGCCAATAGGAAGAATAATAAACATGAGTAGCCATAATAACTTTGGAATAAATATTGAATTTACATTATAAGCTGAGGGGTTCCATAATCTAATATGAACACTTATTTTCAAACTGATCCATAACATATTTCCACACTGAGAATGATCAGCTTGAATTGTAAAAAGGATGCCCAAAAATTGGAAGATATCCACATGTTGAATCCACTTCCATTGAAGAAGATATGTACTTCGTGGGGGAAGAGGCACAACAAACTCCCTATAAAAATGATTCTTTTTCCATTGAATTCTCAAACCAAAGGTGAGGAAATAAACATCCAGGTAAGAGAAATCATGTTGAACATTAGCCTTATCTTAAATTGAGAAGAGAAACAAATCATATAAAAATGACCATTGACGAGCTGAGTAGGAGGTAAAATTAACAATAAAATTTCTTTCACAATACCACACTTAATGGAATTGGTGAGAAGATAGGAAAATCCTTTTTCTCACCCCTAGAAAGTAGGAGCGAGAGGGGCACCTGTGCAAATGGATCAAAAGATCCCAAAACACTTAGAGTGAACACCATTGACAAAGAGATAAATAGAGGTGTGAGAGAAAAACATATCCACAATAGTGATATAGATATGCATAAACCCTAGAGGGCTTTGAGCATGGCCAAAAATAAGTTCCATTTGATCCTATCCTATGATTTCTTAAAATAAAATTTTAATAAAAAGGGAATTTTATTATGACAGTTGAGCCTATTCCTTACCTTCCCAGATTGAAATAGTGTTACCCAAAAATGTGTCTCCTTTAGATAAACCCTAGTTGTTATAAAAAAATAAAATGACCATCTAGAGACATTTCCTCTTAATTCAAAACTTAAAGGGCTCATAACTGTTATACAAAAAAAAAATTGTTACAAAAAAAGAACACACTAGACTGAGCCTTCTATTTCATAGAAGGGACAATCTTGCCTTCCTCAAGGCAGAAATGATGGTTGTGATAGTGTTAAATTCCTGTTAGGCAGGGAGAATATTGTAGGTGTGAGCCAAGTTGAAAACAAATCTTATCCTATAAAAAAGTTTGAACACACGTTAATTCCACAGAAGCCCAGAAAGAAGGAAATTTTTGTAGCTAAGTAATGGACATTGTCTCCTATGATGGTGAGATGGAATCCATAAAAGGCTTGGAGAGAAGTGCCAATGGGCTTAGGAAGGTCTATGAAACTAACAATTGGCTAGCTTGTGGTTTAACAATCTTAGAATTTTTGGGAGAAGAGTAGGGAATGAGGGATTTGCTATGGTTGCTTTTGCAACCCACAATGGTCCAACCATCTTCACTTAAGGCTTGATGAGGAACAACATTGAGATTTCAATTTATTTTATTATGCTTAGCTAAAAGAGGGCAATCCCAAATGGTATGACGTACAAATTGGCATCAACAAAAGCTGTCGGGAAGATTAATGTAAGTAACTTGTTGAGTGTATTAGGAATCCCTCACATGGATGTCATTTGTTTCGTTACGGTTCATATAAAGGTTGACCTTGACACAAACTATTCATCAAGGTTTGACATTATAGAATGAAAGAGGTTCTTTAGTAATGACCCAACCTAAAGAAGAAGTAATGAATTCCATGAAATGATAACAGGGCATTGTATTCTTGACAACCACAAAGTCGCAAGTGAAAGGGGGTAAAATGAGAAGGGAATTGCGAACATACCAGGTGGAGAATTTATTTAGCACCGTGGTTGCATTGATGGTGTTAGCAATATGGAACAATAAAAAGCATTTGGTCATATTGTATATGGAGTTCAACTTCATAATAAATTGGGACTGAGTTGTTCGCACCCAAAAGCAAAGCATTCTTTTAGAGGGAATCCTTTTAACAAAATAGTTTATCATGTAATGTTGATATAGCCAATGACACAGATGATTAAATTGTTCAATAGCTCATTAGATATTAGGGGCACAAACGTTTCCTCATAGAATAATTTGGGTACGAACTTCCTCAATGGCTTCTGTGGAGGCTCTATCAGAGTCCGTCGTGTTCAAAATAACTAGACTATGTGAATGAAAGGTCATTTATAGAATGTTAGCCAAAAGGTAAGAATGCCTAAAAAACCAAAATAAATGCAAGTGCATGTGAGAACATATTTTCATGAAGGAGGATGAAAAAGGCCAAACTCGCATAAGTGATAATTATAAAGTGCATAAAACCCTATCAAAACATGTTTAGAAGAGGCAATCTTAAAGATAAACAAACCTATCAATATTTACTATTTGAAAATTGTATTAATTTAAAGATTACATTTTTATATTTTTAAATATTTTTTTAATTTTTAAATTATTTTATTTTTTTTCTTTTTTAAAATTATTTTAATTTTAACATTAATTTGGTTCATGTAACACCAATATACGAGATTTCTTTAGAATTCCATTTGATCGAATAAACAATATCGCTATTAGTACCTCGAATCGTATAGTTGAATATTGACTGTCATTCCGATTTGAGTGGGAGCGGGAATGTGGTCCAAGTAACATATTTAAATGCAGTCAAACATACTTGCAACCGTCCCTGCAATTAGCTTTGAAGTGCCACCACATGACAGACGCTAAGAAACTGCAAGCAACATTTTTAATATGAAAACTGTGAATTACGATCCACCTTTCAAGAAAAACGATTTTGATGAAAATGTGTTGACCATATTTATGGGACCCGCAGGACACATCGGCAGAATCTCGAACGTACCCGCAGGATAAGGTGCGTTGATGTCAATGATTAATAGTCAATTCAGTGAGTATGTGTGCGCATGAAGCTATTAACAAGTGAATGTGAGGATATCCAACGAGTATTTTTAATATATATGAATCATTACATATTATAATTAAGCACAGTACTTCTAGCTTCCCATTAAGTTTAGTATAAGGAAGGGACCATTAGGAGCACAAGTTTTATATTGGCTTCTTTCAACTAATGCGCAGGGTTCATGTCGTTTCCATACAGGCTAGTGCACACTTCATACTGCCTCCGTACAACTAGCAAATACTGAGGGACATTGGTCGGAGTACGCTAGTGGCATGCTGGGACCTCCGTAGAGATGTCCCCTGCTCAATGACTTCGGAAAGACTACTCCGAAAACACGTAGGGACTTGGGATATACTACTATGACAACACACACCAACATCAGTCAAACTATTGTTCACACTCCGACATGCCAATGAGAGGTTGAAACTTGGACCTCCTCTTACTAAACTCCAGACTTTACCAATCAGCCAATACCCCAATTGGCAATTGATTATCATATCAAGAGGACATCCATTAAGAGGATGAAGAGATTGCAAAATAGTCGTGCTTGCCTACTGATAATGACTTACTGATAATGACTTTCTAGAAAGAATATCTTTCGCCTTTCAAGAAACTTGATTGAAATGGAAATAAGTATTCAAATTCCTAATACAAAACTTGGAACAGTAGGATATCTTTAGCATTTGATCAAAGTCTGATTAAAGTGCGGATACACATCAAAATGAATGGGTTTCTTTGAGAAAATTAAACTGACCAGACGGACCACCAGAAGACAACAGCGCTACCATTACGCAACTTTCTGCTCCTTGCGACGCAGTTAAGTTTCCGGAATAACCTCTCATATCCGTTTGAACTTTTCCCGGATGAACATTGTTCACATGAATCCTTTTCCCCTTGTTCACAGTTAGCCAATTTTTAAGCGAGTAGGCGAGCATAAGCATTTAAAGCAATCTTTGCTACGGCGTAGTGTGGTGTAAAACAAGGCCAACCCTTTCCTTCCAATTCAGCCGTCTTCATATCATCCAAAAACATTTCAACCATGTCATCGATTAACTCCTCTGTTATTTCTGAAATGTCAGAGAGCTGTCCTCGTAAAGAATTGTTTTTCAGAAGCTGTAAAACACGACAGTTTTATTTAACAAACGCTCGCCGCCTAAAATGTTTAAAAAATGCATTAATTGGTAGAAAAAAAATTATACCCTTAACAGTCCCGCCTCTGATGACACGTTCACAATTCGACCTTCTGATCGCAGCTGCGGCAATAACTCTTCTGTGATTCTTTTGGTTCCGTAGTAATTTATTTCTATCCAATTCTTGGCCATCTCGTAGTTTGTTTTAAATGCTTTGCTGAGCAATGGATTGTTCTGAGTATAGAAAGAATAAGAAATGACCTTATTTAATGAGCCAACGCACGATTGTGTAGGGCAATGCCTTTCCGCCAGGCACACAGCTGGAAGAGTTTCTCTTTCACTTGGCCCCTGTCCTCTGGGACAGGGGAGATTAGCCGCAAGGCCTCCTTAAGGCTAGGTGGAAGCACAACGGTGTTCACCAAGAGCATTCCCTGGAGACCCTCACCTGCATGGTAGGGTCGGTATCGCTAATTGCATACAACAGACGATGTATGTTACTCGGCAGGGAGGTAACAGAGATCAGGTTTCACTGTTGTGTGCAAGATCAGAATTGTAATCTGAAGTCGAGGGGTGATTCCCGAAGACTGCACTTGCCCCTGACCGTCCTGACACAGGAGCTCTTCCAGTTCAGGAAAATCAGGAAATTGGCCATAACTGAATTGGAAAGTAAAATTCTTACAAAGACATCGTTGGAAATTTTGTATGCATGAATTGCAGCTTCCTTATCTACGGTGACCTCGATTACACCAGCATTGTTAACCTGCAAAAATTATGGCAGTTGTTAACCATGTTTGTGAGTGTTAAATAAGGTCATCTCACCACAGCAACAGTCTCTAACCGAGGCCTTAATTTTAGTCTTACCAGGATGTCAAGGCCGCCATAGTTATCCTTCGACCACCTTGCAAATTGGGAAACGCTTTGAGGGATTTTTATGTCCAGTTCATGGAATACCACGTTGTTTAATCCCTGTTCATGGAGGGTTCTGGTGGCCGTCATTCCTCTATTGGCGTCCCTTGCAGTGAGAATGACCGTCAGAACATTTTCTGCCAATTGGCGAACAATCTCGAAACCAATTCCTTTGTAATCCTCTATTGGCGTCCCTTGCAGTGAGAATGACCGTCAGACCGCAGCTACCGTTTCCCTCGTCCTCCACCTGAATTCACATTTTTCACATATCAATTATATGTTAAAGAATAAGCTCATGCTGCTGATAAGAAACCTGGATTTTGAAAGCATACTTGATGCCGATATCTTCCCTATTGTCCGCCATTAATTTGAAAATGGAAGTTAAGAAAACCAGAATTGTTTTCTAATACAGGAGAACTATAGAGTGCGCAGAGATGGTTTCTAATACGGAGCTGGTGGGTTTAAATGGAGAAATGGTGTATCGCAGGCGGTGAACAGTGATGGATTACGCTACTTTTTTATCACGCTGATGGCCACGCTAAGAATTCGGATTCTAGAATTATCTAGATGGTTGTAAGGATTATATAGTATTCATATGTCTGTATAACGAGGGGAAAAATATCCATAGAAACGATACCAAGTATGTGCTACAAAGTTCATGGAGACGTGAAGCAGGCCATCGTAGGGCACTTTGGTCTGTCAAATGATTAAAGAAAAAGATATAAATGAGAGGTTCGTATTTACGATAATATCAGAGGCAATGCACTAAATATAATGCAATGGTTTGTACTAGGTTGTCTAGTGTAATATGTATGATTTACTGTTTTTTGGATGTATGCTTTCACAAAATAATAAATTATAGAAATTTACGTAAACTCTTAAACATACACACTAAATGTGTAAGTTAATTGTCTTGGAATATTATTAATATACATGCTGATTTATAGATTAGTTGAATTTAAATTAAAATATATTATAAAGTAAAAATCAAGGGACAATAAGAATAATAAACAAGAATCCAAATCTACAAATGATGTTCAAGAAAAGGGTCAATAAAGGCATAACCCTAATATGATATATTCATGATGTCTTACAAAATCAAGAAATCTCCATTTATGGAAATTACGAAGAAGACAAAGAGACGTGACACATCTACTAAATTAAATGGAAGAAAAAGGAAGGCAAATAAATATAGGGAAAACATGCATAGAAGAGAGTTATTTTAACCAATGAAAAAAATATATATGGTGGTGGCAACCACAATAATAAGTTTATAACTAATAAAAATCTCCACAACAAATCTAGATATCCACAAAATACCCCACACACACACACACACACACACACACATACTGTAACGCCCACTTAGACAAACCCAAAGACAACACAAAAAAATAACGGGTAACTTTTGTTTCTTGACTTACTTGAAGTTTATAGGACACTACAGGTGATCTCAAAAGGTTACAACCAACTCACGATAAGCTTGACACAACATTGATGACATAGGAAACAACACCCATCTCAAAAAAAAAAACTTTCTTTCGACAAGGACACAACAAATTAGCCAACCACAGTACACACCAAAGTTAGGGTAATCCATGGTGTAAAATATTAAGGTTACTTTTTTACTAAAAAATCTTTCAATTATTAACATATGTTCTAGAAGGTTCACGTTATAATTTGTACCATTCTTCTTATAGAACTAGATTTCTTTTGTTTTATACTGAGTAATTATCTTAAGATCATCTCTAATATGTAAATTACTTGTTTAATTCGTTTTATTAATAAAGGGAGTATTCAATTTCAACAAGGCTAATACATGCCCTCTAGGCTATTTGGAAAATATCTCTAGGATTCACTCATAAGGGCATACATCCTATCTTATAACAAACCTCTGTTATGCAACAGAAAAAGAGCTATGTCTAAAAGAGGTGAAGATCACCCCCCCCCACCTTTTTTAAAACGGTGTCTTGCTTCCCTCGCCCAGTAAGATATTAATTTAGTATGCAAGAGGTAAAAAGAAAAAAAAATAGGCTCTTTAACAACAACAAGTGCCGTTAGACACATTACAAGAAGATCTTTCTCAATCAGCCATGGAGGCAGCACAACATGGATCCTTTTAATCACCACAAAAAGGATTAAAAATAATAAAAAAACAACCTAGAAACACTCTTCTCCTAGCACACTGAAAGAAATTACTATCCTACAACCTACCACCACTCAAAGTTTGATAAGGTTCACAAGTATCTCAAGTAATGATCAATAAATCCAAATGGTAAAAAAAATAGGTAATGGGTTTAAAAGTGATTCCAACTCTTAAGGTGACATTAAAGATTAGTTGGCGGTCTAAGTAAGACAATAGAAGCTCGGTCCAAGAAGTTTTTACAATATAAAAGAAGTTGGTTTTCTGAGGACACTACCCTAGAAGAAGGAATTATCCATAATGCACACCCAACAATCAAATCTAATGGGGGAACAATATATGTCAGGATAACGTATAACTAGCTCATCCATGATTGACGGGTTTACGAAGATGAAACCAAGAATATCGGCTATGATAACCACACAAACTTGGGCTCTTTTTTTTTTTTAAGATCGGAGGTGCAATTAAGCGTAAGGATAATTATTTTTTGTTAATGATTACAATTCAGAGTTTATAACTTGATAAGTTAGTTTTGATGTTTTCTTGATAATTCACCCCATTTAGCATGACTTCGTTAACTTTTCAATTTACCTTACATTATTTTAGAACTTAATATAATTTTGTATCCCAAAAAATATAAAGAATAAACTACTAACGTAGGTTGAGAGTAATAAGGTATATCTTTTGACAAAAGATGATAGTTTCATTTTTTCCCACTTAAGAACTCTTTAATTCATAAACTTGTTTACAACATTGTATACAATTATATGGATATGTTTTTAAAACCATTATAAGGATTGTAATAACATTCTATTATTCCTAGCATTACATTATTTCCCTACTCTAGAAGGGTTTACTACTCAAAGTTATCATCTAAAATGTATTTACCATTATTTTTTTTCATGGATAACTAGTTCCCTATCCAAAATGACACAAACCAAAGGTTGATAAAAGTATTTTACACCTTGAATCAGGTTTAAATAGGTAGAATAATATTGGTCGTAACAAATCTAAACTATAATTCAAAATTGGAATCATACAATAAGATACTCATAACAACGAAGAGTTCATTTTACTCCATTCACAATAATTTTTCACAAATTTTAGTCACAGTGAATAACGACAAAACTACTTCAAAATTACACAAATTCTAAGGAAATAAGTCCTAACTTTTCAAAAAAATTATATTCCTGCAAGACCTTTCAAAATAGTTAAGCATATCGAGCAATGTAAGTTAATTAGCAACACTGATGCAACTTTTCTACAATTCATTCCCTTTTTTTTGTACTTGCGAAAGTCATCTACAAAATTATTAACATGATTCAATTCACGAGAACTAAGCATGATAAAGAATACACATTGGAATAGAATTCTAACATTAACAATATCATAAAAATAACCTTCTATTCGATAAAAAGGTGCTAATCTCTAAAACCCTAACAACGTCAATAATCATGCTAGAATTTATATCATGTCAAAATTAAGAATGAAACCTTAAGAATCCGTTTATGAACATTATTTCAAGAACAACACAAGTTTAACCATCATTTTAGTAGGGGTCAATGACCTGATAAATTTGAAATAGAGTGTCGAGCGTATTGGGATTTCAATCATGTAGTGACATAGATTATATGATTGAAATCCAATACTCGAACATCAATAAACATGTCCATAAATAAGTCATATGATCTAATATATTTATAGTTAGAATTCCAACATCATTTACTTGACCAATATTTACCACTTTCGAAAATAACCTCATAAAATTCTGACACTTTATCGCTTATAAATAACAGACAGATTAAGTTCCAAAAGACAAGTTCAAACAACATCTGATTATCTTGTCATGCCATGAACAACAGTCATCATGTATGATAAAAATAAATAACCCATATTCAGTTAATCCAATGCTACAGTCTTACCAAGTTGGTTTTCAATATAGCTCCACTAAGTTTACCACAACCCATAAATCATACTTAAAATAGACCATGTGTTTCCATATGAATCGATTACAACCCAACTAAAGTTCAAGTAAAAAAATAAAACACAAAACTTTCTACAACTTAATAACATCACGAAAGTAATAGGACTTCCAAAGGAATATTGTGCCCTCTCTAAACACATGTTTTAAAAAAATCCCTTTAGTGCTATAAGAAGCACAATGGACATGAAAATTCAACTACAACATTACAAATGGTGTATCCCTTTTTTACGGTTCATACCATGAGTCAATTTAATCAACAATTCTTTCAGAAGTCAACAAATTATATCATAGCTAGGATTATTACATGTTCGAAAAAGTTAAGGTAATACTCATTTTCTTAGACGTATTATACAAAATTAACCAATCTTCAACCTCCTTTTCCAAGTAATAATATAAAGTAAAAAATGAAAAATGAAGGTAAGAATATGTTTTCCTTAATCATTATGAAGTCTACCAAAGCCCATGTATTTCACAATTTAATGTTTTGAGAACATTAGGGTAACTGACTGTTACCCTGATAAAAAAATAACACCACTATATAACCACAACGATCTTAGTCAAACGGGGATCAAGAAATAGCACATGTTTCGAATCGAAGATCCAAGGAGCATCAACAATTCTCCTTATTCATTACTACATGTGGTCAATGGCTTACACAAAAACAAATCCCGTACATTATTGTTATAGAAACTGTTATTTTATGCCAAGATCCATTCGAGGGACCAACAAGGATTTACCAAAGGGGGTAATAAAAAAAAAATTTTCCAGCATACAACTATCAATCCAAACACAACTGATCAGAATACCCTAAACACAAATTCACCCAAATGGGTATTTAATAAATCATTTCTCTAACTAACACATATATAATTTCCTTAACTAAAAAATCTAAGAGATACCCATTTATTAAATCTAGTTGGCGTGCATAAACACAAGTGAAAAGGTCACAATATTTTAGTATCTCAAGCTTCTAGTTTAACCTATATATTAACAAAATATCATGAGCAAACCCACATGTAAATCCATATTTATTTATTTTCAAGAAAAATTTTTAGAAGCAGTTAATTAGGGGAAATCTAGAAGAACAACATGCTGGATAAAATGACTTTAAAACCAACATAGAACTCCAAGAAAACTACCATTTGAGCAATTAAAAGCAATTCAGTTCATGATATTGTTAAATCTGGCATAAAAATCAAATGGGTAGTTTTTATCATCCATGTATAAGCTCCATGACTTGCAAAAAATGTCTACTAGGCTGATGCAATAGTAACATCTGACATCCTTCCTATAATCTTCTTATTGGATGCCCATATATTATTCATGGTCATGTTTTGGCACAGGCAAGTAGTAGGCGGAAAAGGTAGGAGCTTAAAAACTTTGAAATGAATTTGTTTGAAAAATCAATGCATTTTTCCATAACTCTAGTGTGTAATTTCTCCCCCAAAATAGCTCACAGGGCCAAAAATGGTGTATCCAACCACCACAATGCCAGAGAAGGTCTTAAATTAAACAATGAATATAGTATGAGTGGCCAGCGACCAAAAAGGTGTATGCAGATCCACTATTACAAGTTAGAGTAGATTTAATGAAACAACAATAAAGGAATGATAGGTGGCCATCAATTCAACCCACCTCCCACCAACAAAGAACCAAAAACAAGCAATTGGAGCAAACTTCTCCCTCATGCCAAACATGAACCATTAATAACAATAAATAAAAGGTAGAGTCAGTGGAGTATAATAAATTCAACATAATTTTAGCTTAATTTTAGCAGTCCCTTAAAATATTGGCACCACCTATAAACCATCTCCACCTACCAATGCAACCAAAACTAGCCATGGTTTGCTAAAAGTTAAGGTTTTTTAGATGGATGGTTGATTTATTTATTTTCTAAAACTAAAGTTATAATTATTAGGTACCTTTTTATTAAAATATGCCAAAACACCTTTAGAGAGGTTTCAATTTATTTTTTAGAGATTTTAACAAAAATGTTATTAAGTATCCCATAATTTAAAAATACGATTAGTTCAACAGAAAGAAATGTTTGAAAAATACATTACAAAAGACCCTCAGGAAACATATAAATGCTGATGATAGAATGAGATGATGTGACATAACAGAAAGAAGGGAAGTCATGTTTAATTCGCAATAGAGATTGTAATTACATAATGATCATAGGTATGCCCTGGATCACTAAAATTGATCCAATGCATGACTGTTCGAAAAAAATGTTGCAGCACACTATGGTACGGGTAACAAAATTTGTTACTAAGGTAACTTGTCCATAGGTCCAAAAGACCACATCTACACTAAATTATTGGGTTCACAAAATTAAGTTTCATAACTTATCGTAGGGATTACTAAGCAGCCATTCAAAGCAACAAACTTGGGTCAAAAGAAAGAACAAGAATCGATACCGAACGGGGCCTTACATTCTCCTCCCTTTAAGAAAGCATCATCCTCGATGTGGCATAACATTGAAAAAAAAAGGGGATAGTAAAAAAAGATATATAAATACATGGATTCTTCCTATTGTTAAAATCTCTTCCGTTAGACCACGACCCCAGGATAGACTAGAAAATTTGGAAGATTATTTAACTTTCATTGTTCTGTGAAGATTGGCAGTTCTCTCTTATTTACTTATTCAATTAATCTCTTTTCCTTTACACTATTCCTAACTCAAGTCCTTAATATTTCATTTTTGTGAAGTTTTAGTTTATTCATTCTTGTGGGCGCACAACAAGAACCTCTATCCCAATACCAAACCAGGGTCATAAACAACACTAATATTCACTGGTGAATTTCACATACTATCACAACTGTACCACATCACAAGAGCTTAGCCAAACCATGGAAGGAACATACATGATCCACATAACATAGTACTCGTCACACATAGATGACCGAAACAAAAAAATAATAATCAGCCATAAGTGTACTATAATGACTTGAAATTCCAACAATTTCACAGATGAAGATTTCACCCAACTTAGAACAATATCTAAAGATACATAGTGTCAACAAGGGAACTAAAACCGTATCCAAAACATCATAAAACATGGCCAACTCACATGACTACACATACATCATAAAACCACTCTGAAAACATCATAACAACTCTTTATACCTCCTAAAGCATCAATCACACACACACACAAATTTATTATTCCTCCCTCAAGTCTCTTATGCCTCCGTTAAATCTCTTATGCCTCCCTCAAGCAACAACTATATAGATAAATTTTCCTTTCACTCCCCAAAGAGGCCAATTATGCTATGGCCTATGCACATAGATTCTAGACACTTCGAACCCAAGTGACATACTTACTCGTGGTTCGACAATCCCCTAGTTATCTATAACTCCTTAGGGCATACCCACATACAATGAATGTGGACCATAGGTTCAATCATTCTATGGTGCATCCCATGACTCTATTCCATACATTATGACAATAGAACCAAAATCACAATCCATTTCAAATGCCAAGTGGAAAAATACAAGCCTTGGGAAAGGCTGTAAAATTTTTAAATTTAAAAAAAAAGATCTAAATCTAAGTAAAAAAAATGGCTAATTATCCATAGATAGTGTAAAAATATGCATGTTATTACAAAAAACAAAGGGAATTCCCAAAATATAAAACATATCAATCGAAGAAAATTATTGGTCCTTGTAAAAATAAAAGACAAATTTTCATTTACGAATAAAATACATATATAGAAGTAGCACATTACGATGAATATGAGGCCTTATACGGCCACCAAGGGGGCACTCAATGAGTTTTTGGCACTCGGAACATCGAGCCTCAACTCATAATATAATATATCAATAATACAATTGTCATCAGTTCTATGTGAATAAACCCGCCACCACTTTGACAAGGCTAACATAGTCATAACTATATACTTAGGTTGAATCCATACGAAAACCTCAAGGAGAGAGAGAAAAGGAGCATAGGTCATCATCTATAGAGATTAAGGTCAGCTCATGTTATTGGCCCATGGAACACATTCCCTCACTCCAAACATACACTTTTACAGATTTCCCCTAGGGTCGATTAGCATAAGGTTCACGACATAACATGTAACTACATCACTAATACAATGGTGGTTCACGCACATTAACCATAGCATCTTACGTATGGTACCAATAACAGGTATATCACATACATTACGTTCAAATTTTACAACACATCACATTACCACATGCAACACTTAACCTTCAAGCACTACACAACAGGGATCATAAGTTCACCATATTCCCTTAAATAATGACATGAACCATTACATATTACATAAATTTTACTTTTAATGAGAAAAATTACAACATATCGTCAAAATACAACATGGTGATATACATGTTTCTTCATAACATGATGATGACTTCACAATAAAATTTAGTTCACTATACACAAACCTTTCCATACAACACATCAGCACACCCACATATCACAAGTACCAAAAGGCTCTAACACACCAAAATCCACAATAAAATTTCTTTCACACACACAATAATATGGTACATCACACTTGAATTCTCATTGAATTCATGAAAAGGAAAGAGAATACTCTCATCTCCAACACATCAACATGTCAAGAGTTGTGCACTAAGTGGCATACATGACATGTGCATTCAAAATATCGTAATTAGGAAATAGTTCACATCACTCTTATATCACATTACTCTTCCCATCTCCACCACCACCACCATCCAAAACCACCACAACTCCATTCTGTCCCATAGGTTCAAGAGCATGAACCTCCACTCTGATACCAAGTGTAACACCCACTTAGACAAAACCAAAGACAACAAAAACAAATAATAGGTAACTTTTTGTTTGACTTTCTTGAAGTTTATATGACACCACAGGTGATCTTAAAGGGCTACAACTAACTCACATTAATCTAGACACAACATTGACCACATATCCAAAGAAATAACAGACGACACCAATCTCGAATAAAACACTTCCCTTTTCAACAAGACAAAACATAATAGTCTAACCACTGGACACACCTAAAGTTAGGGTGATCCCACAGTGTAAAATATTTTAAGATTACATGTTTACTAAAACAACTTTCAATTCTTAACTTATGTTTTAGAAGGTTCAGGTTATGATTCTTACAATTCCTCTTATATATCTATATTTCTTTCATTTTATACTATTGAGTAATTAGCTAAATATCGACTCTAATATGTCCATTACTTGTTTAATTCATTTGATTAATAAAGGGGGTATTTAATTTTCACAAGGCTAATGCATTCCCTCTAAGATATTTGCCAAATATCCCTAGGATTCATTCGTAAGGGCATACATCCTATCTTATAACAAACCTCTGTTACACAGCAAAAAAAGGGCTAAGTCTAAATTAGGTGAAGCTCACCCCCCCTTTTTAAAATGGGTCTTGCTTCCCATGCTCACTAAGAAATTTATTTAGTATGCAAGAGGTAAAAGAACAAAAATTAGGATCTTTAACGACAACAAGATAGTTTATACACATTACAATAAAATCTTGCTCAATTTTGCATAGAGGCAGCACAAAATTGATCCTTTTAAGCACCACATAAAGGATTAAACATAACAAAAGAACGACCTAAAAACACTCTTCTTCTAGAATACTAAAAGAAGTTACAATCCTACAACCTACCACTACTCAATTTTTCATAAGGTTCATAAGTATATCAAGTAATGATCAATAAATCAAAATGGTAACCAAATTGGGTAATAGGTTTAAAAGTGATTCCAACTCTTAAGGTGACATTCAAGATTAGTTGGTGGTCTAAGAAAAGCAATAGGTGATTGGTCTGAAAGGGTTTTATAATATAAAACAATTTACTTTTCTGAGGACACTACCCTAGAAAAAGGCATTATCCATAACACACACCTAACAATCAAATCTAAGGGGTGAACAATATATTCCATGATAAGGTATAACTAGGTCATTCCTGATTGACAGGTTTACCGAAAAGAAACCAATCATACTGGATGTAAAAACCACACAAAGATGGGTTATTTTTTTCGTTTAAGGTTGGAGGTTCAATTAAGCATATGGATAAAAAGTAATTTTTTAATGATTACAATTAAGAGTTTATAACTTGATAAGTTAGTTTTGATGTTTTCTTTACCATTTACCCCATTTACCATGACTTCGTTAACTTTTCAATTTACCTTACATTAGTTTACAAATTAATTTAATTTTTTATCCCAACAACTCTAAAGAAGAAACTACTAATATAGGTTGAGAGTAATAAGGTATATCTTTTGACACAAGATGATACTTTCCTTTTTTCCTACTCAAGAACTCTTTACTTCATCAACTTGTTTATAGAATTGTATACAATTATATGTATATATTTTTAAACCATTGTAAGGATTGTAATAACATTCTATTATTCCTAGCATTACATTATTTCCCTACTCTAGAAGGGTTTACTACTCAAATGTATTTACCATTAATTTGTTTTTTCATGGATAACTAGTTCCATTTCCAAAATGACACACACCAAAGGTAGCAAAAAGTCTTGTGCACCTCTATTCAGGTTTAAATAGGTAGAAAAATATTGGTCATAATAAATCTAAACTACCTTTCAAAATTGGAATCATACAATAAGATACTCATAACAAAGAAGAGTTCATTTTACTCCATTCAGAATAATTTTTCACATGTTTTAGTCTCAGCCAATAATGACAACACTACTTCACAATTACACAAATGCTAAGACATTAAGTCCTTCTAACTTTACCAGAAAATTATATTCGAAGACCTTTCAAAATAATACAGCATTCAAGAAAAATAATGTCATTAGCAACACTGATGTAACTTTTCTACAAGTCCTTCCCCTTTTTTTTCTACTCATGAAAGTCATCTACACAATTATTAACTTGAGTCCACTCACGAGAATTGAGAATGATAAAGTCTACACATTGGAATAGAATGCTACCATTAACAATATAAAAAAATATCCTTCTATTTAATGAAATGGCGCTAAGATCTAAAATTCTAACAACATCAATAATCACGCTAGATTTTATATCATGTCAAAATTAAGAAAGAAGCCATAAGAACCCGTTATGAACATTATTTCAAGAACAAAAAAAGTTTAACGATCATTATAGTTGGGGTAAATGACATGATAAGTTCGAAACAGAGTTTCAAGTGGCATTTCAATCATGTAATCAAATAGATTATGTAGTGCCCACTTCCCTTCGACACCCTTTTGTTAGTGATTTCAATACTGTCAACTATTCTTATGGATATCATTGTAGCTTTTGATTTAGCATGATGTTAGATGTTAGAGATAGTGGACTGTTGTTGATTTCAATTATATATGATGCACATGAATTATTAGAGATATTTTTATATTGATGTTCATATGTTGTTGACATGTTTATATATATATATATTGGACATTTTAGTGATATTGAGTAGACCTAGAAAATTGAACTAATCTTATGATCGTATGGTTATTGATGAAATTGTAAATGATATTATTGCTTGCTTAGATGATGTTTTGATTCATATATAGATGAATTTGGAGTTATATTGTATATTTATTTTGAATGTTTTGATGCGGCCACGAGGCCGAAGGAGGTGTTATGTGTTTTGCAGGTAAACATATCATAACAAACATCGCACGATTAGAGACCAATGAAATTGGAATCCTAGATGAATTCAACAAGGGTCACTATGGCAACATGTATTTTTTATGTGTGTGTGTTTGAATTGTTGCTAGGGGTTACCATGGGGGGGGATCACCTTCAAATGTGACCAAGGAGTTATGTGTATTCTTTTATTTAGTTTTCTTTTTTAATTTTACTATGAGGTTTTTTGTGATGTATTTTCCCATTTATTATCTATTTAATTTGTGTCAATATTTGTAACGCCCACAAAAATGAAGTTCTAAGAACATGCTACAACCCAACACTTAACCTGAAAATTGTGACTATTTTTTTATCTAAATTACAAAGAAGGTTACAAGGGTACTTAACTTTTTGGGTTCATTAACTTAACTTACACTACTTAACTCAACTTTACGATTGAAGAACCAGGTCTAGTTAAAGGTTACAAGTTTTCAAAATTATCTTTAGGGTCCATTAATCAATCATTCACAAGGTAGGTACTAAGGATTAATTTATTTAATTATTTATTTTCTTCTGTTTAAATATTTCTCAACTGTACTATGGTTAACCTCTTTCTTAATTACTCTAGTTTCATTATCCTAATAATTTAAAATTCCTTTTATTAAATTCCTACAACATACTAAGGATTAATAAGGACATTACACCCTTAGGCAATTAAATGGCCCCACTCACCATCTACACATACCTTAAGGGATTTTAAATTAAACATTTAAAATATATTTCTACCTAGAAAAAGTAAGGTGAATTCTCCACCCTTAGATCAAATCCAACTTGGCCACTAGATCCGAGGGTTCAAAAATTAGCCATAAAATCCTTCAGAAATTCTATTAAAATATTTTCTCATTATATTCTTCTCATTTGGTCTATTTCCTTTTTGTTAAATTTGCAGGTTGGAGAGGAGGAAGCCATGAAAGTAAAGGAGGTAGAGCCATGGGAGATTCTACATGGAGATCTAGTCTAGGATTAGTTTAGTTTTAGTTTTATTAATGTATTCTATTTCATTCAAAGATTGGGAGGGTTCTCTTTTTCCAATCTGGTTTTATTATAAACCATTTGTATTTGGGTCTATAAAATTTGGGGCAAACCCTACCCCCATAGTTACAAATGAAAGAAATGTTTTAGTCCACCATTTACATGTTTTATTGTTAAAATCCATAGGATTAGTCATTGTTTTAATTATTGGTAATCATAGGTTAAATTTTACAACTTAGAAATTTATGGAAACTGTATAAATTTCACACACAGGCACGGATCCGCGGATTTCTATCATAAGTGACAGAACTGCAGTCCAAAGAAGACCGGCAGTCCATGGACCACCACCCTGCCTAGGTGAAAAACCACCGCGGACTTCCGCCGTACTTAGCGGTTGTTTTGAGACCACCACCTTAGCTAAGCGGTGATTACGAGACCTCTACTCTTCACAGGGCGGCAGTCCTGTTTCTGAAAAACAGAACCTTTATGCTAAGATTTTCAAAAAAACTAAAAGTTACTAAAAGATGTAAAAATGCCTTTGAGTTGTTTTTTCCATTTAAAGTTCCAAATTTGATATTTATTGCTCCTTTATTCATTTCTTAGTTAAATCTACTCATTTTAAAGTTATTTCAATTCGAACAAAATTCATCTAATTACAATAATAATTTCCATTTGCTTAACTAGATTCTTCTTTCCATTACAAGAGAAAAACGAATTTAAATCTATTTCATTACTTTGTCATTTCCTTGCTATAAAATACACATTTCTAAATACAATATAATCTAACTTGTTTTCCTTTTCATTTGACTATAATGTACATACATTCAAAATAGCTAAAATAACTTTATTTTTTCCATGCAATGTTAATTTGTATACAAGTTCAACTTCTTACTACTTCTATTTGTCCTTCTTACTCCTTTACAACATCACACCTTTTTGAATGCAAACTCTCGTTTTCACAATGCAACTTCAAACTAAAATTTTACACCATATATCCATTTTGGTCATTTATTTTTCCTTATTACATATTTACAATAAAAAAAACTCTATAATGAAAGTAAACTTTCTTTTCCATTTCACAACTAACTCACATAAATTTTTTCTTTCTCTTTTCAATATACAAATATTTGAATGCAAAACTCTTCTCCGTAATACTATTACAATTCATCCACTCAATGTGGGAACTAAAACAAGAATGTAAATAAAGGAAACTACAATAATACAAGTTCCTCCACTCTAAGTGGGAATACAATAAATTTCTTCACAAGGAAAATTTCTCAAGGTCTCCAACAACACTCCAAGCTCCAGAGCTCCAAGAAAGATAGTTCTCTCTCAAGATTTTTTGATTCACAACAAAATAGGGGGAGAGGCAACGCTCTCCACCCAACCAAGATATCTAATGGAGAGGAGGATCCATCCTCTCCATTGGCCCCTAAGCCATAACCACATTATAATGGGAGAATATTTCAAGTCATGGCAACAACAAGCTTCCACAATACTTACCAAAATAATTTCACAATCCAATCTACCCACATTCAAACACAACAACACAAGCACAAAGAATCAATAAAACAACAATATAACGATGCTTATCATGAAAGCCAAAAGAGCAAGACCTATGGGGAGGCCACTTATGCCTCTCAATGGGAATGGGTGGCCAGCTTAAAGACTCTAATGCATATCTCAAAAATCCCCTACTAACTCTTATGCCTCCCTCAAGTACGCCTTATGCCTCCATATCTTATGCCTCCCTCAATCTCTTATGCCTCCCTCATAACAAGGACAAGAAGAAATGCAAGCATTCCTCATACAAGGTGGGGCACCCAAACAAATCTCCCACCACAAGAAGTAAACTATTATTCCTCCCTACAAGAAAACTCACCATAGTCTCCTCCTACTCAAAACTTACGCAATCTACCCATACTTAAAAAACATTCCAAAGGAAAATAATACTCAACACAAACATATAAACACAAAGTAAAAGCATAATTTAAACTAAGGTGAAGCTCCTACCTCTCCATAGTAGACATTGTTTCAAGAATGAAATTCCAAGTTCCTCCAAAACCAAACAAGCATCCACAAGCTCCAAAAAACTACAAGATCTTCTCAAAATCCTGTAACTCTCCAAAAATTCAAGAGAAAAATGATCAAGTAACCCCCAAACAAGCAAAATGATTTCAATAAATAGAAAAAGGAGAGAGGGGGATGATGTGGCTCCAAGTAGGATGCCACCTCATTTTCTCTCCACTCCACATCACTTGGTCAACCTCATATTCCAATGCACAATTAATAAGTTGTTGAAGAAATGACAAGAAACTTAGAACAATCTGTCTAAGCCCACTCCCCCTAAGGACAAAATTAAATACTTGAAAGAAAGTGTAATAAACATTTCACCTTTTTATTTTCCCAAAACACCTAATATGGCCTAGTTTTTACCCCCCAACCCATAGGTAGGGTTGGCATAGACATTTAAGAGGTGTGGGACAAGTTTGACTTGTCCCACAAGCTTCCAAATTTGGCCTCTAAGGCCAAATTAGAGTTTCCCATGAAGGGTAGAGTGTACTACACTCAAGATCTCAAGCATACAACAATCAACACAAAATCCAAGAGTAAATCAAGTCTAATAAATGAACTCCTTTTTGGTCACATCTTTAATTAGTTTAGGACAAATTTAAATTATCTTAATTAAGAAACTACAACCCATTAATAATAAAAGGGTAAACATACATCCAAAAATCTAAATAATTAAAACAAGTAAATTTCATTACTAAAAGAAAATACATACTAACATTAATAAAAGGGAACTAGTAATAAAAGAAAACACATGGCCCCTTGGTCACAATTTTCCCTTAACCAAACTCATACACACACATACAATTACATGTTGCCATGGTGACCCTAGTTGAATTCATCTCGAATTCCAATGTGGTTGGTCTCCAATCCCCCTGATGTTGTTGTGAATATAATATACCTGTAAAATAGAGAATACCTCCTTCGGCCTTGTGGCCACATTAAAACATCCATGCCAAAATATGTGATATAAGTATAACATCATCTATATACGAATTAATATCATCTATACAAATACGATATCACTTACAATTTCTAGCAACATTTCTATTCCACATTTCATCCATGTCAAAACGATCAAAACATTAATCCAATTATCAAAGTTCTACTCAATATGAGAAAATATATCACATGTCAGAAATATATATATAAATATATATAACTATGTCAACAGTATATCAATATCAACATCAAATGTCTCTAATGGTCCACATGTATCATATATGAATTGAATCAACAACAGTTCAGTATCTATAACATCTACTAACATGCTAAATCAAAAAGCTATAATATATCCATAACTACAGTTGACAGTATCAAAACCAATAATCAAAAAGGTGTTGAAGGGAAGTGGGCACTACATCCCCGTCCCTTAGACTTGAACTTTCTCCTAGAAGTCACTGGGATAGGTGTGGAAACTACACTCGTAGAAGAGTAGCATCCTCCCATGTAGTCACAGTCTCATCATATCTATCCCACTGGACCCAAACCTGGTCAATCTCTCTGTTGTGAAGGCCTAGGGTCTTTGTGCTCTATAATGCATACAGGCTCCACCATCACCTGTCCCTATTCCTGCACCTGCAATGGTGTCCAATCTAGCACATGAGAGGGATCAAAAATATATCTCCTAAGCACAGAAACATGAAACACATCATGCACAAGAGACAAGCTAGGTGGCAATGCTAGATGATAGGCCAAGGGACTGACATGTGCTCAAAGATCTCAAAGGGACCCACAAACCTAGGATCAAGCTTAGAACCTTTTCCGTAATGGATAGGGCTCTTATGTGATATTACACAAAGAAACACCTTCGTACCCACCTCAAAACTACGATCTATCCTATGCTAGTCTGCATACTTATTCTACCTGTCCTGAGCCTCATGTTATCTCTGTCTGATCAAGGTAACCTACTGCTCCATATCCTATAATAATGTTGGCCCAAGAGAAACCTGTCCTCTAACCTGTCCCAACTAAGAGGTGTCTCTCACTCTCTGCCATATAATGCCTGAAAAGGAGCCATGCCTATCGAACTCTAAAAACTATTATTGTAGGTAAACTCTACCAAGTACAGATACTCCTCCCATCTAGACTGGTCATCCACAACATATATCCTAAGTATGTCCTCCAAGATTTGATTCACCCACTCAATTTTTCCATCTATCTCAAGGTGATGTCTTGTGCTGAAATTGATCCTTGTCCTGGGAGAATGTTTCATGGTGGTCTAAAAATGGGAAGTGTACAAAGGATCGCAGTTGTAAATAATCTTCCATATAATCTACACATAATCCCATCAAGATATACCCATGCCACAGCACTAGCTATATAGGTGGTCTTTACTGGAGAAAAATGAGTCTCTTTCATCAATTTATCCACTGTAACCAATGATGGTGTCGTGGTGGTTTCCTTTACGTTAGCAACCCAACGATGAAGTCCATAGAAATGGTTTCGCTCTTCCACTCCGATATGGCGTGAGGAAAGAGAAGGCTAGATGGATGGTGATGTTTGGTCCTTCACCCCTCTGGCACTCTAAGCAGTGTGACAAAAAAAAAGCCACATCTCTCTAAATTCCTCTCCAATGGTACAATTGTCTCAAGGTGGCATGTATCTTCTTCACCCTAGGATGGGCTAAATAAGGTGCATGATGAGCCTCTGTCAAAATTTCATTTCTCAAGTATCCATCTGTAAGAACATATATCCGACCTCTATGTCTGATAAGGCCATCTATCTCTAATGAAAATCCATCAAATTTCCTCTCAAGGGGTCTCTGAGACTCAATCTCCGCTCTAGCTTCGAGGAAGAAACTATCCTAAGTAAGTTGCTGCAAAACTCCACTCTGCAAATATATGCCCATTGAAGTGGCCATAGCTACATGTATTTATCTACTCAAGGTGTTTGTAGCTACATTCTCCTTCCCCATCACATGCTCTATCTCCATGTCGTACTCACAAAGTAACTCCATCCAATGCCAGTGACGAGCATTTAGATTCGGATGCGTGAAGAGGTGGCGAAGACTCAAGTGATCAGTCTTGAGTGTAAATCTGTCGGTCAAGAAGAAAATGTCTCCACCACACTAAGAAATTCGCAACTACTGCTCATAATATTTGAGTTTGCAAGACTCAAAAGAAACTACTCAACCCTCCTACATCAACACACCACTAAGTCCTGCCAAATAAGCATATGTAAAAATTGTAGAACTCATCCTGTGGATCTGGCACTACAAGAATAGGTGATATCATGAGGCATTCCTTCAATGTACTGAAGGCCTACTCACATATATCTGACAAAACAAACTTATTCACTCTCCATTGAAGGGAAGTGATGAGGTGCACAATCTGAGAAAAGTATTAGACAAATCTCCTGTAATATCCTACCAAACCCATGAAGCTGCGCACCTCGGTCACACTGGTGGGTACTATCCAATCCATGATGGATCAAATCTTGGAAGGATTGACTATGATACCTTCCCCAAAAATGATGTGGCCCAAATACTACACCTCTATCTGAAAGAATGCACACTTCTCTAAGTTCCTGTAAAGATAGTGCTCGCGAAGAAACTGAAGAACTTGGTGAAGGTGCTCCTCATGATCCTCATGTGTATGTGAGTAAATCAAACTTTCATCAAGGAAGATTAGCACAAAGTGATCTTAAAATATCCTATTATCACCGAGTCACAACACCCCTATGTTTATATAAGTGCATATACTTGAACTCACGGTGTGATTGGATAACATGGGTACTATCTTCAAGTTGTGGGACTTGCTACTTGAGATAGACCTCCAGAGAAAGATGGTACTTGCTCCTAAACTACCTGCCACAAACTACTCTAATGCAGGGTAAACTAACTATTCTAATATAAATTTCCAAGGGACTAGGGAGAGAGAATGCATAAAATTAAAGCCTATATTAAAGTGGTGATACACCAGAAAAGGAGGGTGTGTGAGAGTATCCTTCCAATGTGTGAGATACAGAAGTAAATTGCACACTAGAAAGGGGTGATGACAGTTCTCCACGATCTAGCAAAATGCATTCACAACAACATTTTAAACATACAAAATGATAATGGATATCTGTAAGAACATAAAAATAGACACAATATTCTTTCAATCAAGGTTGAAGGGGGCAATAAGAAAGCAAGAAAACACAGCAGGGGAAGATGCATCCACAAACTTATATTTTATTGCTTGCTGATTTACATAGTTCAATTGGTTACAAGATAAGGGCCTGGATCACCATGCAGGGAGTCCACAATAAGCGCCTGCAGCACATTGGCTTCACAAAACAATTTTGGTAGAGCTTTGCTACAAAAACTACCCCCCTTTTACAATGAGCCCAACACTCCAATTTATAGAAATAATGAGAAGAGAGAGAGAAGGGAAAATGGAAATCCCGAAATCTATCCTTCAACCACTTGTAAGAGGCATTAAATGGAGTAAAATGATTGCATATTACTTGTAAAAGGCTCCCCATACTATCCCAGGTGCTCCAGTAGAGAAAGAATGATGACCATGCCTCTTAATTGCACTCCTAACTACCAAATAAAACACTCTTATGAACCTGGCCACGTTTTATAAAAAATACCAATCAATTTCTCATCAAATCTAGAATTTCTTCACTGTTGTGCATCAAGATTGGAGCCATGATTCCAATGGTACCAATTTTGTGTGATTTCTTTAAGAAATGCAAAAATTATGGCCTTCTGAGTGCGGGCAGCTATTTTGGGTCTAGCAGGCATTTTCTGTCATTCGACGGGAATAAGCATTAATTGACTGGAGCCGAAAATGTTTCTTTTATTTAAATATATCTACCCTTGTTAAAAAATAAAAAATCTAGTTTTTTTGGTGTATAGGAAGTCGTGCTCATTCCAGAAAGCCCAATTTTTTGAAAATTAGAGCTCGGAGTGAAAAGTTATGGCCGATTGAAGTTTCAGGAGTTAAACATTGACTTTTCCTCTGAGTTGTGGATATTGTGGCAAAATCAGGTCCATGTGTCCTGGCTGTCTCGGACACATTCTTCTGCATTGGATGATTTAGGCTTCCTTTTCCACCTTTGTGACCTTTTTACCTTTGCGCATCCCGTGCGTACTTTTGTCCTGGCTGTCCCGGACAAAAATCTCCGCACCGCCTACAATTGACTAACTTTTGGAAAATCAGCCGATTCGCATCCCGCACATCCTGACGTCCTAACTATCCCGTAGAATTCCTAGCACAAAAATTTCCTACTTAGCTGATTTTATTTGTACTTCCCGATGTCCCAACTGCTGCGCAGACCACCTGGCGGCTTTTCGGCCGATTCGCGCCCCGACGTCCCAACTGTCTCGGACTGTCTGGACTAGGACTTAGCTGATTTTCTTCATTTTTTTCGGCCCCAAGCTTGTTTTTTTTGCAATTTTTTCACCTTTTCTAACTCGTTGGGTTTTCTTCTTGGATGGGAGAGTTAGAAAGAAGCCGAGGGCACCCCAAAAAACATGATTTTGGGCCTTAAATCAATCTATTTACTTGGGACTAAAGAATTTGATGCATGTTATCAAAATTACCTTGAGGGGTGAATTTTGGATAACAATAGTTGAACATGGAAATTTGAGATTTCTTAGTTACTTGTTGGGTCTTCTCAATTTGAGCAATATAAACTTCTATTATTTTGAACTGTGTTAATAGAAAAAGTGTTTTGCAAAAGATCAAACTAATTCATGCATCAAAAAATACACTATGTCACACGTTAAAGAATATTAAGTCAAAACCCCAAAAGGAACCTTAGTTGTGCATTAGAGAAAAAATTATCGTGCGTCAAAGAAACCTGAGTCTCGCTGTCAGAAACAGACTATTTTCTAACAGCTCAATGGACTGCAAACAGTTCACGTACCAGCAAGGGAACTCGGATCGTGTTTTAGCTAGGCAGTCAGTTGCACATGATGAAGGACACTCAGAAGCACATCTAGCAAGGTTTCTTAGTATACACGTTAGCATAGGCACTCAGTTGCGCATCAGTAATGGTGCTCATTTAAATGTCAACAATTTTACTCGATTGTGGGTCAGCAAGAGCAATCTAGTTTCTCATCATTAATGGCACTTAGTTTCATGTCATAGAAAATTGAATTAATGTACAATCATGCATCAAAAAACAAATCCCTATCGCACGTCAATCCATATCTCCTAGTCACTAGTCTAAATAAGTTTTGTCATGATACTGACATGATGAATTCAGATCAGCTAAAAAACTTGGCAAAGCAATAAGGTAAGAGGAAGGAGGAGGAGGCTGTTATTGTATAATAAATGAGTCAACAGACCACTTACAGTACTAGATAAACTCCTTAGATAACCATTTTTGGAAGAACAAGACTCGCCATGACCATAATATGGCTATTTTTAGTGCAATTGAAGAGTCTTATTGATGTAATGCATGATCCGCAGGGTCTCCATGAATCTCAGCATTGGTCATGTTAAGTCTTTGGGGCAAGGAAGAGGAAAGCAAAAGGACCATTGAACAGCTTTATGCATACCTAACTGTACCCACATAGGCTCGAACTCAGGCTATGTTCCACCTTTTGGCATGAATATCAAATCTAGATCAACAAAGCCGCCACGAAGTAATATAGGCAGATACTACTTGCTGCACTTCTCTGTATTATATTGCTATTTTTTTTGTTGCTTTTTGGTTGCTCTTCTTCAGTGTTCATCCTTGGTTTGTTTTGTTGGGCTAACTGCTCTTGGGCTACTTGTGGTTTCTAAGTCCTCTGATTCTCATCTTGGGTTCTCCTTATGATTCTTAGTAGGTTCTCATTCCTAGATTCGAGCTTATAGGCCCTATTTTGTACCATGAGGGTATAGTCCCGTTTGAAAAACTGTTTACCAATGAGATACATACCATTTTTTTTGTCATGTCCATTAACAAACAAATCCTTTTTTGTGCGTCAAGCAAATAGCCAATGCATTGTCACATCAACAAAGTAGCACCTTTCACAAAACCTCATGTAAACTACTAACAGTTCAATTGAACATGTACTGTGCTTTGGTGCTTAGAGTATTTAAGTTCACGGTATTGGTATGGTACTGGTGGTAGTATACTACCCAGAAAATTAACATAGGTTTTTATATGAGATGTTTCCAAATGTAGGAGAAGCCGACCCCTATAAAAATATGATACTATAAATTTTAGGTGCATAGGACACTAAATTTCTCTGAAAAATTTACCTTTTCAAATTTTCCTAAAATGAAGAATTTCACCATATTCTTGCATATTCTTGACCCACTGAGTAGCAATTATCCCTGAACATCCCTTGTTAGTATAAGATTATGCTTATTTTTCTAAAGGGATATGTCAGTGCTAGTAATGACATATGAGATAGTGAAAGTGTCATCCTTATTCTCCATCATGGAATTTTATGTACGAGTCATTGTTATAAATTTTTTCAAGACTATGACCATGTATCCATATTTGTTTTTCAAGATAATTTTCAATGAGTTATCCTATTATTGAACGATACATGCAAAAATTATTTTTAGTACATTGTTTTGTGCTAGTTTGCAATGTCACAGTTTTTCCGCTTTTAGTGTTTATCTCATTTTTGTGAGGGCAAGTCAAAAGTATCCTCTGGATGTAAAATTTGCACCATTAGTATTGAGTCTATTATGGATTATGGGTGCATTTTAATTAAATTAGTGTATTCTTCACTCATTATAAAGTCCTATTTCATAGGACATACATCTGTCATTCACCTTCTTGAGTCATCAGTTAAGTTGAAAATTTGTAAAAGTTTGTTGAAAATAGAATGACCCTTCCTCACAAATTCAGTTTGGCTAGTTTTAATCCAACATCGTAGTCCATCAATTAAGGGTGGGTATTTAGAACCTGATCTCTTCATGTTCAAATCCTTGATTCAGCTAGCAATATACTAGAGGACCAACATGTATAGGAGGATGGAGGACAATCAGCGTCTTCTCATCATTCATCAGACGATGGGCCCTCACACTATAGTTCAAACTGACCTGTGTGTTTGTAGTGTGATGTGAGTTTTTTCTGAAATAATGCTTTCTTACTTCGTTATTTTTCAGGATTCTTGAATGTTCCTATGATAAGTTATGAGCTGTTTTCAACCAAAGTAATCTCCTAAAGGTGGAGATGTGTCAGGATAGTTGAGATTAGTACTGCACATCATGATATGGTTTGGGGTAAAGCATTTGAAAACCAATTTTTGTCTCTATTGAAAATTATAGCTAACCGATAAAAAACCATGGATCTTTGTCTTGGTTTGTGACAATCCTTGATAGAAAATCACACAACTCTCAATTGCCTTGATTTTTTCCATTTGAATGGAAAACTCATATCTTCAACAACGGTCTGTGATCAACCAATATAAAATCACATGAGTCAGAAAAAGTAGGTGCAGGTACTGACAGATAGTTTTTTCCTTCCCATATTCGCAGCTAATCGGGGGATATGATAACTTGTTAATGTGGTAATGGAAGTGCTCTCATATGGCTTCATACCCTTGTAATGTGATTCAATAATCACGTATAAGCCCTATACCTTGAGAGTGAATGTGGCCCAACAACTTCATGGATATAGGAAGTTTTAAAGATATGTATTTGAGTTACTTCTTCCTATATTCTACGAAAACTCTGAGCCTTTTATACCTCTAGGTTTTTTTTGTGTAAAATGATACAGAGATTATCTGCTGCATTCACTCAAGATTTTAGTGATGATCATCTAAGTACATCTAGCTACTATTGTTTTTAATCTCAAGCCTTTGATGATAGGGATATAATCGAAGTAATACTTTCCCATGAAATGTTGAACTCTGTACACTTATGAGGATTCCAAATTTGGCATGTTATTGTAGAGCACAAATAAGTGACCCATTTTGTAGTGAAGGATGTCACTATAAATTAAATTCTAGATATATGAAGCCCTAGTCACGAAGGTAGTGGGCTGAAATAATTTGTCCTCCGGGATATTCATCGAGCAATGTCAACAACTAAGAAATTTTTTATGGAGTTCTACTTACCTGTAATTCAACTACTCCCAACCTTGACACTGGAAGTGAATAATGCTCCTATTAGTTGATGCGTAACCTCTTTAGATTATGGAAATCCACGCTCAATCTTAGTTCTCCATTTCTATATCTCACTAGAAAAAAATTTGCGACAGAACATTGAATGTTTGATGGGGAAGACGATTCTAGCCTCAACAAACTTGTTCAAATATTTTCTCATGAGAGGTTCACCTATAAGAATTCATTGGCCTTATGCTAATACTTACATGAAAGGATATGTATTCCGGATCCTAACTCAATCTAGTCCAAATGTTGTGCATTCAAAACATACATCCCTAGGTTTTGGTACCTCTTATGAATTTTAACTATACAAGTTTCCAAGCATCTACGAAGCCCTAGTTCGAGGGAAGTGGGTGAAAATATTTTTCCATACAGCTATGCAAGGGTTTGTCAATACCCAAGAATTTTTCTTTTGTAGTTCTCTTAGTCTCAATTTGCGATTTCCCAACCTTCATTTATTCGAGGAATAATGCTCCGAATGTTTACCCTGTAACCTAAATGCTTTCTTATCTCTATCCAAATTTTCTTATATACTTAGAGAAAACAATGAACACATTAGACATACAAAGTTATAAAGCATTTTGAAAAAATACAAAACTTATGTTATTTACCTTAGTTGCACCACTTTGTCATGATACTGTTAAATTCAGGATATCTTGATATAACTGGCAGTAAAAAGTCAAAAAATCTACCTATCAAATACATTAACATCCTTTTTGATCATTACTCCAAGACTATTCCAACTTGAATAACTGTTATCACAAAAATCACTGGTCTCATAACCACTTTCATGTAAGGCTGAGATTTCTAACCTTTGATACTTTCTACAACATCAAATGCAACTCAAATTGCTACCATTATGTCTACTACTTAATGGGACTTGCTTCCTTGGGATGGAATTCCATGCTAGAAAGCTGGTCAAAATCTTCAATGAGATCCCATACCCAATTTTTGTAGTTCTTCAACAGATCTATTCTAATGGCAGCATTTTGTCCTTTGACTTGGTTCTAATCTAAATTTCCAAGCGCACTAGGGAAAGAGAATACTTACAAATGATTAATGCCTTTCTTCCTAAAGCGGTGAGTGCAATCTGTGAATTAGGAGGTTGTCTTATTCAGTCTCCAAATGTGTGATTTACAAAGGCAAAGCGCACATTGGAAGAGGTGATGACAGTTCTCAAGTAATAATTTGTACCTTGTGGTTAAATGAGCAGTATTCTCATCCTCCTACACCTTGTCTACTTCTTGAATTCCATGCAAAGAACATATTTCCATACTTCATTCAATCATCCTTTTGGATCTAGCTAAAAGTGATGCTAGAAGAATGCAGGTTGATTTTCTTCATGCAGGGGACAGATAAATCTCACTAGCTTAGTATTCCTCCATTTCTTTGTAAGGTATGCAAAGTGGGTGTCTTTTATTTTCCAATTCATCAAGAGTCCTGGATCACCATGCAATGGAGTCCAGTACCTTAGTGGCAGCTTCATGAGTACTTGGACAATCCTCTTGATCAAATGCTGAACAATTTGGCATTGATTAGACTTAGCGTATGGGGTTCTATGTGAAAACTATGCAATGGGTTCAGTTACTTATTGTAGCCTTACACTCCATAGCTTGTTCTAGAATAACAAGTGAAGGACCAGATCAGTTGAAAATGGATAGCCTCCAAATCTTTAGCAGTCAAGTCTCTTGACAAACACAGATGAATTAAAGTGAGTGGCAAGTCTATGATTGAAACATTACTTGCAACAGGCTCGCCATACTGTTGGGACACGCATGCAATGCTGCAGCAGCTCAAATATTTTATTACTCCAATGCATCTTAAATGCACTCCCAGGTATCCCATTCAAACACTGCACTGACACCCTTAGTCCATGACTTTATATTGAAGAACTCAATCAATTTCTAATCAGCTATTTAGAATTTGGCATGACTGAGCTACTTGCTTCCGAGTCGGAATCATGTAATTCCAATGGTACCAACTTTGTCTCATATGGTCAATGAGACATGCAAAATGGAGGGGGCTTCACAATTTTACCTTGCGGTCCTCCATGATTTCCTTTAGGCTGGCAGTTGCGTTGGTAAGAAATCCGTCTTGTTGATTGGGTCACTGAGCATTGACTGACTGGAGCTGAATATGTTTCCATAGTAGCCTTCAATAGGTATCTACCCTCATGTCCTGGGATAGCCAATGAAATCCCAGCATTGAGATGTTTACAGTTATGGCCGTTTGAATCTTTATCTGGCTCAATGATAGTTGAATGGGGACTGAGCTATCTTAAAGATCTTTCCCACGCGCTGCCACCTGGATGCCAAGTGGCATGCTTTGATTGACTCGCGGGTCTGCTAGGCACCTTAGCTGTTGCTTCGCGTTGCTTCTATCCTGGATTTCCCAAGGTCCATTTGGGCTGACCCTGCACATCCCGATCCACCCGCATTTTGATATCCTTGTTCCTCATTCGGAATAATAGAGGGATGTGTCACCATATTGAGTTCACTTTCGTGTCTTTTCCCCAATGTTCCGCATTCTTGGAGCGTGTGTTGGCTCTTACTCTTTGAGCCCAGGTATTTGAAGTTATACCACTGTAAATCTTTAGCCTGCTAATTGAAAAGCTGTAGTTTACATACTCAGAGATGTCCCTTGTTGAGGTGCCTCCTACTACTGATATTTTTTGTGGATAGATTCTTGTGACCCACCAATGGTCTGCACCGATGAAAGACTGATTTAATGCACTGTTAAAGTCACATTGATTAGTTATGTGCGTTTACTGACATGGGAAACACCAATCATATTCGGCTGGGTCATGTTATTTTACACCGGTACCAAAGCTCTAGATGTGGATGCAACATTGGGATTATAAGGTTAGAATGGCCTATTAGTAGAATTTTTTACCGCGATTCTGATTTGTAGTTTGAGTGGGTACCTTATAGGGCTGATACAGAGGTCTATTGGGTTCGAGTTTGAGGCTGGTATGATCTACCATTTTGAGCTAGCTGCCTGACTTTATTGTCACCAGGACTCGGACTTACCCAAGTTTTTACAATTACTTCATGACCTCTTGGAGCTTAGAGTTGTTTGCATGATGAGGTAGAGGCTCTCAGTTGAACTTTCTCTCTTCTTGGTGTAGGAATAGGGGAGTTAGAAAAATGTGAGGTGCTTGACCTTAGTGTTATGGACTTTCTTATTCTGGACTCAATAGAATTGCATGGGTGGCCTAGGTATGATTTGATCCAGCCTAAATCAAATTGTTCTCAACCCTTGTGGAAAGGCTATAGGTTGCAGGAAAGGTTTTTCCCCCCATTGACTGAATCATCAAAGAAATATAAAAATTTAAATCCCTAAGAAAGTATAAGAATGTACCTTCATCATTAGGCTTTACTGCTATTGGAATTCTATCCCAGGTCAATTGAAATCTGAGGTTGAATTCAGTTAACTACTCGTTCGGGGCTGTCTTGATCATCGTTAGTTGCTTCAACAATTACAAGTTATCACCTTTCTCTCCAAATTGGTTGTGGAGATCTATGCATAGCTGATTCCAATTCTAGATAGAACTTGTCAGGAGACTCCTGAACCATTATGAAGCTTTCCCTTTGAATGAAGAGAAAATATCCTAACTGCAATGTCCATCTTATGGATTCCGTGAATTAAGGCTTCATACTCAGCTGTATTGTTTGAGCAAGAAAACTGGAACCGAAAGGCTAAGTAATAATTTGTACCTTGTGGTGAAATAAGCATGGCTCCTCCTCCTGCACCTTGTCTACTTCTTGATCCATCAAATAACAATTTCCATACTTCATTCTCATCTTTGTGATTTGGCTTGGTGATGTTGGGGAGAGGTTGATTCTCTTTATATAAAAAATAAACTCCTAGCTCAAATTCCTCCATTTCTTTTTATGGATCAAATGCGTGTCTTTTTTTTTCCCGTTCATCAAGAGTCAAATCCGGAATGCATCCGACGTTGGTGTCAGCTTCATGAGTGCTTGGATAATCCTCTTGATCAAATGATGAAAAATTTGCATTGATTAGACTTGGCGTACGGGGTTCTATGTGGAAATCTACAATAGGCTCAGATCTGATTGTAGCCTCAGTTCTGTACCTTGTTCTAAATAACATGTGTGACCAATCCGCCAAAAGATAGCCTCCAATCTTATCAGTGAAGTCTCTTGACAAGCACAATGCAAAGAGTGGTGGAAAGTCTATGACTGACACATCTTGTAACACCATTACATTGGGACCCACGTGCAATGTGAGGCTCAAATCTTTGATTAGTCTAACTGTTGTCATTGTTGTCCCATCTAATTACACTACACCCTTAGAGATGACTTCATATTGAAGCCCTAACTGATCAGCTATTTATTTTGGCATGACTCAGCTACTTGCTCCCGAGTCAATCGTGTAATTATGTACCAACTTGTCTCCTATGATCAATGAGGCATAGAATGGAGGGGGCTTCAAATTTTTATCTTGTTTTCCTCCATGATTCCCTTCAGGCTGAGTTACATTAGTAAGAACTTTTTCTTATTGATTGGGTGGTTGATTTGATACTGACCAATTTTCCATAGTAGCGTGCAATAGGTCCTTTTTTCCTTGGATAGCCAATGAATCCCACATTGAGATGTTTACATTTGTTTTCTTCATCTCCTCAATGATGTTGAATGGATATTAGTTTCCTATTTACAGCCCCCTGCTTTGCACATTCTTCTCTAGCACCTGAGCTGTTGCAACCGATGCTTGAGGTAGCCTAGAAGATGGTTTAGGTTGACCTTGTACATTTGGAACTGTGCCTTGATTCCTAGTACCTTGTGGGATAACAGAGGGCTGTGGACCATTTGAGTTGGATGACTGTCCTTCTCCAATGCTTCTCTTTTTGGAGCATGTATTGGCTGGTACACTTTGAGAGGGTATTTGATTTATACCACAGAAATCTTCATCCTGCCAATTGACAAGAGTAGTTTCATTCGGAGATGTTCCTTGCTGAGGTGCTTCATGCTGTTGATCTTCTTCATGGCTGGACTCTTGCGACCAACCAACGGTTTGCACCATCAAAGCCTGATTCAATGCACCATTAAAGTACATTAATTTGTTATGTGGCTGACTGCATGGAAAAAACCAATCATATTCCTGGGCCATGTTATTTTTCACTGGTACCAAAGCTCTAGATGTGGATGCAACATTGGGATTGTAAGGTTGGAATGGCCTATAAGCATAATTTTTTACTTGATTCTAATTTTGAATGGGTGGCCTATTGGGATGATATGGAAGTCTATTGGGTTGAGTTTGAGGCTGGTATGATCTAACATTTTGAGCTTGCTACCTCTTTATCGTCACCAATTCTTTACCTAAGTTTGGTAATTGCTTCATGACCTCTTAGAGTTCCTTGGAGTTGTTAGATGATGAGGCAGAGGCTTCAGCTTAACTTTGATTTCTTGGAGTAGGGATGGGGGCTAATGTAGGTGCTTTATTAGCATTTGGACTTTCTAATTCTGGGTACACAGGCATGGGTGGCCTAGGTGCAATTTTGCCAACCTGAATCAAATGGTTCTCAGCCCCTATGGAAAGGCTATAGGCTATAGCCAAGGTTGTGCCACCCATTAATTGAATCATCAAAGAAATGTTAGAATTTAAAGCCCTAATAAATTATAAGAAGGCACCTTCATCACTGGGCTTCACTGCTGTTGGAATCCTGTCCCAGGTCCGTTGAAATCTGAGGTTGATGTCTGTCAACTGCTCATTTGGGGCTCTCTTGATCATCGTTAGTTTCTCCAACAAGGACAAGTTATCACCTTTCTCCCCAAACTAGTTGTGAAGGGCTATGCATAACTGATTCCAATTCTACATAGAGCTTACCGGGAGACTCCTGAACCATTGTGAAGCTTTCCCTTTGAATGAAGAGGTAAGCAATGGGTTTCCTGGATTGTACAGAAATTCACAATATCTTGAACATGATCACCCAGGGAAGTCTAGTTCTCTCTAGTGAAGTATGGGATGCTCTTCAATGCTACAATTGGAACTAGATTTTGTGCATTCACGGCAAGTGGACTGCTGTTAGTGAAGTTGACATATGGATTTGGTTCTGCCATCCTGATTGGTTGAAGAACTATTGTTGATTGGATGAAAGGCCTACCAGGTGGAGGTGTTGAGAAGGTCCTATTAGGTGGAGATGAAGACATTTGAGCTCTTCTTCCCCTTCTTTCTCTGCCTAGAGATAGGTGTAGATATCAAATTTTATATCAAATCTAAATTTTATATCAAATTTTATATCAAATCTAATTTTATATCAAATTTTATATAAAATTTTAATCCTTCCTCCCTAGTTCTTGACATGGTCTATATTCTTCTCATAAATTTTCCAGGGTTGGACTACTGAAACCAGTGGATTATGCCTCTTTTAGAGTCGCCAGATGTGCAATTTCAAAGATCCTTCAAAGCTAGAAACTTACAACAAGTGCACATTGATCTTGTCGTAGTTTAGTGAAGACCTCTAAGGTCCCACCGGGCATGCCAGAACTGTTATCACCGAATCACAGCACCCCTATGTTTATATAAGTGCATATACTCAAACTCACGGTGTGATTGGATAACATGGTTGCTATCTCCAAGTTGTGGGACTTGCTACTTAAGATAGACCTCTAGAGAAAGATGGTACTTGCTCCTAAACTACCTGCCACAATCTACTCTAATGCAGGGTAAACTAACTATTCTAATATAAATTTCTAAGGGACCAGGGAGAGAGAATGCATAAAATAAAATCCTACACTAAAGTGGTGATACACCAAAAAAGGAGGGTGTGTGAGAGTATCCTTCTAATGTGTGAGATACAGAAGTAAAGTGCACACTAGAAGGGGGTGATGACAGTTCTTCGCGATCTAGCAAAATGCATTGACAAAAACATTTCAAACATACACAATGATAATGGATCCCTGCAAGAACATAAAAATGGATAGAATATTCTTGTAATCGAGGTTGAAGGGGGCAAGAAGAAAGTAAGAAAACACAGCAGGTGAAGATGCATCCACAAACTTAAATTTTATTACTTCCTGATATGCACAGTTCAATCGGTTACAAGATAATGGCCTGGATCACCATGCAAGGAGTCCAAAAAAAGGGTTTGAAACACATTGGATTCAAAAAGAAATTTTGGTAGATCTTTGCTACAAAAACTACCCCCCCTTTACAATGATCCCAACATTGCAATTTATAGAAAAAATGAGAAGAGAGAGAGAAGGGAAAATGGAAATCCCAAAATCTATCCTTAAACCACTTGTAAGAGGCATTAAATGGAGTAAAATGATTTTATATTACTCGCAAAAGGATCTCCATACTAGCCCAGGTGCTGTAACAGAGAAAGAATGATGACCATGCCTCTTAATTGCACTCCCAACTACCAAATAAAACACTTTTATGAACCTGGCCGTGTTTTATAAAAAATCCCCATCTATTTCTCATCAAATATAGAATTTCTTGACTAGTGTGTGTCACGCTCAGAGCCAAAATTCCAACAGTATAAATTTTGTGTGATTTTGTTGACAAATGCAAAAGTTATGGCCTTTTGAGTGCAGGCAACTATTTTGGGTCTAGCAGGCGTTTTCTGTCATTTGATGGGAATGAGCATTAACTGACTAGAGCCAAATATGGTTATTTTATTTAAATGTATCTACCCTCATTAAAAAATAAGAAATCTAGTTTTTGTGTCATAGAGGACATCGTGCTTGTTCCAGAAAGCCCAATTTTGTGAAAATCAGAGCTCGGAGTCAAAAGTTATGGCCGCTTGAAGTTTCAGGAGTTAAATGTTGACTTTTCCTCTGAGTTGTGGATATTGCAAAAAAATCGGGTCTACGTGTCCCAGATTTCTCAAAAAAATTCTTCTGCGTCGGCCGATTTGGGCTTCTTTGTCCCCCTTTGCGACCTTTTCACCTTTGCGTGTCTCGCGCGTCCTGTGCGTACTTTTGTCCCGGCTGTCCTGGACGAAAATCTCTGCACCACCCATAATTGACTGACTTGTAGAAAATCAGCCGATTCACATCCCATGCTTCCCGACGTCCCAACTGTCCTGCGGACTGCCTGGGACAAGAAGTTTTGACCTAGCTGAGTTTCTTTGTATTTCGGCCCCAAACTTGGTATGATGAACCTCGGTATGACCCACACTGGTACGATCCGCACCCTTTAGACCCACAATGCTTTTAAACAATCTTGCGACCTTATTTTTTTTCATTTTTTCAATTTTTTCTAACTCGTTGGGATATTTCTTGGATGGCAAAGTTAGAGAGAAGTTGAAGGGCCCCCAAAAAACATAATTTCGGGCCTTGAATCTATCTTCTTGCTCGAGACTTAAGAATTTAATGCATGTTATCAAAATTACTCGAGGGGTGAATTTTGGATAACAAGTCTTGAATACCCCATTCATCAAGTTCATAAACACTGTGGGGGAATTCATCAGACCAAATGGTACCACTGTGAACTTGTAGTGGCCATATCTCATATGGAATGCGGTCTTATGAATATTTGCCTCTGTAATCCTTAGATGATGATACACTGACTTAAGATCTATCTTGGATAAAACTGTAGCCCCCTTCATCTAATGAAATAAATCATCAATGCGTGGAAGGGGGTAACGATTCTCGATTGTTATTTTGTTCAGTTGAAGGTAATCAATACAAAACCATAGAGATCCATCCTTCTACTTCATGAAGATAACCAGTGCACCCCAAGGGGATACACTAGGATGGATTACGCCCTTCTCCAGAAGGCCACCAAGCTACAAATTGAGCTCACATAGCTTTGGGGTAGTCATCCGATAAGGCACTTGTGAGATAGGCTTAGCACTTGGAACCAGATCTATGTCAAAATCTATCTCGTGTGAGAGAAGTAACCCTGGTATCTCCCCAGGAAAAACATCAAAAAACACTCTTAAGATGGGATTGTCATCAAGGGATGGTCCACTATACTCATCCTCCGATCTGTCACTAACCGTAATAACATACATTTGACAACCTCGTCGCACACAACACTTAAGGTACATAGTGGAGATGGTACAAATAGAAACAAGCCTCCTAACTCTTGATATCACTAACTCCACTCCAAGATCATCTATGTAAACAATAGTCTTATGGTAACAGTCCACTCTAGCTCAATGAGAGGAAAACTAGTCCATTCCCAAAATAACACCATAAGATCCTAATGGAAGGATTCAAAGATTCAAGGTAGTGGTGAAGGGTCCCAAATCCACTACACACTTCTTAACTAGGGAGTCTACAGAAATTTTGGACCCAAAAGCCATCTGAATCTCCCAATTATGACCCTACCTAACTGCCACCAGTCTGCAATGCTCTACTAAGGATGGTGCATTAAATGAATTAGAAGAGCTATAATCTAATAATATAGAGGTGGAAATAACACCAATACTACCTGTCATCTCTATCATGGTACTCTAGTGCTTAACCTGGAGGTTCTTGAGCACTGTGTAGATCCGATGGCTCCATGTCATATCTCAAACATTAGGCTATGAGATCTACGTCTTCCCCTTGTTGCTAAGGTTCTGTGCGAAATATCTCCAATGATGTCCAACAACACCACAACCATATTACCTACCTGGTCATCTCCAATGGGATGCACCTCTAGCCAGTACTCTAGAGGTCTGAGCTATGGATCCTGACAAAATACCTATAAACTACTGAGGTCTCTGTTGACGAGCTCCTACTGACTGAGCTCCTGGTGCACCTTGTGTCATGATGGGACCCCTAGGAGGAGGCCCCATACTCTGCCCCCTCTATGCATAAAATATCTAAGGAGGTCAATAAGATGGGTAGGTATGCTACTATTGTTGCTTCTGAGGTGGCTACTGTGGTGGCTGTACGTACCCAAAATTGTAAGGCATTGTACTGTGGAACAGTGTAACAAGTGCCCCAATGATGATACAGGTCTCCTCGCAAGGTGTTTGGGATCCGAAAAATCTCTTGGAGTATGCGTTAACATCCCGCATGCCCCGCCTAACCCACGTGCCCTTTGTTTTCCCCTTTTTTCTTCTTTCTTTGGCCTTTTAATCTTCAGTGACGAAACCGCCGCCCTGAAGGGCGGCAGTCTCGTGATCACCACTCTGATTAGGGCGGCGGTCCTGTAACCACCACCCTGCTCAGAGCGGCGGTCCTGCACGCATTTTCCATAACGTTCTTTTGATGCGACTCGCATGAAATATCACGTTTCACTAGCTTTCCTTTCCGACTTGAGCATGCATTTATGTTTTTAGTCCCCTGGAATAGTGTTTTTCCTTTGTTTATTGTTTAGGAGTTCAGTTTGGTTTTGATTTTTTGGGTGATTGAATTCCTATAAATGCATGGCTTGTGCTTAAACAAATGGCCTGATTTTGAAGACTGATCTTTGCTCTCATCTCCTCATTTTAGTATTTTAGCTTGTTATCTTGTTTGGAAGCCATAGTTTCAATTCACTTGCATGTTTAGTTAGTATTGTTCAGCTATTGGTAAGCCACATACCCATCTTGTGCAGGAAGTGCTATTATTTCACCCAATCCGGTCTGAAGTTTGTCTCTGAATTTCTCTTTGCATTGAATTTAGCTATTATTTTGCTTAGAGTACTTGTTTTAGTTCATTTCTATGCTCATCAACATTTTCCAACTGTTGGTAAGCCACATATCCAGCTTCTGTAAACAGTGTTGTTGTTTTATCCAATCCATTGGAATAGGATAGCTTAGGAAGCCATTAGAGTTGTAGGTTTTGCTCTTCAAACAGGAAATTTTCAGGTTCTGGTCACTTCATATTGCATGACTCACAGTAAAATCCCGCTAGGAATCGCATAAGCCAAGCTCTGTACTCTTGCACTGTCCCTCTCCTACTCACATTTTCGGTCTACATTCTAAGCTGTCCTTGTCCCAATATCTACTCCTGTCGATGCTAGTATTACACGCTTTTCTGGATCCACGTGAACACGAAAGAATGAGGAGATCATACTGAGGGGACAAGATCACATACACCATCGGATTCGCCACTTTTCTGCGGAATCCAGGTTCTACCTTTCAAAGTTCTAGTTAGAATCATATCAAATAGAGTAGATAATTGCTTCATTTCAGTGACTTTTATTCTCGATATTACCAGGAAAGCTGTGAGGATTGATAGTTTCTGAGAAACTATGATTCACTTCTCACTTCTGAGGTAAGATCGAGAATCTTGCAGATAGATTAGATGAGCTATTTTATTTATTTAGAATAAATCTACAAATTGCACAGGCTGATAACTACACTTGGTTATTTTGTCTGTTTTAAATTATTGTTTAGTTTTTATTCTTAGATACGCTTAAAATAGTTTGCTTTCCTTAAAATTCTTGAAAGATTTCTTAGAAGAATAGAAGTTATATATATGTTTTAGATTTATTCCACGTAGTTAGAATTTTCTTAGTTACAGTTAGATTTAAATTTTATTTTGTATGACAATCACGGGACCTCAGGAGGCCAGGGAATATATATTTGAGCCAATCGTGCCTCAACCAAACCTCGTCACAGCAATAGTTGACATAGACCAAAATCTCAGAATACAAGTATTCTGAACAACAATAGATTTACAACTGATCAGTTCTCAGTAGAGAGGGTTAAACATAGAGGATGACCAAGCACACATGTTTTGGTCAAACCAACCAAATTATAGACTACCCTAGAAAAACATCTATATGACTGTAGAAGGGTTCAAAAGAGATCAAACCTTTGGTTGTGATCCTTTGGTCCCATAGCCAGGTGCAGGAGACACTCTCACATATATAGATACCAGTCTAAGGATCCAGGTTGCACGAACGCCTGGGAGATATTCTGAGAAAATCACACAGTTGTTGGTCCTAAACATAGAAGCTGAGAAAGCATACGATTACTGGATACTAGGGATTAGAACTTGATTTCACGCATCACCATAACAGGACCGCAACAACCAAGAGTCTATGGTTGTGATCCACAGATCCCACAGCGCAACGAGTCCACAAGTCAATCAGATATAGACGCTGGCTTACACACACTAGTATTCCAATCCACTCCACTTCCACCCATCATCATCGAACAATTTTCCTTACTAGATATAGTGGCTAACGAAGCTAAAGAATTCTGGACTAGGCCAGAGAATCATCCATAGAGTCAATTGTTTTCACCATCCACCCTATGACCTTATCTGGAGACATACACGAAACTATCCCAGGTTATTTTCCACGTATTCTGTAACCCATAGATCGAATCATGCCAGAGCTTGATATTGATTGGATCCTTCGAGCAGTCATCCTTGCCAATCGATCTATCACACCAGTCCAAGTTACAAGGTCCTTCTTTGCATTAGATTCACAAATTCCACTAGTTCGTGTCGAAGACATTAGACTACCTAACTAGTTTTTCTGAATCCAACGTATATTCTACCCCCACCGGTTGTCTCAGCATGACCTCGAGAGGTCGGGTACATGGAAGAGTCACTTGTAGATTCTCACGCTCACCTGTCACTTTTCCAGCGTACAAAACTGGTGAACTTGACATGAAACAAATGAAACTAGTGAAGCTAACGTAAAACTTCCTACTTTCTCTCCCGGAGTCATAGTATCACGTATCCTTTCACAAATCACCTTCATTCCTTCGCATTATTCTGCGGGTATTCATATACCTGCCGAATATGTCGAGATTCGATGAATATGGCAGACCCCTCTTGGGTTTCGAGGCATACTACGCCCAATAGAATAGGAAATCATCACCCTCACTCTAAGTATGGGGCAACAACTATTCAACTAATCAGTTGTCAACAAGAAACAGATATAACTCGTCCTTTCAGACAGAGGAGTTAGATCAACCCCCTCGAACACAACAAACAGAGCCTTCAGGCTCGAACAATATGACATTTACCAGAGAATCTGGTTTGTCTCCTCAAATGCTACTTAGACCACAAATTAGTAGGCAATTAGAGCCATACCTTGTCTTAGATGATGGAAAGTCAATACGTTATCCTAAGAGTGAACAACGCTCCCGGGGCATGTAACCGCCTATAGGAGGTCTACAAATACAACCCGATATCTCTTTTCAAGAAAATACCTCTATGCCACTGCATATAGGAAATACTCTCAGAGAAACTTGGCAAGATAGCGATCAGTTTATGACAGGATATCACGTACCTATACAACATCAGGGTTTACAACAAACACTGCTCAGGAAAAGCACCATGACTTCACCAAATGAAGTCATTTCAACATTAGTAGAAAAAGTGAGAGGGTTAGAACTTGCTCAAGCAAGTCAAAAATATTCATTCATACAAGCAGGAAGTTCCAATCCTCCATACCACTCTGGCCAAGTAGATCTCCTCACAGGTGTAGGCACGTTAGGTATGCCTCCTCACTATCCACAACAAATGCCAACAAGGCCTGTCATCTCTAACACTATTCCTCCCGATCTAGTATCAAGTAACCCATTACTAGACAATACCCCGTCATACTTAAACATGTACTCCAAATCACCATAAGGAGATATGTTCTCCTCTCCCGGCATGTTTTCTCAAACGCAGGGACTTCCTTATGCCCCTGCTAACGCATACTCTACACCGTATCAACAACCTATCCCACCACCACTCCCTCAACAACCACCATTAATGGTCGAAAGCTATGCGATAGGGACTTATTCAGAATATCTAAAGGAACCCTTAGACTTCACCATACAAAGCGTCATGCTTCCAAGACCTCTTCCTGATTTACCCAAGTTCAAGGGTGAGGGAGATCCAAATGCACATATCAAAGCTTACGCTATAGCCATATGAGAATTACTCCCTTGGGATGGGGTTGTTGCTAAAATATTCCCCAAAACCTTTGAAGGCATTTCTCTCGACTGGTATTATAGAATACCTGAAGCCTCCATCAATTCATTTAAACAGCTCGTATCAGAATTCATTAAGGCATTCGACATGAGCAAATTGTTGAGAATAGGAATCAGGGAGTTCTTACACATCAAACAAGAACACAACGAATCTGTCGCCCATTTCATCCAAAGGTGGCATACAGTCCTTTATTCATTGGCAAGTGCTCCAAACATGGATCAGATGGAACTATGCGATTTATTCCTTCATTATCTCAGCAAGGAGGTGAAGGAAGAAGTCCAGAAGTTCCCACTAAGAACTTACGATGAAGTACTTGAGAGCGCTCTTCAAATAGACCAAGCAGCGATAGATAGTGGTCGTAAGACATATGGAACAAATGGGAGGTTAATCACCTCCACTCAGAACACTACAAATATCACAAATATCAATCAAGGACCCAAAATCCTTAACAAAAATCGTGGGGTAACAACGGATGGAGTAACCGACCAGCCCAAAAGGGTAAATGTTGTTAATACTCCGTCACAAACAAACAACCAACGAAACAACAAATTTACCTCGACGATCAATACAGTGGATTTTAACCATTCATAACAACAACAATGGTGAAATCCCATACAAGGGCCAAGCTAAAACTCATTTGGTTATCAAAACCAAAGTCAAAACTAGAAACAAAAATTCCAAAACTTTAATCCTAATAGGCAACAATTTGATCAGAATTTTAGGCCACAATACACACCTAACCAACAAAATAGGAATTACAATCCCAATTCTTATTGTGGTTTCCACAAAATTCGGGGTCACGATACTAGAACGTGTCGTGACTACAATAAATTTATGCAACGCTTGCCAGAAGAACAAAGATAGTTCTTCACAAATTTGTTTTTGGCAGATCCCGTCTCATCATCACCAAATACGCTCACAGGGGCAGTTTCCCCTTAGAATGCTCCCCTCAATATCTTTAACGATCCACTCCCAAATCATGATAGCAATAGGCTAAATCCAACTGGAACAAACAAAAGTGCAATGACAGGAAAAAATGATCATGAAGCCTCGACTTCATTAAATCCATCAGTTGCACCACAGTTAGGAAGTCAACCGAGACCCAAGATAGTCAGTTTGGTAGAATTAGACGTTGAACTACCTATCGAAGCTATAACAAGAATGCGAGAATATTTCTCTCAACCAAGCTCAAGTCATCTGCCAGAAACAGATAAGAGTCGGAAAATAGTAGAAAAACCCATAGGTGCCTATGATTTAATTAATGACCTAACAAAAACCTTCTCGCACATCTCATTTTTAGATTTACTAAAGAACTCTCCTCCTCACAGAGCTGCTCTTTTAGAAGCATTAGGTCTAAGTCATCTAGTTAACATCACTCCACCTCTTGAAACAAAAGTAAATCACGTAGATTTTGATATCCACCCTCCGGAGCAGCCAGACAAGGATGTCGAATTCATATTCGAAATAAGTAAAATGCCCATAGATGCTGAGATCACACGCCGAGGTGATCCAGCCTTACACTTACAAGTATGGGTTTATAATAACTATGTAAAACGGGTAATGGTTGACGATGGGGCTGCAGTTAACATAGTCCCTTTCTCTTTCCTCCAAAAACTTTGATATGGGGAACCAAACTGTTGCACTACTCGAAATACATTAAGAGGCTATGATAGCCTTAAAGCCACTTCGATAGGAACTATAATACTACCGGTCACCTTGGGGCCCAAAACAATCCTGGCTGAGTTTTATATTATAAACCGGGAAACTAATTATAATATGATACTCGGCCGACCATGGATACACCGAATGAAGGCAATCCCTTCTACTTTATTTCAAGAAGTAAGATTCTTGCATCTAGGAAAGGTATTTGTAGCCAAAGGCGATCCAAAACCTTTCGATTTGCACCTAGCTGATTTAAAGAAAAGCCCAGGGGTGCACTCAGAATTTGAACTTCTAACAAACCAACTTAATAAACCCACTGACCCAAAACCAAAGGAAAAGTTGGTACCTACGACGGATCTTGAAACTATAAGCATAGCCAGAACAATTCCAACCCCCAAAGATAAAACTAAAGAAACAGTATCATTAGGGACTACTGCAAAAATCGTTGAGTTGATAGAAAAGGATTCACCAATGTTCTTACCATTTGATTCAGTAGGCATAGGATATTCCCTAGGTGTTGGTTCCCTTCTAGCAGAGGACCTCTGTATGGTAGAAGTAGAGTGCGCAAATGTAGAAAATGCCCCAACATCTATACTCCTGACTAAGTATTGGACTCTCCATTTTGATGGAGTTAAATGCCGCTATGGAGCGGGGGCAGGTATAATTCTTACTTCACCTGAGGAGAAATTCCTCCCATTCGCTTTTAAGTTAAATTTTGAATGCACAAACAACATCGCTGAGTACGAAGCCCTCCTCCTTGTCCTCACTTTAGCCAAGAGAATTGGTGTTGATAACATCAGAGTCTTAGGAGACTCGCAATTAGTGGCAAATCAAGTTTCTGAAGTATACGAAACCAAAGCCGAACACTTGCGGTTTACAAAGAAGCTGTATTAAATTTAAGAAAGGCATTTAACTTCATATCCAATGAAGCAATCCCGCGAGAGAAAAATCTTCTCGCCGATTCAATAGCAACTTCGCCATCACGTTTCACTCCAAGTAATGAGTTAAAAGATACCCAGTTCACGGTGTCCATTCGTGATGAGCCATTGATAAAAATAATGACAAATTCCCTTTCAAGTGGAAGTGAATCTATCAGCCCAGGCCATGTCGATAATAATATGGCCACTTTGGAATACTTAAACGCCTATGCGGCATTACATCTCTCCTATCATATGCTAGATTTATCCTTAATTCCACATTCGTCTTCCTATTTCAGGAATCCCATGATGGATTTCCCCTCACAAATGGAACCTAGCATATACGCAGTAGACAATGGGGAGGGTTTGGATTTACCTCCAGCACCACCTAAGTTCGAAGAGGGTAACGCCTTTTTAATCGAAGAAACAATCGATGTCAACATCGAGACAGAAGATGAACCGAGAATATTGAAATTGGCATCATCCTTAACCCCAGAAGAAGTGGAAATACATACTTAGATTCTCAAAGAACATCAGAAGGATTTTACATTTAATTATAAGGAGATGATAGGAGTCGCACCCCACATTGCGGTGCACAACCTCATCACTAAATCAGATGCAAAGCCAATTAAACAAAAATCAAGACCCATGAAGCCCAAAGTAGCTCTCATGGTAAAAGAGGAGGTAATAAAACTCCTCCAAGTAGGGGTTCATCAAACCAGTCGACTACTCGCAATGGGTATCTAATGTCATCCCCGTTCTCAAGAAGAATGGAAAGATACGCATCTGCATAGATTTTCGAGATATCAACAAAGCGTGTCCTAAGGACGACTTCCCATTACCATCCATAGACGTTATTGTTGATGCAACAGCTGGTTTTGAACTTTTGTCTCTCATGGATGGATTCTCGGGATACAATCAAATCAGAATATCTAAGCAAGATCAAGCTAAAACCACATTTATAACTCCTTGGGGAACCTATTGCTATGTTGTTATGCCATTCGGTCTCAAGAACGCCGGTGCTACGTACCAGCGAGCCATGACATACATATTTCATGATCTAATTCATAAAATCATGGAATCTTACGTAAATGACTTATTGGCTAAAGCCAAGAAGCGTTTGTGACCATCCCGAAGTACTCCACGTCATTCTTTCACGTCTAATAGAATACGGAGTCACACTAAACCCAGAGAAATGCATCTTTGGTGTAACGGGAGGGAAGCTCTTAGGTTATATCATATCGTCACGAGGGATAGATGTTGACCCAACCAAAATTTAGGCTGTCCTCGAAATGGTTCCACCTTCAAATGAATCTAGAATCAGATCATTTCTCAGAAAACTGGGTGCAATCCGAAGATTTATCCCAGACTTAATCTTCGCCGTTCATCCAATCAACAATTTACTCAAGAAAGACTATAGCATTGATTGGACTGAAGATTGCAATGAAGCCTTTGAAGCAGTTAAGCGTTTTCTATTATCACAACCTACGCTAATGCCACCTAAGCTAGATCACCCGTTAATTCTATATTCACGAGCTACCAATGTCTCACTGGCCTATATGTTGGCCCAAGAAGACGATAACAAGAGAGAACGTGTGATTTATTTCATTAGCTGAACGTTGCTCGACTATGAAACACGCTATACATAGGCAGAATGAGAATGCCTTGCCATAGTCTTTGCCACTAAATGCCTAAGACATTATATGCTGAATCAAGAAACGAAGGTCATGGTAAAAACGGACCATCTACAGACTTTCCTCACACAAGGGTCATTGTCTAAAAAGACTGGACATTTTATAACCTTAATGGGAGAATTCGAATTAACATTTGTAAATCAGAATTCAGTTAAAGGGAAAATCATTGCGGATTGGTTAGCTGACAACCCATTAGATGGAGGTGATCTAGTAGATTTAGAATTTCCAGATGAGTGCGTATACTACATCAAAACCTGACCCGCTATCTCTGAGTGTCCCTGGTACGTTGACATCATTAACTATATCATGGACCATACATATCCAGAAGGAACTACACCACAACAAAGAAGACGGTTACGCATAATTGTAGCTAAATACGTCATTATAGAGCAGGTTCTATATCGAAAGGCATTCGATGGAATGCTCCTAAGGTGTGTCGACACAGAGGAATCCAAGAAGATTCTCCATGAATCTCACAGTGGTATATGTGGAGGCCACTTCGGTGGCCATGCCACCACTCGAAAAATACATCGAATGGGCTATTTCTGGCCCACTCTAGAACATGACGTGATAGAGTTTGCACGCAGGTGTCATAAGTGCCAAGAATTCTCTCATGAGATCCACATGCCAGCACAAGCTCTATAACCAATCGCAACTCCATGGCCCTTTTCTACATGGGGTCTAGACTTAATAGGGAAATTCTCTCCCTCATCCACAGAAGGCCATAATTTTATAATCACGGCCACTGAATATTTTACCAAATGGGTGGAGGCCATGCCTCTTACTACTGTATCTGGTTCTGTGATCACCAAGTTCATTTTGAACCAAATCATTTGCAGGTACGGTATCCTGCAAATCATTATCTCCGATAATGGAACTTATTTAAAAATGAAGAGGTTCACAAACTATGCAATAAATTTAAGATAAGCCATCATACGGGTTCCTTGTATTATCCCCAAGCCAACGAACAGGCTGAAGTGACAAACAAGACACTAAAAGCCATTCTCCTTAAAACGGTGAAAGAAAACAAACAAGATTGGCATTTGAAGTTATATCCGGCCTTGTGGGCCCACCAAACCTCAATAAGAACACCAATGGGAGCAACTCCTTTCTCAGTAGTATTTGGGGTAGAAGTAGTTCTCCCACTTGAGGTCGAAATACCCAGTCTCCGCATTTCATTACAAGGGATTCTAGATGAAGACGCTTACAAAGAAGCACGTCTTTCCCAACTAGAAAGCCTAGATGAAACTAGGTTAGATGCTGAGTAGCGGCATAGAGCTTATGCTGACCGACTGTGCTGGTAGTATAACAAAAAGGTCTATGAGCACGATATATACAAAGGTGATCTAGTTCTAAGACTAGATAGCCGGATTGACAAGAAGACCGGTGAAGGAAGGAAATTCCGGCCCAAATGGTTGGGCCCATACCGAGTCATGAAGGACTACGGAAATGGTGCTTACCTCTTATGTATGCTAGAAGGTGAGGAATTTGGCGAAACAGTCAATTCCCTGCACCTCAAGCGATTCTATGCATAAGCAACTCGCACTATTTGTATAATTATCTACATTGCATCTTCATATAGATTTAGATCATTTTGTCCACTTGTTTCTTACATAAATTGTGATCAAGGAATCTATTCTCAAAGCAATTCATTACAAACTCATGATGTTGTTGGCATTAAGCTCTTTAATCATATCTCTCCATCTTCTTATACCATCAAATCATCTCGGAATCTTTTATCAAATAAATCAAACATGACAAAGTCTTAACGGTAACCATACCAAGATCTGCAAGTTTGTTCTCACTTTGATTTCTTCTTAGGATAGGTGTCTTGCCTATGGTCTGTTCTAGAAGCTTCATGGTGTCACATTTATCCCATATATACATCTCTTTGGAAATAAGCATATACTGACATTTTACTCAAATAAGCAAGTCAAAAAGTGATTAAACAAAATTTTTTATTTTGACACATTTCCTTGCCCCAACAACCTTCGGTGATGAGCTTGTGTCTCTTACTAGTGACGTAGGGTTGGGAAAGGATGGAAATTCCCTTACTCGCCTATGCCTTGCCCACGGTGATAAACCCATGCTTCTTACTAGTAGCATGGGGAAAAGTATAGGGGGTCCTCTTGATAATGCAAATGTTAAAAGGTCATAAACAAAAAATCCAAACTTTGAGTCAAAAATGAATGAATCAGATGTTCAAAATTCCAAGAGAGTTAAAATCCTAAAAGCCCAGATCTTGTTTACTATGTGGCCATCTACGGGTCTAAGTCTAGATAAACTGCAAAGCAAGTGCATTCTAAACTACAAAGTCATTCGAGTAGAATAAGCTTGTAGCTTCCAATTTGGTTCCGCCAAAGCTTTGTCTATCTTTCACCACTATCATTTCACCACATTTCATAACTTGCGCCCTTCTTGGCTCTTGGTGATGAGCCCTCGCATCTTACTAGTTGCGTGGAGTTAGGAGTGGGGCAAGTTAATCTATTCATCATACTGGTTATATTCATCACTTTGCAAAACAAGCATGAGGTATCCAAATTGCTCATAGAAGCTAGGATTCGAAATCACAATATATCTACAATATCATATATCAGCATCATGAAACACAAAAAGAAAGTAAGCATTTGCACCATCTGTTATCCATTGCATACATTCTAAAAAGCATACAAACATACATCGTAGTATATACAAAGAAGCTGGAAATAGAAAAGAAGCCATGAGTGACAAGTTTTGATCCAAAACGAATGCATATATATAAATAATCAATGTTTATATACAATTCCATCATGCACTAGGCATGGTCAAAACACTCAAAGATCCCGTGATATACAATAGTACAAAATACACAAGGGCCAAATGGCCTCTCAACCCCTACGCGACCCCTCCAAAGGTGCACGCCCTCGTTTAGGACTCCGGCTACGCCGACACTCTGAATGTACAGAGGGCTCAGGGTCCCGAGGGGCAGCTGCGGTCTCACCACGAGAATGGCTCCTCATAAGGTGCTCAGCCATCCTGTAGCTCACTAGCTTGGTGCGAAGGGTCGATACAATCCTGGCCATGTGCCAAATGGGAGTGAAGACATCAGTATGTCTACCAGCTGCTGAGGTCTCCTTAACATCTACGGATAGCCCGCGCAGGTCCTATCCATGGGGAATCATCAGGGAATCAGTACATACCCCTGTAGATGAAATCCACCAACTCGTCACAGTCTCTCTGCAAACAAAGAAGAAAAAACAAATCAAAAACCAAGCAAGAGGCTAAAAGATACAAGATAAAAACACAAGGAGAGATAGCAATTAAAAAAAATCCTAAATTAAACAAACATTAAAGAAGGAAGAAAGGATAACTTACTCGGATCACCGGGCCTCCAAGATGGATCGCTAGGGCCAGCACCCGCCACAGATGCTGCTGCCGACTGAGGGGCTGCTCCTGTGGCAGGGGCAACATGTCGCCCTGCAACTGACTCGTCCTCTCCACCATGGCCCTGAGAGAGTGGCTCCTCTAAAACTAGAGTGTGCTTCTCTACGCTCTGCTCAGCTCTCTCTACCTGCATAATGTCCTGAGTGTCATGCCACTCAGGATCACTGTCATCAGTCTGCTCCTCTGACCCTCCCTCTGTAAACTCCTCAGAGTCGAAGTCAATATCTATGGGGTCATCACTACTATGAGCATGACCCACAACAATCTGAAGTAAAGGTGCCCGAGGCACACCAGCTCTCCCTCTAGCACGAACTATCCTCCTGGTTGCAATGGGATTGCCAGGAGTGATCACTGTCCAACCACGGCCTCTAGGCCCCCCTCTGGCCTCGTGAACTGATCTATAAACTGGCGCCACTAGGGGAAGCATGCCCATATACGGTAGGCCAAATTGTTGAGGAACTCTACCAAAAGGATGCACCTCAACTCGTCCCACTCGATCAATGAGCTGCCCTGTGGTGGAGCAAGAGATCAAGGTAAGAGTCTCCTCTCCCCATATGCCGGCCATAAGCCGGTACGGTGTCGCCTCCATGTCTGTAGTAGTAAGGGAGGAAAGTAGCTAGTGAGGTGCTCTAAGCACCAACATATCCATCCATCTGGCTGCCCTCACATCCCCAGGATCTGCCACCTCCACACCTCTGCCATAAGGGATAAAATGCTCATACACCCAACTCATGACTAAAGTCAGGTGGCTCAATGACTGTCCCTGTAAATGGACCACCATGTATAAATCATGGTAGGTGGTCCTCAGAATATCAGCACCCCAGGCGTATATCCGGCCATGCCCCTCTATCTGCACAATGATGGGGCCCCAGCAGTATAACAATGTATCCCCTCCCTTGTCCCCGATCAGTCTCGAGGCAAGGATCCCCATGATGGCCTATTGAAGTACGGGGATAGGCAAGGAAGGAATCGATCAAATTCTCACTCCCTTCTTCTACCCCGTGGAGATAACTGCATCTCCCATATATGCTGCCATTATGCAATCTGTGCCTGTGAGCCTGCTGTCTCCAATGTAAGTCTCTGCCAAATGATCAGGACTCCAAAGATACGGTAGACATCCTCGAGTGTGATGGTCCACTCACCACGGACCCCTGGCAGTCGGAAGGTGTTCCGATCTGCATTCCAATAAGAGAATAAGTCACAAAGGATGTGACTAGATGGTACAACATGAGGCACACGTGATATACACAGCATGCCGGCTCTCTGTAGTGTGTCCTCCTCATCCTGTGAAAGGGCATCCAGTACCCTTGAGAGCCAATCACACTCTCTCTCTGCTCCATCTAATATACTCCTCTCTCGCCTGCATACACCCAAAAACACACAAAACAGAGCAAGTTAATATCTAAACAATACCAAGAAGGTCATAAAAACGTGTAGAAGTGCAAAAAAATACAAACACAATCTCAAATATAAGTTCTTTTGCATTCTGTGCAGAACCACCGCCCTGAGCAGGGAGGCGGTTTTGTAACCGCCGCCTTAGGGGCAGCGGTCATGTAACCGCCGCCCTGAACAGGGTGGTGGTCGTGTAACCGCCACCCTAGCTAGGGCGGCGGTCGTGGTCTGAAAACCCACGCGGGTTTTTAATCCTAAAAAGCCTAAAACTAGAAAAAAATGACCATTTGACCTAAAAATGGAGCCTACCCAGTAGGCGCCCCCCCTAGGTGGACATTTTGAACCTAACATTTTCAAAAATAACCCCCCCCATTACAACAAATTTAGCATTTCCAATTTAAAGGGGGAAAAACACAAAATTGAAGAAAACTAACATGTGATGGCTGAGGTTGGTGTTCCGCACGTGGAGGCATGATCACGATCTCGATGTGGACGTTTTGACTCTACTCACGCAAGAAACCATCACCGTGGGTCCCAGAGCTCAAGATCAATCAAATCAACTCGCGCAAATGAATAGGAAAATGGGCCCACTTTCGTATATATAGTGCCCTGATTCATTTTAAAAAGACTTTTTCATAGGTTTTGGAGCGCTGACGGAGGTAAGTTCCTATCCCCGCACAAATGGTAGGTTCTCATTCCCTGTCTTTTTAGCATTTGTTTTCCAAAGTTATTGTATCTATCTGCACTTGAATCCTCTTTTCATTTTGCAGGTAGCAGGAATTTCGGATGGCGTCATTTCAACACACGGACGAGTAAGGTATAACTTCTAATTCCCCATTTCGGGACTGCCATACTTGGACCCACTGTTTTATGCCTCTTCATGGCTAAAACACTTCTCTGAGGGGGCAATATGTACGTACCCAAAATTGTAAGGTACTGTACTGCGGAACTGTGTAACAAGTGCCCCAATGATGATACAGGTCTCCTCGCAAGGTGTTTGGGATCCGAAAAATCTCTCGGAGTATGCGTTAACATCCCGCATGGCCCACCTAGCCCCCGTGCCCTTTTTTTTCCCCTTTTTTCTTCTTTCCTTGGCCTTTTAATCTTCAGTGACGAAACTGCCACCCTGAAGGGCGGCGGTCTCGTGACCACCGCCCTGATCAGGGCGGCGGTCCTGTAACCACCGCCCTGCTCAGAGCGGCAGTCCTGCGCACATTTTCTAGAACGTTCGTTTGACATGACTCGTGTGAAATATCATGTTTTACCAGCTTTCCTTGCGGACTTGAGCATGCATTTAAGTTTTTGGTCCCCTGGAATAGTGTTTTTCCTTTGTTTATTGTTTAGGAGTTCAGTTTGGTTTTGATTTTTTGGGTGATTGAATTCCTATAAATGCATGCTTGTGCTCAAACAAATGGCCTGATTTTGAAGACTGATCTTTGCTCTCATCTCCTCATTTTAGTATTTAGCTTGTTATCTTGTTTGGAAGCCATAGTTTCAATTCACTTGCATGTTTAGTTAGTATTGTTCAGTTGTTGGTAAGCCACATACCCATCTTGTGCAGGCAGTGCTGTTATTTCACCCAATCTGGTCTACAGTTTGTCTCTGAATTTCTCTTTGCATTGAATTTAGCTATTATTTTGCTTAGAGTACTTTTTTAGTTCATTTGCATGCTCATTAGCATTGTCCAGCTGTTGGTAAGCCACATGTCCAGCTTGTGCAAACATTGTTGTTGTTTTATCCAATCCATTGGAATAGGATAGCTTAGGAAGCCATTAAAGTTGTAGGTTTTGCTCTTCAAATAGGAAAGTTTTAGGTTCTGGTCACTTCATATTGGATGACTCACAGTAAAATCCCTTTAGGAATCGCAAAAGCCAAGCTCTGTACTCTTGCACTGTCCCTCTCCTACTCGCATTTTCGGTCTGCATTCTCAGCTGTCCTTGTCCCAATATCTACTCCTGTCGATGCTAGTATTACACGCTTTTCTGGATCCACGTGAACACGAAAGAACGAGGAGATCATACTGAGGGGACAAGATCGCATACACCATCAGATTCGCCACTGTTCTGCGGAATCCAGGTTCTAGCTTTCATAGTTCTAGTTAGAATCATATCAAATAGAGTAGATAACTGCTTCATTTCAGTGACTTTTATTCTCAATATTGTCAGGGAAGCTGTGAGGATTGATAGTTTCTAAGAAACTATGATTCACTCCTCACTTCTGAGGTAAGATCGAGAATCTTGCAGATAGATTAGACGAGCTATTTTATTTATTTAGAATAAATCTACAAATTGCACAGGCTGATAACTACACTCAGTTATTTTGTCTGTTTTAAATTATTTTTTAGTTGTTATTCTTAGATACGCTTAAAATAGTTTGCTTTCCTTAAAATTCTTGAAAGATTTCTCAGAAGAATCGAAGTTATATATATGTTTTAGATTTATTCCACGTGGTCAGAATTTTCTTAGTTACAGTTAGATTTACATTTTATTTTGTATGACAATCACGGGACCTCAGGAGGCCAGGGAATATATATTTGAGCCAATCGTGCCTCAACCAAACCTCGTCACAGCAATAGTTGACATAGACCAAAATCTCAGAATACAAGTATTCCGAACAACAACATATTTACAACTGATCAGTTCTCAGTAGAGAGGGTTAAACATAGAGGATGACCAAGCACACACGTTTTGGTCAAACCAACAAAATTACAGACTACCCTAGAAAAACATCTATATGACTGTAGAAGGGTTCGAAAGAGAACAAACCTTTTGTTGTGATCCTTTGGTCCCACAGCTAGGTGCAGGAGACACTCTCACAGATATAGATACCAGTCTAAGGATCCAGGTTGCACGAACGCCTGTGAGATATTATGAGAAAATCACATAGTTATTGGTCCTAAACATAGAAGCTGAGAAAGCATACGATTACTGGATACTAGGGATTAGAACTTGATTTTGCGCATGACCATAACAGGACTACAACAACCAAGAGTCTATGGTTGTGATCCACAGATCCCACAGCCCAACAAGTCCACAAGTCAATCAGATATAGACGCTGGCTTACGCACACTAGTATTCCAATCCACTCCACTTCCACCCATCATTATTGAACAATTGTCCTTACTAGATATAGCGGCTAACGAAGCTAGAGAATTCTGGACTAGGCCAGAGAATCATCCATAGAGTCAATTGTTTTCACCATCCACCCTATGACCTTATCTGGAGACATACACAAAACTATCCCAGGTCATTTTCCACGTATTCTGCAACCCATAGATCGAATCATGCCAGAGCTCGATATTGATTTGAGCCTTCGAGCAGTCATCCTTGCCGATCGATCTATCACACCAGTCTAAGTTAAAAAGGCCTTCTTTGCCTTAGATTCACAAATTCCACTAGTGCGTGTCGAAGACATTAGACTGCCTAAGTAGTTTGTCTGAATCCAACGTATATTCTACCCCCACCAGCTGTCTCGGCACAACCTCGAGAGGTCGGGTACGCGAAAGAGTCACTTGTAGATTCTCACGCTCGCCTGTCACTTTTCTGGCGTACAGTGGCCTGAATGAATTCTTTCTTGAACTTTTTCTAGCATTTGGAGGAGGAACCAACCTCCTCGAACTGCCATCCTGCATCTGCTAGATATGGCACCGAACTCTTTCTCTATCCTGTTGTGTCTTCCCCCATGTCTCATCTATAATATAGTCCTTCTCCATGGCCTATGCTAATGTCTGTGGGTAGTGAATGAGCACCATGCCACCCAAATAAAATTTCAGGCTCCGAATGAACATGTGAATCCATACCTACTCATCATGCATATAGTCGACATAATAGAGTAAGTCCATAAATCAACTCTCATACTTGGCTATAGTCAACAATGCTTGAAAAAGGTTTTTAAACTCATCTATCCGCTGCTTTATAAGTCTCCTGGGTAAATACCTACTCCTAAAACACTCCTCAAATATCTCCCAGGTAACTGTCTCCGAATCAACATGGAGCTTCTTCTCATTGGTCCTCCACAAGACTCCTACTCCATCCCTCAGAAGATGGATCGCAACATGAGATTTCATGTTTGCTGTACAAGGCTA
>CM034152.1:604401492-604580022 GCA_019776745.2 Taxus chinensis | reverse complement strand
CATTCTTTGGTCCCCATTGTTGTTGGAAACCACTTTTGGTACACAACTGCATGATAGACTTAGGGCAAGTAATCAGTGATGGGTCAAAGCAAATAGTGGATCATCTCGTCGGGACGTCTGAGCCTAGAATTGTTGAAAGGAGTAGTTGATACAAAGAGTAAAAAAATTTGGATGGAACAACATTTCGATCGAACAGTTGGGTCATAAAATGGTTAACCTAACACTACATTCCTTCCCTGTCTTAAGTTACATTTCTACAAGATTTGTGTCTATGACTTGAACTTCCGCAACTACTTTGCGTTGTGTCTATTAAGAGACCTTCATTCCACCTCTGCAAAAATTGGTGGATCTTTATCTGCAGATTGGTCACAAATGATTTTTTTACGTGATTAGTCTGGGCCAAATCAACAATCCCATGTCAGAACCATTACAAATTTTAATCTGAACCTCATGTAGCCAAGGTCATCATGCAAATTTCTCAGGCCTTTAATCAGGAGGGCTGTTCAATGATCTAGAACAGTTACCTTAGCGAAGGTTGAGTGAAGTCTGATTTGATTTTGGATTGAATGGGAAAACAATAGTCATGAATTTGACCCATACAAGGAAATTGAAGAATTTGAATTGGGTGTGTATTGTGTACATAAAGAAAATTCACCCATTGCTGACATCATTCAGCCTGAACAAAAGGATGACAATGAAGTTTGGAAACTATTTTTTGATGGTTCGAGAAACATACAAGGTACTGGAGGTGGTGCGATGTTGATTTCAACACAAGACATCAAAAAAATTTCCGCTTTTCATTTCCAGTTTTCTTATTCAAACAACACGGATGAATATGAGGCATTGATTCATGGACTTCATTGGGCCAGGAAAAAGGGCATAGAGAACTTGCAGATGTTTGGGGATAGCGAGCTAATCATCAACCAAGTTAGGGGATAGCATGCTTCAAAGAATGACCTGCTGAAGAACTATAAGAAAACAGTATGGGACCTTGTTGAGGATTTCAAAGCTTTCAACATGATGTCCATACCTAGGCAGAAAAATGAAGCTGCGGATAGGCTCACAGCAGCTGGAGCAATGTTCGATGTGGTTGACAACATCAAAAGGGAAAAAACACAACCACATATCCATGTGATTGTGAGGCTAGCAGTTCCAGATAATAACAAAAGCTGGCGGGTGTTTGAGAATGATCAACAGATCGTTAATTTTTTGCAAGAAGAGGCTGAATTCTCAGCTAGGAATTAGGACAGACTAGAGCAGCAGTACAAGGATCAAGTATTGCAGCTGCGGACAAACAAGCTTCCCAAGGGTTTAGTAACATTGGAGTCTATCTTCAACCCTAGCGACTAGTTCCATAAGGAAAAGGCTAACATACAAGTCAAGAGAAAATATTCAAAGTCAATTCCAGTTGGCGAAGGCAAAACACTATAAATTGGTAAAGTGGCCACTGAGTAGGAGAAATCAGATTTCATACAGATTTGTAAAGAATTTCTAGATGTCTTCTCTTAGGGCTATGAAGGCTTAAGAGGATTCAATCCAAAGTTGGCACAACATACCATAGAATTGGATCCAGATGCTAAGCCCATCAGGCAGAAGTAGAGACTAGTCAACCCTCACATTGAGCCTATAATGAAGAAAGAGCTAAACAGGCTAATAGAGGCAAGCATTATATTCCTGATCAAGCACTCAAGCTGGGTTGCAAACTTGGTTCTGGTCAGGAAGAAGAGCAGATAAATCAGGTTGTGTGTGGACTTCCGAGACCTCAACAGGGCATCTCTCAAAGACCATTACCCACTTCCTTCAATGGAACAAATATTGCAAGTGGTATATGGTTCAGAGAGATTCTCTCTCCTAGATGGCTACTTAGGGTATAACTAGATAGTGGTGAAATATGATGACCAGTTTAAGATGGATTTCACCTCTAAATGGGACACCTATGCCTACAACAAGATGCCATTTGGGCTATCAAATGCTGGAGCCACTTTCCAAAGGGAAATGGATATGGCATTCAAGGGGTTAATCAATAAAATAGTTCTAATATATCTTTACGACATTAGTGTGTTCTCCAAAAATGCAGCGGATCACCTCTTTCATCTGAGACAAGTTTTTCAGAGGTGTAGAAGATTTGGGGTATCATTGAACCCCAAAAAATGCATATTCTTGGCTCACAAAGGAAAAATTCTTGGCCATATTGTTTTAAATGAGCGGTTGACTATCGACCCAGAAAGAGTTGAAGTAATTCGAGCGTTGCCATTTCCAAGTCACAAGAAGGCTCTTCAAAGCTTCTTAGGAATGATCAATTTTGTCCACAGGTTTGTTCCAAACTTTGCAGCTCTCGTAAAGCCAATAACACTGATGTTAAAGAAGAGCGTGGCATTTAAGTGGACATCTGAAGGCAAGGCAAGTTTTGAGGCAATAAAAGAGGCTATATCTCAATCTCTGACTCTCGTCAATCCAGACTTCTCCAAGGACATCATGCTATATACGTTCTATGGTGGAGACACAATTTCTACAATCCTGGTACAACAAAACAAAGAGGGATTAGAACAACTAGTTGCTTTCTTCAGTCAAGGCTTGGAGGAATACGAAACTAGGTACTCTTTCATTGAAAAAGATGTCCTTGCAGTGATCCAGAGCTTAAAGAAATTCAAGCACCTAGTCTCAAACAACAAGATCTAATTATTTTTCTCTCATGTGGGAGCCAAGGAATTCCTTCTAAACAAGGATCTAAATGAAAAATGTGGAGGATGGATCATTCATGTCATGGAATATGACATCGAAATTAAGGTCACTAAGCTGGTCCGTGGAAAGAGATTATGTGAACAACTAGCCTCAAGTCAGCAAGTTGAATCAGGTGATGAGAAAGAGACTGTCTTGGTACTATAGGATGGTCAAGAATAGGAAAATTATGATGTGCCTACTCCTTGTTAGACTCAGAATATGGTACACTTGCTACAGACAGGCCTACACCCTCCAAAAATGAACAAAGCAAAGAGGAGATACTTTGGATTACAAGCCATCCCATATGTGCTTGTTGATGGTGTTTTGTTCAAGAAAGACATCAATGGAGTTCTATTGAGGTGCAATGGGACATGTTAAATTGAGAGGGTGTTACAAGATTTTCATGATGGAGATTCTGGAGGACATTTTTCCCCATGGATAACATCTCTCAAGATAATGAAGGTAGGGTACTATTGGCCCACAATGTTCATCGACTGCTATACATGGATAAGAAAGTGTAAGAAATGTGCACTCTTCACAGGAAAAGAAAGACTAGTAGCGCTTCCATTACACCCAATTTTTGTTGACCAACCATTTATGCAATGGGGATTGGAATTCATCAGGGTTATCAATCCAAACTCAAGCCAAGGCCATAAGTGGATTCTCACGGTAACGGACTATTTCACCAAGTGGATCGAAGCAGTAACACTCAAAGAAGCAAATGAGTCTAACATGCTAGACTTTTATGAAGGAATAGTGACCAGGTTCGGTGTTCCGACCACTATCATATTAGACAATGTAGTGGCATTCATAGGTTCTAAGATTACAGAATGGGCTGTCAAGAATGGAATCTATTTTAGCACCTCTTCAAATTATTACCCACAAGGTAATGGACAAGCAGAGTCCATGAATAAAAATTTGTTAAGAATCATCAGAAGGACTCTAGATGAAAATCAAAGAACATGGCATACCAAGCTAAAATTAGCATTATGGGTTGACAGAATAACACCAAAGAGGTCTACAGGTAATTCCCCTTACAAGCTGGTCTATGGGAAAGAGGCAGTATTGCCTATATCATTAGAACTGCTTGCATTGGAGCTCATGAAGAAGTTGGAGTTGGCTGAGTTCGAACCAATGGAGGCTAGAAATGTAGAGTTGATGGAATTGGAGGAAATCATAAAACATGCAGTTCAAATGATTGAGAAAGATCAGGCCTTAGTAAAAAGATGGTTTGATAAGAAAGTAAGAGTAAGGGCCTTCCAGAAAGGGGACCTAGTTCTGAAATGAGATGCAGATCGGCCAAAACCAGGAAGGCATTCCATGTTTTATGCTATTTGAAGTGGCCCCTACATGGTCATGGGATGTAAGAATAGCAATGCCTTCCAATTATCTACATTGCACGGAGAAGAACTCCTGATTCTGGTTAACGGAATCTATCTTAAACATTGCTACTAAAAGAAAAAGGTTTACCCTTGTAAATATTAGCCTAGATTTTTATTCCTCTAAGTGTGGATGCACATTGTCTTGTTGTAGTTAGGTTTCAATTTCCCTAAGTTCTTCGGCACAGGTTTTTTTTCTCTCAAGTTGAATTTCTACAGTTCAGCATGCTCTCGAAGAAGGAGTTGCGGTATCAAGCTCGAGATTAGATATCAGGTTGGTTTCAAGTTATTGCTTATAACTCCATGCCCAATGGATTGCTAAAAGGCCACTGATCTTCTACCTAGTAGGCAGGTGATCCCGTTGAGTCACCAAATTATTGAATATATCTCCCCCCTTGGGTAAATATAGACAAATAGAAGAATATAGAAATCAAAGAAACTCAAAGCCCGATATTTATTGCATCACCAACAACTAAGGCGTACCTTCGGAAAGTGTAGGTTGGAGGTGCAGAGCAGAAGAGGTTGACATGGAAAAATTCATGCCCTGCTGTAGGTTGGAGGCGCAGAGAAGAAGATGTCAGCATGGAAAAATTCGCACCTTGGTGTAGGTTGGAGGCACAGACCAGAAGATGTCGACATGAAATTTTTAGTTCCTATGGCACATGTAAGAGTATGTTGACATGAGGATGGATGCACCGAGGCGCATCTTCAGGAGGCACAACATTTTGAGTGTTGACACCCCAACAGGAAGCAAACCCTGACACAAATATTCAAATGGCCATAAATTTTCATAGGGAGTTCAAATTCATGCAAGGTTGGGCTTTCAGAAAGCTTACAAGGTCCTTTTTAGTTATGTGAGAACAATTTCTTCAAAAATGCAAAATATAGATAGCCTTTTTTTTGGTTTGCTAGGGTTCTCACCTACCGCCATAATGAGATGAATAAAATACAATCTAGAGATAGTTGGGGTAGATTTGGAATTCCTCTCTATTCCCTCTCTCATTCTTCCTATAAATTTCAAGGAGGGGCTTCTTTCTAAAGGTTAGACATTCTTGTTTAGCCCCTCCCTTCTTCTCTTTGGCAAGTGAATTTGTGGAGTTTAAACCTCCCATCTAAAACTGTAATAAAACTTTGCCTCTTAGCATTTTGTAGTGTATTGTATCAATATTTGGAGAAAATAATGCATGTTTGTGGATGATTCTATACCATCTCTATATTTTTTTGCATCCTCCTGATCTTTCAATGCAAATTTGGTTATCTGTGCATGATCTTGCATTGCATTTTAATGGTTTGTGTTTATTGGCAAGACAGGTCTTCTTCATTCCTCGGTGTATCACTTTTGTTAGGTTAGGTTTATTTTCATGCATCTTCTTACCCTGTCTCCTTGGCAAGTTAGATTAGGTTTTGATTAAACCTCTACATTTTATGTGTGCATCTAAACAAAGGAATAGGAACCAGCCTTCATCCGGAGAGCTTTCCTGATTCACAAGGTCCCACACTTGGGAAAAGCTCTATGTTATGCAATCACACTAAGAGTCTTTTATAACTTGATAAGTTAGTTTTTATGTTTTCTTTACCATTTACCCCATTTAAATATGACTTCATTAAATTTTCAATTTGCCTTACATTAGTTTACAACTTAAAATAATTTGGTTTCCCAACAACGCTAAACAAGCATCTACTAACATAGGTTGAGAGGTAAAAGGTCTATCTTTTGACACAAGATGATAGTTTCCTTGTTTCCCACTTAAATTTTTTTTAATTTACCAACTTGCTTACAACATTGTATACAATTATATGGATATATTTTTAAAACCATTATAAGGATTGTAATAACATTCTGTTATGCCTAGTATTACATTATTTCTGTACTTTACAAGGGTTTACTACTCAAAGTTAATATCTCAAATGTATTTACCATTATTATTAATTTTTATCATGAATAACTAGTTCCCTAAGAAAAAAAACACACACCAAAGGTAGATAAAATTCTTGTGCACCTTGATTTGGGTTTAAATAGGTAGAAAAATATTGTTCATAACGAAGGTAAACTATCTTTCAGAATTAGTATCATACAATAAGATACTCATAACAACGAAGAGCTCATTTTACTCCATTCAAAATAATTTTTAACAAATTTTAGTCTCAGTCCATAACAACAACACTACTTCACAATTAAAAAAATGTTAAGGCATTCATTCATTCAAACTTTTCCCAAAAAATAAATTCTAGGACCTTTCAAAATATTTAAGCATTCAAGAAAAGTAACTTCATTAGCAACACCGATGCAAATTTTCTACATGTCATTCCCTTTTTTTTTTTCTACTCATGAAAGTCATCTAGACAATTATTAACCTCGATTAGTTCACTAGAACTAAGTATGATAAATACTCCACATTGGAATAGAATGCTACTATTAACACTATCATAAAAATAACCTTCTATTTAATGAAATGTCTTCTAAAATCTAAAACACTAACAACATCAATAGAACATGCTAGAATTGATATCATGTCAAATTTAAGAAATAATCCATAAGAACCTGTTAGGAACATTATTTCAAGAACAAATAAAGATTAACCATCATTCTAGTAGGGGTAAATGACCTGACAAGTTCAAAACAAAGTTTCGGGCGTATTGATATTTCAATCATGTAATTAGATAGATTATATGATTGAATTCCAATACTCAAAAATCAATAAACATCTCCATGTATAAGTCATATGATCTAATAGATTTATAGTTAGAATTCCAACATCATTTAGTTAACCATTATTTACCACTTTTGAAAATTACCTCATAACATTCCAACACTTTATTCCTTACAAATAGCATACGGAGTCAGTTCTAAAATACAAGTTCAAACCACATCTGATTATATTTCCATGTCATGAAAAATAGTCATCATGTATGATAAAAATAAATAACTCATATTTCGTTAAATTAACAATTTAATTTAATCCAATGCTATAATATTATCAATTTGGTCTTCAATATAGTTCCACTAAGTTTAACAAAACCCATAAAATATAATTAAAATAGACCATTGGTTTCCATATCAATCTACTACAACCCAAATAAAGTTCAACTAAAAATAAATAAAATAAAAAACTATCTACGACTTCATAATGGCACAAAAGAAAGTAATAGGACTTACAAAGGAATATTGTGCCCTCTTTGAACACAGGTTTAAAAACAATCCCATTAGTGGTATAACAAGCAAAATGGACATGAAAATTCATCTACAACATTATAAAGGGCGTATCATTTTTTTACGATTGATACAATGAGTCAACTAAACCCACAATTCTTACAGAAGTAAACAAATTATATCACAATTGGAATTATTACATGCTCAACAAAGTTAAGGAAATACTCATTTCCTTTGACGTATTATCCAAAATTAACCAAGATTCAACCTCCTTCACTGAGTAATAATCTGAAGTTTAAAAAAAAAAATTAAGGTCAGAATTTTTTTTCCTTAATCATTATGAAGACTACGCAAGCCCACGCATTTCACAGTTTAATGTTTTGAGAACATTAGGGTTACTAAATACTACCCTGATCAAAACCATCACCACCATATAAATACAACGACCCTATTCAAATGGAGATCAATCAGTAGCACAATTTTCAAATTGAATATCTAAGGGGCACCAACAATTATCCTTATTCATTACCTAGATGTGGTCAATGGCTTAAACTAAAACAAATCCCGTTACATTATTATTATAGAAACTGTTATTTTCTACCAAGGATTCATTAGAGGGACCACCAAGGATTTACCGAAAGGGGTAACTGAAAACATTTTCTAGCATAAAACTGTCAAACATAAAGCAATAGATCGGAATAACCTCAACACGAAGTCACCCAAGTGGGACTTTAATAAATCATTTCTATAACTATCCCATATATAATTTCCTTAACTGAAATATCCAAGAGGTGCCCATTTATTAAAATTAGTTACACCACATACACACAAGTGACAAGGTAACAATATTTTAGTATCTCAAGCTTCTAGTTTAATCCAATTATTAACAAAATATCTTGAGAAACACCCACATATAAATCATTTTTTTTTAAAGCAAAAATCATTTAGAAACAGGTAATTAGTGGAAAACTAGAAGAACAAAGTGTAGGATTAAACGAATGCAAAACAACTATATGAATCCAATTAAACTACCATTTCAGAAATTAAGAGCAATTTGTTTCATGATATTGTTAAAGCTGGGATAAAAATCAAATGGGTAGTGTTTATAAGCGCTTACGATTAAACAAGATGATGCAACACAATGGAAAGAAGGGAAGTTAATTTTAATTCACAAAATAGGTAACAATTACCTAATCATCATACATATGCCTTAGATCACTACAATTGATCCAACGCATGACCGTTTGAAACAAAAGCTATAGCACACTACTGATATGAGTAAAAACAATTGTTACTGAGGTAACTTTCCCGTAGCTCCAAAACACCGTGTCTACACTAAATAATTTTGTTCACACAATGAAGTTTCATAACTCATCATAGGGTGTACTAGGCAACCATTACTGTTGCTACCCAAATTGATTCTCCCCCAGAAGCTGAGCAATAACACAGGTTTGGAAAGAAGCTTAGAGATAAACATAGCATGTAGTGTGTTGTTTTGTAGCTGGGGATGAAATGCAACATACTGTTTGTCACTCATATGTGGAGAAATGGGTAGCACCCTTAAGAGGATTTGACCTATCCTCACTACTTTCTAGTTGTGCCTTTCAACTAAGGTGAGAGAACCCTTTTTGTAGCCTGTTGCTTGTGGAGGAGATGGAGATGTCCTTCCTTGTGAAATTGTTAAGAAGAACTTAAAGAAAATATGATCAATCCAACACAAACCAAACTCTCACGAGTTGTCACTCTAGATAATAAAGATATTTTCTAAGCAATTTTTAGGCCACTAAAGACAATGAAAAACTAATTTTTTCTACATGTTTTGGTAGTAAAAATTACGCATTTGTATACACATATGATAAAAAGGGGTAGTATGGGTATGATTGGTTTCTTTTAAATGAATTTTTTGTGTGAGGTGAAGTAGTATAAATTATGATTATACCAGACCTTTGGAGGGACTTTACAATAATGAGCAACTTCACAACATAAAACTTCAAAATAGTTAAGATGTTCCTTCTACCAGACGGTGTACTTTAATGGAGGCACGAATCAGTATTTTTTCATATAATATTTAAAACTCCAATACGAAGGCTAGAATTAGAAGACTCAATTAAAAACTATAGTTTCTGATTAACCATGTTAAGGTACAACCGAAGAGTTAAAGGAAATCTTTATCAAAAAATGACAGTGAATTGATTTTAAATATGTTTATCTCATTCAATATGAAGGTTATTCTATAAGTGAAATTGCGAATACCATTAAACTATCACAAGGATGGGATCGTGTGTGATTTCCCAAAAAAAATCAGTATAATATTGCAATAGGAACGAATAAAACTATTGTTCAGGCACTCTGAAACAAAGTAGAAACTAATTGCTCAGAGTCAACACAGAATAACTCAAATTTGATTAAAATTATCAGTAAATGAAAATTTCTAGAACAATCTCAGAGCTTGTCAATAGCTGTAGACTCACAACCACCTTGACACGATCATATTTAACACAAAAGAGATATATAGGTTTCTCAAAAAGTCCCTTCAGAAAAACGGGCTTTGTCAGAAGTTCTTTCTTAGAAAAACAGTTCTGAACTATAGCACTGCAACCTTCCAACCAACCATTTGCATGAAAACTTCATGCAATTTATAATACTTCATTTACAGCAGATTCTTCCCCCCAAAAATCCAAACATGGGATGCACTAGTTCTTGCCATGATCCCAATCGCGACTCCAAGAATCAGATCTGTAAAACATTGTCACGTGCTTAGGGCGTGGATCTCTTCAAACTTCTCCCACATTCAAATCCCTCTTATAGTATACCACCCTTCCCTCTACTCTCTAACCACTTCTGCCCCTAATATATCAAATTTGGTTCTTTGCGTGACTAGGAAGGAAAAATGGAAGATAAAATCGAGCCCAGAGGTAAAATCTCATCTTAATGGTAAAAGACATCTTCAAATCTTCCTCACCAAACTTACATATCAAATTAACTCCCCTTCCCTATTTTTCGTGCAAGAATTATCGAGAAATAATGAAGACTCGCACTTCTAAGAGCTCTTGGAGTGAAAATGGCAGGAAAAATTAGATACAGATGCACAACTACCATTGATTTCTATTTTGAGTTTGGACCATCCACATTGGAGGTCCACTTTAAAATTGGCCTCTGGGTTCCCTTTTTCCTTTTACAAATTTTGGAAAAATGTAAAATTTTCACATTTTTCTCCACACCTATGCCCTAGAAAAATGATCCTGACACGTATCCCAATGTGGGTCCCAGAGAAACCCCACTTCCATTTACACATTTAAGTCCTTCTTCCACAAAAGGAAAAATTTCCAATTTTTGTTCGAAGGACCTCAACCTCTGCCATTGACAAGAGCAAGTTATGACCTTTCTCTATCGGGCTCACAGGGTCATTTTGATGATTTGAGTATTTTGAATATCAAGGGGAAAAAATTCCAAGTTGCCCCCGATGGCCTTGCCTCCCTGCCTCTTCATATTTTCAAAGCCAACCTTTACCTCCTTCCTGTTGGGCTTGCAGGCCATTTTGATAGTTTGACCCTTTTGATAACAAGAGGAAAAAAATCCAATTTTCCTCTGATGGTCTGCTTCCCCACCCCTTTGAATTTTCAAACTACCCCGCGTCACAATGGCACATCTTGAGATGATCCAGAAAAGTTGATACCTTGAATGAGTGTGGGCTCGCCTTGTATCGCTATGGCACAACTTCAAAAACCTTAAGGAATCAAAATGATTTAGTGGGGGTGCGGTTCAATTTTATAATTTTACTCCATTTTACCAAGAGGTCAACATATCCAACCTTCCTCTGAAGGCCCGCATCTCCGCCTTTAACATTTCCATGTGTCCTTCTGCGGGGTCAAAGTAAGACTTTTCCCCTGCCACTTAAATTTTGATTTAATCAAAGCCTGGCGAGGCCACGGGGTGGGTTCAAACTTTTTGCCAAAGTAGCCAAAAAGAAAAATTTCAGAAATAAATCATCCATGCCTCGTCCAATTAGAAGAAGCCACGTAAGAACCAAAAGAACCAATCAGAATTGAGTAGAGCTACGAGACCAAATTTTCCCTTTTGTCAAAAAAGCAAAAAGATATAAGTTAAAGCATTTTCCTGCCATACCCTGACAAATAAAAAGAATCCACATGACCACCAAATGATGATGAATAATTTTGATAGGAAAAAGACACCTTCCAGACTATAAAAAACACAGAAATTCACCATTCATGCACATAACCTGATTTTTCTCTAAGGATGATTTTTTTTGAAACAAAGCCAAGTGAATCATGGTTTTGAGCATCTTTTGACCATGGATTTGGATTTTGAAAGGAATATAAATATAAATTGATCATTCTCGAGCTTCCAAGGTCGGGGAAAAATAGGAAAAATGGCCGAGCCATCGGATTTTGAAGAAATTGGGACTAAATGGTGTGAGATCAAGATTAGCACCAACATAAGCTCTGACTCAGGGAAGGGCACTCCCTACGAATGCCACAAGAAAAACTAGCATACCAAGTGCCAAGAATATACCATTCGAAAACGGAGTTCAAGAGATAGCTAGCATAGTAGAACAACCACAACCATCCTCTAAAAACCCAAATCAAGAAACCAATAAAACCAAGCAACCGAGGACCAGAACAAGCAAAACACAAAAGACAAAAAAAACAAACAAACTATACACTATACAAGTGATGCTCACTTTGATTCTAGGAAATCAATCTACGAAATGCTTCAAGTGCCTGCCATTAACAAGCAATTCGAGCAATTCACCATCCAAATCCTTCAAGAAGAAGGTATGCCCACCAATCCAAATGTCAATGGAGTAAGGGCCCATACACAGTGCATCAAATTTACCATGATTTCCCTTTTCTTCATGTCTATTATCCCATAACAACACAATATGTCCAATGTTGACTGCTCTAGGAGTGAACTTCTTGTCAAATAACTTCTTCAATTTTTCTCTCAAATTCACATGCCTTTGGTGAGATGTTCTCCTTTCTTCATCGAGCTCAACAATCTGGTTATTGCGGGCGTTATATGGACTAACTTCTTGATCTTCTAGTTGTTGAATGAACTAATATGAGGATAGTTGTGTATGCAAGGGCAACAAAGCTTGAGTTCCATACACTAATTAAAATGGAATTTTTCTAGTGCCTCCTTTAACACTAATTCTGTCAGCCCAAACAACAAACTTTAGTTGTTCACCCCATTTTCTTTTTTTCTATTCCAAGGTTCTTATGATAATCTTCAGCAAATTTTTATTACTGGACTCAGATTTTCCATTTCCTTGGGGATTGTAATTAGAGGCATGTGTCAAATTGATCACGTATTATTTTCACATTTCCACCAAAGGCTTAGCTTTGAAGCTCATGGAATTGTCAGCAACAATTTTAACTGGCACCCCAAACCTACAGATGATATGGTTCAACATAAAATCCATGACAATTTGGTGTGTTGCACATTTCATGGGGATTTCCTCCACCCACATGGTGAAGTAATCAGTAGCTACAAGAATCTAGTTATGGCCAACACTTGAAGGGTTTGAAATCTCACCAATTAAATCCATTCCCCATTGCTTGAATGGGGATTCAATTGATAAAGGCTGCAAGGGTAGGGAGCCTAAAGCTTTCATTCTTCTTGAGAAGTGCTTATAACTCTCACATATTCTAACCAAAAGAGTTGTATGCTTGAAGAGATTTAACAATAACTAGCCCTCAAGATCTTGTGTGTTGTGACTCTTCCCAGAAAATTTCCCCCAAAAACTCCTCCATGAAGATCAACAATTATCTTGGGGGCTTCATCTTCAGTAATGCACCTTAAGAGAACTCCCTCAGGTTTCTTCGAAGCTAACCCATAATCAGTAATGACATATTTCTGGGAAGCCAACTTAAGGGTTCTTTTCTGGTTCTTACTCAAATACTTAGGGCAGTATAGATGTTTGAGATAAAAAATCATTTCTTTTTACCACTCAGAAATCATCAATTTTTCAAGAACATCTACCCTTTCTTCTTCTACCTCATTTACCTCAATAGTTTTCATGTTTCTCTCAGCCCTAAAATTAGCCAGGCCCAACCCTCTCACCAACTTTGTGATTTGGATATCTATGTCATAATATTGCAACTTGTTTAGCCGTATGCATCTTTTTTTAGAGACTTCCATCTCTGATAATGTCTTTCACCATAGTATGGGGGCCATAAGAAATAATTTTAGAGCTCAAAATGTAAGGCCTGAAATCCTTTGTTGCGTTTACCAAGGTAAATTCTTGTTTCTCCATAATAGTGTATTTCAGCTTGCCCCCTACAATGCCTTACTAAAAAAGGAAATTTCCCTGTCAACCCCTTAATCATCTTTCTGCAACAAGATAGATGTAATAGTGTTTTTTAGAGAAAAAGAAAAGAGTTGGAAAGGATTCTTATAATCTAAAGCTACTAAAAAAGGGGCATGCTTTAATGCCTCCTTGATCCCATTGAAATATTGAATGACATCGTCCTCCCATTTGATGGCCTAGTCCTTCTCCAGCATGCCAGTGATTAGAATGGTCAACTTAGAAAATTTTGATATGAATCTCCTAATAAAGTTTATCTGTCCAACTAAGGATTGAATCCCCTTCTGGATCAATAGTTACCCCTTCTTGTGACACAATGTGACCAAGTAGTTTTTCCTTCTATACTGTGAAATGACACTTCTTTCGATTGATTGAAATTTCATATTCTCTACATCTTATCAAAATTTTCTCTAAGTGTTGCAAATGATCACTTCTCTTCCTAGAGAACACAGTCACATCATCTTGGTAGATAAAAATAAAATCGATTGATGTAACCAACAAACGCAACGTCCATTTCTATTTGAAAGGTTGCTCCAACATTCATTAGTCCAAAGGGAATCCTGACATATACATATGTCCCCCAAGGAGTGGTAAAGGTTGTTTTAATTCTTTCTGATTCCTTTACAATAACTTGGTTATAACATGCGAAACCATCCAGGGTAGATAACAACTCAGAACGGGTCACTAACTGCAACATGTTTTCCATATTTGGTAAAGGATAATTATCATTCATTGATTCTCTATTCAAATTTATGAAGTCCACACATAGCCTGATGTCACCATTCTTCGTTCTAACTAGTACTAGGTTTGCAACCCAAGAAGAATACATTGTAGGCTAAATAATCCCTCCATCCCTCAGTTTCTTTAGTTACTCTTGCATTTAAAGAGATAAGAGTGGATTGATTGGACTCTATTTCTACCTGAATGGTTTTGCATTGGATTCCAAGGTAATCTCATGTTGAAATAGATCCTCTCTGTATGGCTTTAATTCAGAATAAGTCCAAGCCATGAAATATTAATACTTTTTTAGCAATTGGACATAAGACTATTTTTCCTCCTTGCTGAGATTGCTTCCCAAGAAGATCTTCCTCGGTTTCTCATTTGTGCCAAGGTCATGCTCCTCAATATAACTTGAGGCTTTTATGCATCTAATAATAATGCGATCAACATTATCAAAGTTGGATTCAAGAGCAACCAGCCCTCTAGGAATGGTATTAGTATTTAGTTGGATGATGCCTTTGCCAAACAAGGTTTCTTTACCATCTTCTATGCACATTATTGGCTCACAATCAATAATTTTATCAAAAAAATCCCCTTTGTTCAGTATGAATCTTCTAGCCTGAGCATCATCATCAAAAACCTACTAATGCTTAATGTTGTCACACACATATGGCCTAGTTAACACCTCAACATCATATTCACAACATGGGGACACTACACAATTATCAAACCTAGATCCGAATACTACAAGTTTGTCTGCTAAATCATTGAAATTCCTATCATGACGCATAATGTTGAATAAATCAAACATCTCAATGAAATCCCAAGCTGCATGGTTGTATTGTTTCATTCGCTGATTTTTTGTGGCATACAGTTTTTTGACTCACTTTACAATTAATTATGAATCTCCTTTAACAATGATGTATTTAACACCATATTTCCAAGCAATCCTCAGACCTAACAAAAATTCCTCATACTCAACAATATTATTAGTTCACTCAAAGTTGAGTTTTAAGGAAAATAAAAACTCTTCCTGACGTGGGGAGATCAGAACAACACCATCACCATTCCCGAACTTGGAGCAAGCTACATCAAACAATAAATTCTATAGAGAGCCTTCATATTCAAGACATTTGCATTCTTTAATCTTGTTCTGTTTTCCATCAGTAAATCCTACAAAGTTATCAGCATCAAAACTTGTGTACAATATTTCATAAGATGCATTATTGGGATCTTCAATGAGGTGAAACATCTTCTTTTCCCTATACAACTTGAAAAGGATGCTATCAATATGGATGGTGGTATACGACATATCCATTTACACACTCCCACAAACACTTGAAGCCCATTTTCTAGACAACAATATACCCCACTTGGCTAGGCAGTCGATAACAACTACATTAAGCTTCAATTACCTACCCCGATAGGCTAGAAGTTGTACCACCCAACCTTTCACACATCCCACCACTGGAACCTCTCTAGAATCCATGGTAGATCATTTCCCATATGCTAATGTTACCTTGATTTTTATTTCATTCATAAATTCTAGAGGCGTAACATTGCATGACTCCACCGAATCAAAAATAAATTTGTGCAATAGTTTATCCTTAATGATCAGAGTGGTGAAGAAATGTCCACATTTAGCTGGAATATCCCAAGGAGTCCCCAAAATAAACCTTATGTGGGTTCATCTTGCTCTCTGATTTTGGTGGTGTTGCTTCTAGTTCTTGATGATTGGAGGAGTCTCCATAATTGTTTATATTTCCTATTTCTACCCTAGGGAATAGTCTCCTATTTCAGAATTCATCGCCCTAAATACGGTTATGTTTGTGAGGCCTATTGCATGTTAGAATGGGCCCACTTCTATTGTGTACACTCGAGTATTTTTAAACGTGGTCCCGCTCGCCGGGTGTTGGGAAGGGTTTTTTTGTGTGGGTCATGGGGTTTCAGGAGCAAAGCCCCCGATCGAATTTTCTGGGTGTTTATTAACCCATTGGTAATGGGTAACCGTTATGGCTGTTTTTTGTGGGCCATTTTTTTTCGGTCCCTTTTGCCCATTGTTTTGAACCCCCATAGGTTTTTGCCCTTGGTTTGATACCCAAACGGTTTTGTATCAAACTGCTTAAGAGTAGTTGTCTATTTATATGTTCTGCATATGATATATGTAAAGCAAATGTTTAGAGATGTGTTTTGATTCAGTGTGCATTCTTTAAGTTTTTTTGAGCATAGCTCAAACGGATCTGGTATTGTATTGATAGAGTGGAGACTTGTAGATAAAATCTGAGTAAGGATTCTAGTGCGGTAGCCCAAATTGGGTGAACAATGTTAAATCTTGTCTCTCTATGTTGTGGTTCTTTATCTCCTGCACGTTTTATTTGCGATCTGTAAGAATTTCTTCTGCATATTAGTTTCTACTGTTTGCTCATTCTGTAAGGATTATTCCGCATTTTTAATCTTATTTTCCTAACAATTCGGGTATCCATAGCATCTTTTTTTTGGTTTGGCTGAAGTGGTTCGATCACAGGGAAAGTTTTATCTTGACGTGGGAGCTTGGCAGATGATGAAGCTAAGGCTTGATAAATTCACTGGCCATAAGTTTAGTCTTTGAAGATGAAAGATGGAAGATTACCTTTATCAGAAGGATGCTTTATATATACTACTCCGCTGTCTTAGAAGGTGAACAACCTCCGAGTATGACAGATGCGGATGGGATTGTGGATCGGAAGTGCACTTGGAACAATCCAAACTGTGTCTTGATCTTCGTATTATTTATGTTTCAAAGGAATAGACTACAAAGATCTAATGGATGCAATTTATGGAAGTTGTATGAAAAAACCCCTACTCTAACACGAGTATTTTTATGAAAAGTTTGGTAATATAGATGTGTGGAGAATAGTTTCAGAGCAATCATTTAAATAATTTAATACGGTGTATGTGATCTATGCTAGCTTCGGTTACAATGAATTTATAAGAATTTAGGGCTGTATTAATTCTGTGCTCTTTTACCCTAGATGTTGAATAGCCTGGTATGGCGGTAATAACTCTTTTTCCACTAACCCTCGACGTTGAAGTTATTGAGGAAATGTTTGTAGGGGATTCTAAATCGAGGAATTGAAGACAAATCTCTCTGGGGAATCTTCTACTTTATTTATGGAAATGCTTTGGACAGTGGAAACTATAGGAAACAAAGAATATGGAAACCGTGGAAACTACAACGATCGGGCAGTACAAAATCCAAGAACAATATTGTTTCTAGAATGGTGGGAAAGCCTGGTAATGCAAAGAAAAGGACTATTGGGACTTCGTGATAAGAAGAAACAACAGATAAAGAAAAACAAGGAGGGAAATGTGTCATCGGGTAAGTATGTCAGGATGCTTTTGGATTCTTTCTTTTGCATAATATTACTGAATCTTGGGTTTTTGATTCCAGGGGGTTCTGTTCATGCTACTCAACATGGCCTTATTTGTTGAATTATGTTCAAGGGAATTTTGGGGCCTGTTTTTCTTCTGGTGATGATGAGCCGTGCAGTATAGTTGGAAAAGGTGCTGTTTAGGTAAGATGCAGAATGGGAATACTGGGCTATTGAAGGATGTCAACATGTTGACCTACATTAGAGAAATTTGATATCGGCAGGGCAATTGGGAAGTGTTGTTGTGACTATTATATTTCACTAACTCTTGGAAGTTACTAAGTGTGTCTGTGTGGTGGCAAGAGGATAAAAGGGTGGAACCTTGTTTTAAGGTAAAGGAGGAAGGCAAACGAGGAAGCAAACAAAACAAACAAGAAAAAATAGAAAAAAGCAAACAAGAACAAAAAGGATAAGAAGAGCAGAGCTGAAAGGAAAAGAAAAAAAACCAAGAAGACAAGAAGAGAGAGCAACAACCACTGATAGTACTAATGAGTGTAAATTTGTGGATTCATATACAGATCAACATGAATGGCACTAATAGGCTTCGTTCATCATAAGCCATAATGGCGATGGACAATCATAAAGAAAAATTTACCTCTTCCCCCTGGATATACAGAAACAGTTTGGAGGTCTGTGAGAATTGGTTGCATATAGGGAAACAGAAGTGAGTACGGTTTTCCCAAGGTGGACCCTATAAAGAAAGAGAGTAAGTTGGAGCTGGTACATTCTGATGTGTGGGGGGCTTGCTCAGGTCTCATCTCTTGGGTTCATTTTATATGTTAACTTTCATATGATGATGCAACAGGAATTGGGGTTTTGTATTAGAACAAATCTTATGTATTTTACACCTTTGTTAAATGGAAAGCCCTTGGTATAGAGAAAAATGACGGTCTTAAAGCTAAAGTGTCTCAGGTCAAAAATGGAGGGAGTAATTGGCAGCCATGAATTTAATTACTACTATTCTAAGATGGAATCCGTAGGCCAAAGATGTTCCACCAACCAAGGAAACTCCGCCGTAGAATGGGGTATCAGAAAGGAGTGACAAAACACTAATTGAATGTTGCTAGGGCATGATGTTAAAACATGCCCGACTGTCCTCTCTCTCTCTTTTTGGCAAAAGGCGGTGAGGCACGTTGTGTACTTGATAATAGAGAACCCTCTAGTGCCGTGGATGGAGGCTACCTGAGGAGGCATTGGTATGGGTAATAACGTTTATTATTTCATTTCTTAGAGTCTTTGGATGTTGATTATTTGTTCATATAGACAAGGATTATAGGAACCAAGCTAGAGGCGAAATCAGAAAAATGTTACATTTCCAGGTTATGGCGGTGATGACTTTGGATGTTTAAATGTTGGAGTATTAAGACAAGAGAAATCATTCGGTCAAGGGAAGGTGGTCTTTTATGAGAAGTCATGTATAAAGTAATAGTTGAGGAAAACCAGGGAATAATCCCCAGAATAATATGTAGTGGTAGAGGATCGTTCCAGATGGACATTGACCCACCATGAATCAATTCAGTCCCTACTCAACTAGGACCCCCACCTCCCTACAGTGAGGAGGTCTTCTAGGGTAAAAAACACATAACGTTTTTCTTCTTAACTTAATTAGTTTATTACTCATTGATAGTGGAGAGCCATAGAGCTTGTGAACCAGTAACGCCTAGCTGCCAGTAATAAGGTTGGAGCAAAGCCAATGGATGAGGAGGCATCAGCTCTTATGGAGAACCAGACTGGGATTTGGTAAAGCTTACCCAAATGAAAAAAAGCGCATTACATAACAAGTGGGTGTTTAGAGTCAAAGATGAAGAATGAGGCAAGAAAAGATACAGGCCCGGTTGGTGGTCAAGGGTTTTGCCATAGAAAAAAGTATAGATTTTGATGAGATTTTTTCTCCTTAGTAAATGACTTCTATTAAATACTGTTCTCAGGAAATTCAATTCAGAAGACTGCACTTAGAATAGCTTGATGTAAATAACTGCATTTCTCCAGAGTGTTTGAAGGAGGGAATTATAGTAGCAACCATAGGGCTATGAGTCAAAAGGTAACGAGGAATGTTGTGCAAATTGAAGAAGAAGCTTGTATGGCCTTGAACAATCTCCAGATCACTTGTATAAGCAATTTGATAGCTTATTGAAAGCTGTTATATTAGATGTCACTTACTGACATTTGCGTGTAACAAAAGACATGAGGATGGAAGTTATATTATTTTCTTTGTTTGTAATGTGGATGACATGTTGGTTGCAGGGTAAACATGCATAAATAAAGTACTCAAGAAGCACTAAGTGAATCCTTTATATGAAGATTTGGGTTCGCCAAACAATCTTTGTATGCGGGATAATCTCGGGATAGAAAGGAACGAAAGATGACTTTATATTTATGCCAGAAAAGGTAAATGTAAAGAGGTCTTGGAAAGTTTAATATTTAGGGCATGTTAAACCAGCAAAGTTGGGGTCTCCGTTGGCAGGCGCCACTTCAAGTTATCAAGGAGCAGTGTCCCAAGACAAAGTAGGAAAGAAAAACCAGATGTCAAAGGTACCTTACTCCTCTCAAGTTGGTATTTTATGATGGTATGCTATGGTGTTCACTAGGCCTGAATATTTTGCCATGCATGCGTGGGGAGCTATGATAGATTTATGATTGATCCAGGTAAAGAGCATTGGCACGCATAAAGATGTTTCTTTTGGTAATTTGAGAGGAAACAATGGGACAATTTTGTGCTACTCAATCAGTGGATCAGACACCCACTACATGTTTATGTGATTCGGACATGGCTGGAGACTGTAGAACGTCAGAGGATCCAACAGGTTATATTTACACTTAGGTGGGATAAAGAGTGAGCTAGATTTCATGACTACGAAGTTGGTGGCTTTGGTCACCATGGAGGATGAGATGTTTCTGCCATCATGCAAGCAAAGAGTAATGATTTGGCTAAACATTTCTTGAGGAGTTGGGGCAATAAACAGGAGGAATGTAAGCCTATAATAGTGATAGTCAGAGGTGTTATACACCTAGCTAAGACCGCTACTTCCCTCCAAGACGAAGAATATACAGTGAATATAATCACTTCATCATGACAACTTTGGAGGAGATAGTTGAAATTGGAGAATGATTCATACCAGTCCATAATCCGCAGACATGATGACCCAAGTGGTCACCAATGGATAAACTAAAGCTATGTCAGCTTAATGGTTGACTCGGCAGTGATAGTGAAGGGTTGGAGCTTGCTCAGGGAATCAGTCTTCTCCAAGTGGGAGATTGTTTTGTTTGTGGAGCCTATTTGCAGTGAAGACTGTGGCCAACAAAAAAAGCAGGCCACAGAAGCACACGGAAGAGAGCAAAAGGAACCACCTCAAGCAAGACGAAGACCACACCTACTTCATAGTGTAACTGTATCACACGCAGGGTCTGTATAGATGAGATCTGAAGAAGTTATTCCAAGAACCCGAGCGAAAGAACCAGAGAAGGTACACCACAACAATCTAATTGACAACGGCAAAAAACAGAGAAGGGAATCTCTCACATTAATTAAGCGAAGTGACACCAGAACTACATCTTTAAAATCCAGTTATTTTTCAAATAGAAACCTGCGGTTTCTGCACTCCACCCCCCTGTACTCCGTAGATATTACCTCATTCACTGTTTAAGAAGTAAAAAACTCTGATAAGCGGAGTGGGAATTAGCGAGGGATGGGGGCACCCTCTTGTTCCAACAATTTTATCCCCCAACACTATAAAGTACTTATAATATCGGCTCGGTTTTCGGGTCTCTGTGAAATTGTGTTCACGCCAAACTTTATTGGCTGATTGTCTTCCTTAACAGAAATACAATGGTCTCCCTTTGTTATCTTATCCTGCACACACAACGGAACACCACCAGAAAAAACAAGCACTCCTCTAAGTATCATGAACTAATATTAATGTATACTCGCAAAGAGGCCAATCGTAATACCCCAAAAATCTGGAATTTTTATAATCTCCCAATTATATTATTCTTTGCTCCCACCCTGATCGCCCCAACCACTTCTTGCCAGCTGGTGCGAAAAAAAAGATTATCAACAAATCCAATTTCAGCTCCACACCAAAAGCTCAACATCTTTTCATTTACATAAGTCAACATCAAGTTACCACTCTTAATGCTCACCGAAAATGTATACAAGATGTGGTTTTGAAGTCAGTGTAATTATATAGAGTTTGTTTGAGCATATCTAAATGGATCTGGGTATTGTATTGAGAGAGGGGATGGCTTTTACTAAAATTGAGTCCGTTGATTCTTGGTTGTGTACCCTTACCCCAGAATTGGGGGTGATGCTCCTACCATTCACGTCTTTTTTCTCTCTTCATTTTTTTAATCTATTTCTTCTTCCTTTTCGTTATGCCTCTACTTTCCCTCTGATTCATTGATCGTCGTTCTGTCATAATTCATTCCCTCTTCTTTCTATTGTTCTCCTTGTTTACCACATTCTTTCCGTTCATTCATTTATTACCTTCCTCCTCTTTTCCTCGCCCCCCCTCCTCCACCCCCCCCCTTTACTTCCTTCCGGCTTTAGCTCTCCCTCACACCTCCCTCCCTAAATCTATGCGCAAGTATTGACCAACTACCCTCCCTCCACCACTCTAAGTCTTCTATTCTCCAGTTTATTACGCCCCCCCCCAAAACCCCTTTCCAGATGTTAACCCCCGCTAAAAGAAAGAAAAATAAGCCGCCCGAAAAGAAGCACCGGTTATCCACCAGAATGCAACCTCAACTGATCCAAACAATCAAAATGTCAGATTTTACTCCACCTTCGCCATTTTTTCTTAAGGATACCTGATGACATCGGCCACTCTTTTATCCTGTTTACCACGCGGTTTCTTATTGCTCGTCTTCGTCATAACAAAACTCCAATCCCTTCTTCTTCTTGCCTCCACCTTATCTTCCCTCGACTTCACCCAAAAACCAAATCAAAACATAAATTGTGCAATAGTTTATCCTTAAATATCAGGTAGTGGGAATAAATGTATCCACATTTAGTAGCTGTGAATATACAATGATCTGCCAAAATAACACTTAAACTTAGGTGGTTCATCTAGCTCTTCTGATCTGGTGGTGCTTCTCTTAGTTCTCAATGATTGAGGAGATCCTCCATAATGTTTAATTTCAACCTAGGGAAGTAATTCTCCTATTCCGCATGCCTCACACATTCATGCCCTAAAATCCGCAAACACTCACCCGCCCTTTCTCTTTTGCTCAAGAATCATAAGATCTCACAATTGGAAACTAACATCTTGATATGAGTCAGAACTTTTGGCATTCCTAAGTTATAAGCGTTGGCAATAAGAATCGACGGAAATTTGATACATCTCATTAAAGTTGGGCAAGGATTTTGATAGCTTGGGAATGAGGGGGGCATGAGTTTTCTTTCTTTGGTACAATAGGCCCTTGTCACGATGCAATCGATCTTTTTTAGGAATCCTCTTTAGGAGTATTGGAAGAAATGGAGTTGTTTGGCTTGTCCTGAGGCCATGTCCCCTTTAACAAACCCTACTTCTTGTGTTTGTACTTCTTCTCTTGGAAATAATAATGTTTTTATAAATCACTGCCTATCCCTCCTCAGATGGATTTTCTCCATACAGACTTTTTATCATTAAAGTCTCTTAAATATTTTCTGTCAAGACATATTGAATTCAAAAGCTGTATATTATCTACTTCTAAAATTGATAAGTGGAGGATGGTACTCGTTGATCAATCCCAAATTCCGTAGTAGTTCCTAGCACTTATTACATTGGTTGAGGTTGCTCTCTTTTTATGAGCCTAGAGAGCACTCCATACATGTGTGCATCATCATTATCATCGTCCAGCTTCTTCTGCTTCTTGATGATATTCCTCACAAGGAGCATGGGTCGAAACATATATCACACCAATCATACATTTTGTCTCTTCCAAACACCAACTATGGAAGTACAAGGATCAGCACCATTCTGTTTTGGCCCTGGCCTGGGACTATTTATTGTTCAAATCCAATAGGTCCCATGCTCTGTCTCAGATCTCTGATCATTTTTCTATGATGATTTGTAACCTGTCTTGCCTTGTACTCTTGTGTTGACCTTATGAACTCTGCTAAATTCCTTTTTCCTACCCAGGTTAATTTGTATGAATATTTCTTTGAAAAGCCCCTACCCCAAATTTTTCACAAACTTCCTTGCAATAAGCATCCTTACTTTGTTTGAGGATTTTTAGTTAATTCGTTTTTAACCCTCCCTTTTGAGGATCTCCAATTGCCCTGATGTTGTCTCTATTTTGGCAGAGCCTTGGTGAAGCCTACCGCAATTAGTAGGTTTTTATCCCTCAAGTAGTAATATTTTTTTTTAATCAAATGCATCTAAATATTTTGATCAAACATGATTCATCACATGGCCTTAAGCTTAACATGAATCCTTCTAAGGTCCTGTTAAACCTCATGTGTAAAATGCATGTACTGATCATTAGGATTCATCTAAGTTTTCAAATTTTTATAGAAGAAAACCTAGGATTTTCTATCACCCGATAGCTGCCAATATAAATGCATTCTCATCTCTGTCTATAATCAATGGACCTTAATCTTGTAAAGCTTTATCTAGTCCCTTGCAGCATCCTATTCCAAGTTAGTAATGGATAAAAACATTTGATATATACATCTTCATGTTCAATTCCTCAAAGTCTTCCATCAAATATTTGATAAAAATCTTTAGATGTTGATCACCAATGATGGAGGGAGTCTCCATAAGGTTTATATTCTACCGAGGGAGTATTCTCCTATTCAGCCCAACTACGCAACATCCCTTTTCTTGTGCTCAAGAATCATAAGATTCTCAACAATTGAAACTAAAATCTTGATATGAGTCAAGACTTGGGCATATCATAAGGGATAGACGTTGGCAAATAAGAATTCGAAGGAAATTTGATACACTCATTAGTTGGCAAAGGATTTTTGATAGCTTGGGAATGAGGAGGGGTATGAGTTTTCTTTGGTACAATAAGGCCCTTGGCAGATGCATCTTTCTTAGGATCCTCTTTAGGAGTATTTGAAAGAAATGGAGTTTGTGGCTTGTCCTGAGGCCATGTCCCTTTAACAACCCTACTTCTTGTGTTGTACTTCTTCTCTTGGGAAATAATAATGTTTATAAACAACTGCCTATCCTCCTCAGATGGGATTTCTCCATCATACTTTTTATCATTAAAGCTCTTAAATATTCCAAGACATTATTGGAAAATTCAAAAGCTTGTATAGTATCTACTTCTAAAATATGATAGGGTGGAGGAATGGGTACTCGGTGGATGCAATCCCAAAATTCAGTAGTAGTTCTAGCACTTATTACATTGGTTGAGGTTGCTCCTTTTTATGAGCCTAGAGAGCACTCCATCATGTGTGCATCATCATTATCATCGTCAGCTTCTTCTTCTTCTTGATGATATTCCTCACAAGGAGCATGGGTCATGAAACATATATCACACCAATCAATGACATTTGTCTCTTCCACAACAACAACTATGGAAGTAAAAGGATCAGGCACCATTCTGTTTTCCCTGGCCTGGGACTATTTATTTTCAAATCCAATAGGTCCCATGCCTCTGTCATCAGATCTCTGATCATTTCTATGATGATTTGTAAACCTGTCTTGGCCTTGTTACTTGTGTTGACCTTATGAACTCTGCCTAATTCCTTTTTCCTACCCAGGTTAATTTGTATGATATTTCTTTGAAAGCCCCTACCAAATTTTTCACAACTTCCTTGAAATAAGCATCCTTACTTGTTTGAGGATTTTCTAGGTTAATTAGTTTTACACCCTCCCTTTTTGGAGGATCTCCAATTGCCCTGATGTTGTTCTCTATTTGCAGAGCCTTGGTGAAGGCCTACCTCAAATTAGTAGGGTTTTTATCCCTCAAGTAGTAATATTTTTTTTTAATCAAATGCATCTAAATATTTGATCAAACATGATTCATCACATGGCCTTAAGCTAACATGAAATCTTCTTAAGGTCCTGTTAAACCTCATGTTGAAATCATGTACTGACTCATTAGGATTCATCTTAATGTTTTCAAATTTTTATAGAAGAAACCTAGGATCAGTTCTATCACCATACTGCAATATAAATGCATTCTTCATCTCTGTCTAAGAATCAATGGAATTATCTTGTAAAGCTTTATACTAGTCCCTTGCATCCTATTCCAAAGTATGGATAAACAATTTGATATATACATCTTCATGTTCAATCTCAAAGTCTTCCATCATATTGATAAAAATCTTTAGATGTTGATCACCAGTTATGGCGTTGTTTCCTTGAAACTTTAGTAATCTATTTCTTACATCCTGTGGAACTACATTTGGATAACCAGCCATCCCTGTAAAATTTATAGGACCAAAGGTGTTTACAACAAATAGAGGTCTACGTGAGGGTAGGGCCATGTTGTTTTGAGGAGGTGAACTTCGAGGGGAGACAAATTGATAAGTTGAAGAGGGTATTTGAAACACGGGAGTAACTTTCAAAATAGATATCCTCTAAAGGCCTTGTTTCTTGGGAAACCTTATCAAATGAGAATCAAAATTTTCAAAATCAAATGAAGGACCATCTCCAGTCAGGGAATTAAATTCCATAAAGAGGCTACCTGATTCAATAGCACTTGAATGGTAGTCTTCAATGATAAGATGATCACTTTCATCAATGGAGATCCCTTTTCTTGTATGCTGATCTCCAACAACTCTCCAAGATTTTTTTCCTTCTGAATTTGTTTTTCCTTGCTCTAGAAATAATGTCCTAGTAGGATCCTTAGCATAGAAATATCTTCTTCCTTCCAGCTTTGCAAAGGTTAGTAACAAATCTTACTTGACAGAGGTTAAGACACTGGTACTCATTAAGAATTAGATCAATAGGGAGTTGCCACTAAGCATTTCCACCTTAGTTGTGAAAATGCACTAAAATATGATCTGTCAAATGTCTGTCAATACTAAAAGTTGGAAATGTGATGATCGGACTTTTCTTTACCCAGATTTATCTATGAAAGCTAGTACACTAGGTGTTGAAACTGAAATAATTACATATAACACTTGCAAATTTGAAAAACTTCTTACAGGCCTACACACAAGATGACATTTGAAAAAATGTATTAGCACTTAGAGCATATAAGAAGTGTTTTTCCAGGGTCTTAATATGAATTGTAACCATTATGTCCTTGACAACGATGCCAATAAGGTGTTGGTAGCCAAATTTATTCTCCCCCAGAAGATGAGCAGAATCACAGGTTTGGCAGGAAGCTTAGAGATAACCAAAGCATGTAGTGTGTTGTTTTGTAGTTGGGGATGAAATGTAGATCGGTTTTGGTCACTTAGATGTGGAGAAATTGGTACTACCCTTAAGAGGATTTGACCTATTCTCACTAGTTTATGGTTGTGCCTTTCAACCAGGGTGAGAGGACCCTTTTTGTAGCCTACTATTTGTGGAGGAGATGAAGATGTCCTTCCTTGTGAAATTATTAAGAAAACCTTCAAGAAAATATGATGAATGCAACAAAACCTAACTCTCACAAGATTCCACTAAAGAGAATGAAAACCTTATTGTTTCTGCATGTTTTAGTAGTAAAAATTATGCATTTGTATACAGACATGAAAAATAGGGGTAGTATGGGTATGATTGGTTGTATTTAAATGAATTTTTTGTGGGAGGTGAAGTAGGATAAAGTTGATTATATAAGAACTTTGGAGGGAATTTGTAATAATGAGCAACTTAACAACATAAAAATTTAGAGCAGTCAAGATGTTCCTTCAAACAGAAGGTGTCCTTCAATGGAGGCCCAAATCAGTAGCTTTTCACATAATCTTTAAGACTCCAATATGAAGGCTTGAATTAGACAACTCAATTAAACACTATAGTTTCTGATTAACCACACCTAATGTACACTCGAAGAGTTATAAGTAATCTTTATCAACAAATGACAGTGAATTGATTTTGAATTATTTTATCTGATTCAAGATGAACAAACTTCTTGAAATGAAATTACAAATACCATTAAATTGGCACAAGGATGGGATCCTGTGTGATTTCACAAAAATTTCAGTATAAGATTGCAATAGGAATGAATGGAACTATTTGCAGGCATTCTGAAATAAAGCAGACACTAATTGCTCAGAGTCAACACAAAATAAGTGAAATTTGATTAAACTTATCTATAGGGGAAATTTTCTATAAAAATCTTAGAGATTGTTAATGGTTGTATGCTCGCAAACACCTTGACATGATCACGTTTAACAAAAAAGAGATATACAAGTTTCTCAAACAGTTCCTCAGAAAGATAGGCTTTGTCAAGCTTTTTTCTTAGAAAATCAGTTATGACCTCTAACACTACAACCTTCCGGCCAACCATTTGCATGAAAAATTCCTTCAATTTATAATAATTTATTTACAACAGAGTCTTCCCCTTAAAAATCCAAACATTGAATGCACTAGTTCTCGTCATGATCCTGATTACGATTCCCAGAATCATATATGTAAAAATTTGTTAGGTGCTCAGGGGGTGGATCTCTTCTAACATCTCCCGCATTCAACTCCCCCTTCAGGTAGACCACCTTTCCCTATACTCACCAACCACTTCCACCCCTAACATCTATCAAATCTAGTTCTTTGATGCCAAGGAAGGAAAAATAGAAGATTAGATCGAGCACAAATGTCAGATCTCATCTTAATGGTAAAAGACATCCCTAGATCTTCCTCGCCAAACTTAGATATCAAATTAACTCCTCTTCCCTATTTGGAGTGTAAGAAATATCGAGAATTCATGAAGAATCGCACTTCTAGGATCTCCTGGAGTGAAAATGGTAGAAAAATTAGATATAAAACTGGCCTACGGGTTCCCTTTATCGTTTTACAACTTTTGGAAAAATGTAAAATTTTCAAATTTTTCTCTACACCTCCACCCTTGAGAAATGATCCTGATACGTGTCCCAATGTGGGTCCTAGTGGAACCCCACTTCCTTTTACACCTTTAACTCATTTTTCCACAAAAGGAAATATTTCCAATTTTCCTCCGATGGTCCACACCTCTGCCATTGACTGGAGCAATTTTTGACATTTCTCTATTGGGCCCGCGGGTAATTTTGATGATTTCAATCTTTTGAATATCAAGGGGAAAAAATTCCATGTTTCCCCTGATAGCCCACCTACCCGCCTCTTAATATTTTAAAATCCAACCTTGACCTCCTTCCTGTCGGGCTTGTGGGCCATTTTGATAATTTGACCCTTTTGATAACAAGAGGCAAAAAATCCAATTTGCTTCCAATTGTTCGCTTCCATGCCCCTTTGACTTTTCAAACTACCACATGTCACAATGGTGCATCTTGAGATGATCCCCTAAAGTTGAGACCTTGAATGAGTGTGAGCTTGCCATGTGTTGTTATGGTGTAACTTCAAAAACCTTAAGGCTTCAAAATGATTTGGTGGGGGCGTGCTTCAATTTTAGAATTTCACTCCATTTTGCTAAGAGGGAAAAACATCCAACCTTCCTCCGAAGGCTTGCATTTCCACCTTTACTATTGCCATGTGTCCTTCTACGGGGTCAAAGTAAGAATTTTTCCCTACCACTTAAATTTTGGTTTAACCAAAGTGTGGTTGGGGCCATGGGGCAGATTCAAACTATTTTCCGATGTAGCAAAAAATAGTAAGTTCAAAAATAAACCTTCCATGCCCCATACAATTAGAAGAAGTCACGTAAGTAACAAAAGAACCAATCAGAATTGAGAGGAGCTACGGGACCAAATTTTCCCTTTTTCCAAAAATGCAAAAAGTGATAAGTTAAAGCATTTAGCTGTCATCCCCTGAGCAACCAAAAGAAGCCAAGTGACTGCTGAATGCTGAGGGATAATTTTTACAGGAAAAAGACACCCGCCAGACTTTCAAAAACACAGAAGTTCATCATTCATGCCCAGAACCCAATTTTTCTTTGAGGATAATAATTTTTGAAACAAAACCAAGAAAATCATGGTTCCGAGCATCTTTCAACCATTGATTTGAATTTTCAAAGGCATACAAATATAAATTGATCATTCTCAAGCTTCCATAGTTGGGGTAAAATAGGAAAAACACCCGAGCACGTGGATTTTCAAGAAATTAGGTCAAAATGGTGAAAGATCAAGATGGGAACCAACACATTCAATGCAACAAACTGGGGTTAAAATAAATAACAACAATCAACACCGAACAAAGCATTACACATACTTATATACATGCACAAACATATCCAAATAAAACAAACTATTGAAGAAAAAAGTTATGTGCTCCATAAATTATAATAATTTAAAATCTCTTCAAATATGTGGATGTGGATAATCTACCAAGCCATTTCTAATCTCATTATATGGAAAATGAAAATTTTAAATCAGGAAAACTGGTTTTTTTCGTGGATTGCAATTAATTCTTGTCATCTTCGGATATACATTATTAAATTCTCAAAAATTTTATTTGCTAAAAAATTGTTACATGAAAACTTGAAATTATTCATGTAGTTTTGGCTAAAAAGGGACAACACCTCTATACATGTTATAAATATCAATAAATTTATGTTAGAATATGTCTATAAAATTCATAGTTTCATCCATGTTCAAAATGTCACATTCATTTAATTTTTTGGTTGCAATTGTTTTAGCAAAATAATAAAATCAACAAGGGCTGCGTTGCAGCAGCAGTACCTATCGTGAAAGCTTAAAAGCAAATTGTTTATAGGCGAAGCAAGGTATTGGTAAGAAATTGAGAACTGAGTGAGATTCCTCCTGGTTGGTCTATTTTCATTTGCTAAATCTTAACTGAAATCGACAATGCCTCTGCAGAAGACTTCCGTAGCTACTTTGGATGAATGGTTTGCATGTGTTTTGGAATAGATTTCAAAGGTTTAAATGTCTATAAGCCAAAGAGATTACAGAAATTACCACTAGCTGAAACATCTATAGATTGCATTGGGGGGCGGGGGGGAGGGGGGCGACTGGAATGCAATGAAGTATGCAAATAACATTATATGAAAACCATGTTTAGTGTTTTTTATCATATTTAATACCGAAAACCAATTCACAGATAACAAAAATAGCAAGTCTGGTAAAGAGAACAAATACACGGTATAATCCCTCACTTTACAAGAAAACTATTTCCACACGTTTATGCATACACAGGGTTTAAATAATATTACCAAAGAGTATTGAAGTGTTTGGATATCAAACAAGTATCATTTTTTCTGTATTCTAGAACTTGTGTGTTGTTATTATTGGCATGGGAAAAGTACGTAGGGCCATTTTATGCCATGACCATATATACAATATATATCAGAATAAAAAAGATAACTTAAACTGACATTGTGGTAGGAAACATATAAACGAACCTATTCATAACCTGTAGAAGAACTTTGAATCAATAAAGGAAACATATAGGTGGAAATGCTTACATGGAACCTAGATGTCATCATTAATCCACATGCATGAAGTGATTGGTTTGGAAAGTACATGCAATTACGATAGAAAATTTCTATGCAAACATGAGTATAATTTAGAAAGTATAAACAGGATCAATTCAAAATAGTATGGCTAAAATGGAGATATTTTAGCAAATTATTAAAAAGAATTAGCATGCTACTCCTGGAATGTGATATTAAGTATGACAATTAAAAGTAAGAATGGTAGAGCAACATCTTTATTCTAATGTCTTTAGCATACATACGAGGTTTCATCCAATGCTGTCAATACAAATCTAACAGATTGCCTTTCTAGTAATCACATCTTTATCCTGCATACAAAGATGTAAAGAACATGGACAAAATTAAATGTACTCTTAAATTTTTTTGTAACTACAAGAAGTTCAGATAGCATAAGGCTAAATGCTAAAGGCCAAAAACAATAGTATTGCTATTTAGGATGCAATGTAACAGTTTGTTAATCCATGCATATCGAACAGAATGACTATTACAAATTTGATTTTCAAAAATGTTGCGGTGTACGAAGTGGAGTGCCAGTTTTAGATCTACTAAAGAAATATGGAGTAGTATTGTCTACTTTTGAAAAGTTTCGTGTTACATATTTTATTATGAATCCTTTTTGGTGATCAATACACAGTATGTTCCATTAGTTCTTGGTGATCACTACACATAAAATGCTTCAATATTTGTCCCTTCTATACACACAGACAGAGAGGGGGGGCTTTCTAGTAAAAATCCCCTGTAGACATGGGATGGCTTCATAACAAGTAAACAAAAGGGTTTATTTGTTTTAAAGGAATAAGCCTCCTTGACGGCCTTCTTCCTTTCCAATTCAGCAATAGAAGGTATTCTAGAAATATAACACGATTTTGATTTTTCAGAACTCCTCTTTCCAGCATCTGCAGATTTGACTGTCACTTGCTTCTTCTGGGGAAGAGAGGGTTGAAAATATCTAGAACCGTTGGGAAGGTGGCCTGCGATAAAATATGGTGCAATTTTTAGGCAAAATTCTCTTATTTCACTGCAATAAAAATTCACATATTAACAAGGCTTCTACTTACCATGAGAAGAGAATGTGTGCTTTTTCCCTGTTTTGAGGCATGCTTCTACATGATCATAAATCAGCTCCTTGTCAGAATACCAAGCACCTAGACACCGATTAGTAGGGGCAGTGTAACAACATATCTTGTGTACATTCTCAGAGCTAATAACATTTTTCTCCAACCCATTTTTCCCAAATCTTCTAACCTTGAAATAAGACCTGCAGACATACTTGAAAACTAGAAAATCTCCAAACTCTATTGCATGATACTGAACAAACTCCTCCCCAGTTGGGTACTCGTTCTTCATAATTTTATAGCCCGCCGCTAAGGGCTTGGCCCTTCCAAAATCACATATTCTCTTTTTGATGATAAAATTTAGAGTTTCCTCAAGATAGCCAGCACATCTAAGGAAAGGACAATACACTTTTTTTTTTGACATGACAACATAGAGGTCCATCCACAGAACACACTAACAGTTAGGGCCATCCACAGTGAGATATTCTTGAGGATTATTTATTTTAAAAATACATCTTGCAATTCTTAGTTTACGTTTTCAAGGATGCTCAAGGTATGATTCATATAATTCATCTTACCAAGCTAAGTTTATTCTTTTTACACTGAGCAATCATCTTTAATCTTCTCTATTACGACATTCATTTGCTTAATTCATTTGTTTAGAGAAAGGGGTAATTTAATTTCACAAGGCCATCTATTAACACTTACGCTACTAGAACTTGTTCATGCCCATATGACAACAGGGGTTCACGTTCAACAACTTAAGAGAAAATTACGAGGTACCTTGGATAAAGTTAAAGGAAGAAGGTCAATTGAGTTCATCCTTGAGACATCATTAGTTCTTACTGAGGTTTAATTGGAGCTTGAGGTTTTATACGTAATTATTAAATATTTTACTTAGGCTTCACTGGATGATTTTACAAAAGAAAACAATTTACCTTTCAAATGGTTGAGAAACAGATTACATGGCTTCGAAACCGATTCCTCCTATTTATTAAATCTTATTATCTTACAACAACTCACAATTCGTTTCACCTTAGGATCATTTTAAGAATTCACCAAAGAAAGGATAATGTTCGCTAGTGTAGCTAGGGATATCAAGTTATAAAATTTTTACTTCACAAGGGATGGTTTCATTTTGATCACTCATGGACTTATTTGATTTCAAATAGATCACCTCTACCTTTATTTGTTGAATATAAAATTATTATTTTTGTTTAGCTCCTTTAAGGGTTAACCGACCCATTTTACTTTACTTATAAAATATTGCCACTAAGTCTTAGAAAGATTTAACTTGACAATTTATTCTCAAGATCTAAGTTTCACAATACTCATATCAATGTAAAGATTGAATACCATTTCTTACAAAGGTAAGTTACCAGTTTACCTACAGAAGGACAAGACAACATCATCACGAAATTTCAGAATATCCAAGGCAAGAGGTCTTCTAAACTCCTTTGCAAGCACTATTACAAAATTTACCTCACATTGGACATTTTTACAAGGAACCTCATAAATTGCACTGATGAAAACTTTACAACTCTTTCCTTTAATCTACTCGCATAATCCATCTGCACAAATACTAGCTAGAATCAGTTCGCGAGAACTGAGCATGTTAAGGCTACACATTGCAACAGTAAGCTAACATTTAACAATATCAAGAAAGGAATGTTCTAAATTCAGAAATGGATTAAAACACAACTCACAACTCCAAGATTAATCACATGAGAGAGAAATCTAAACCATCCAACAAGGAGAAAGTCAAAATACCAGTAAGAACAAAATTACATAAATCAAGGCAAGACCTTATGGGTTAGGAACAAGAAAGTCAAGAGTGTTGATATCTCCTTCATGTAATCCTATGGGTTACGTGATTGGAATCCAAAATTTACTCCATCCAACTAAAGGGGTCCAAGAGAAGACAAAGCGTACTAATTATGATCGTAGGTGCGAAGCAAAACAACGTTATCCAATTCTTCCAGGGGGCTTCATAGTAATATGGGTTCGACGCCCTTAAAAGAACACAACTATAGTTTCAGTTTTAACCAAGGAGTTTACCACTACCTTCTTATAGGATTTCTTAAACGTAGTACTAGTTAACCCAAACAAATCCACTTTTCCAAAAGCGTACAAAAGAGACACAGAAAGGGCCATTATTCTACCAACAAACCCTATCCTAATCGTCAACTTCTCTACATAATATAAGGGAAAGCTAAACCCAAAAGTAGTTAATAATTTTTATATATTTCCGACAATGCCAATAAGTACTTTAAAATAAAAATAAAAATTGATTTCCTTAACAAAGCCACGAAAAGGGACTTTTAGTAACCAAGTTCGAAGAATAAGATATTCGAGTTCGAAAACAAAGGGATTCGATACACGGTGGGTAATACACCAACGATGCCCCAGACTCAAAAGACCTTACCACGAGTACAAGCACAAAATAAGAACCAACGCACATATCCATCAGGAAGGTTACGAAGTGCAGTCAGGCCTAGAAGTTCTATGAACTCCTTGCCAAAGGTATAGAAGATGGAAATTTTACCCGATCCATGTGGGCTTATCGAGAAAAAGTCTAGCAAATATCAAACAGGTAAATATAACAGCCACCTATGATATTATCACTGTAATCAGCTGTCATCTAACAGGAAACGAGTTCACGAATCCAATACCATGGATTCACCTACAACTTTTGTTTCAGTCCAGCTATTAATAGCTTGCTCGTGACCCTTAATAAAAATTGTAGAGATTTCATTCAATTAAACTTACAATGTTTCCCCCTTACTTTAATCACACAAGAGTTTGAACCAGGAAGAAGGTAAAGTAATTCTCTCAACACGTCGAGGCCAAAATTAGAAGTCAGGTTATTCATCCTCTAGAACTAGGTACAAAATTCGACCATGTACAGTTCTATAGCAAAACCCTAATGCCATTTTCTAATCAAACAAAAAGTAAGGAATGCCCACAGGCTTAAACAAGTTTTAGAACACAATGTCACTATTAATGTACCTTTTAGCAAAACAGGAGAGCCCTAAACAGGAAATACATATTTATTCAACCAAAAGAGGTATGTAGGCTTAACCTTCCATTTAGTAACCTTCAATTATAATTACCATCACAGAATTCTTTTTTTTAAAAGAAAGTCATATAAGCAAACAAAACTCAATAATGTTTCCTTCCCTACGAACTAGACTGCATCACTCAATACTGCAGTAACCCATTTAGACAAATATGAAATAGAGTAAGCTATAAGAGAGGAAAGAACATTCCAAGCAAAATCAGCGAAATTGGAACGAGATTTAAAGGAACAACCACACAATCAGGCAGTGATATAAACAACCATGAAAACATCTAGTCTAGGCATCATTCAAGAGGAAAGAATATTCATTTCAAGATACTGAAAGAAGGTAGAAAACTATTACAAGGAGTAGATTTAACATGCCTGTTTATAGTTCTTCCCACCAACAAGCACGTCGACCAGGGCTTCGAGGCAGCATCAACACAACCTGCGCAACTTCTCTTCCTCGGCCTGCTGAAGGTCCAAACTCTGTTAACGGCCATGCTTGGCATAGGATAGGGGTGATTGAAACATGCCTTCTTGAAATCCTCGGGAGAAACTCCGAGAAGATAGAAGCACTCTGCTATGAAGAGCATCACAATCACCATAGAAACCCACACAACCATCGTCATGACTGCCATATCCAAAGAAGATCTGTATCTGTTTCTATAACTATAGACCCCCCCCCCTTTTTCCTTTTTCCCACAAACCCAACTATATTCTCCACCAAATCCTCACGCAGCCAGCCAACTATTGGCATGAGCAGGTCACCACAAGAAGAACCAGGGCATACGTTTAATAAGTAAAAGTAGCAGTGAATTTCCAGCCACAGAAAATCTCAACTGCTATATTGATAACAAATGCTGCAACCCTGTACCAATACCAAAGAGAAATGCAAAGAACCACTTGACAGACACAAAGTATCCAACGTATAACTTTCCTCTTTGAGCCTGGTTTAAAATGCCATCTCAACATGCATCTGATTGTTCCTGATTTGGACCTCCTAACCTTGGTGCTCTCATATTAGGAGCAGCCCTGGTTTGAGATGAAGCAAAAGAAGATGGCTTTAATAACCAAAAATAAAACCTCTTGGAATAGATTCCATATCCAAAAAACAGTCCGTAGACTTAGTATCCTCGATTAAGGTTGACCAGTCAGTAGATTGCTTCAATGCAGCTGCTTTGAATTACAATAATAATAGAAACCCAATTTTAGAATGGGTATTACAAATTAATAGTAACCACAAGAACCCAAAATACAGGTTACATTTATTCATCCAAAATAGTCAGAACACAAACATTTCCAGCACAACATTAATCCATCATCAAGTAGCCACACACAACAATAATATCTTCAAACAGATATACAATACCCAGAACTATTTCACCCAATACTGTAGATCGACCCATGGTTATAATGCAAAAGATTATTCATGCAAATACTAGGTGAAATAAGTTGTTAGGAGATAGATATGGTTATTCATGCGGTGAATAACAGCTGCAAAGCCAACCCCAAGATTTGAAGCTCGGACACAAGACATGATGATTACCTCACGCTCCTAGCTCTGAAAGGCATCTACTGTAATGATATATAAACCTTTTTCTTCAGCAGATTTGAGGAAGCATCAAACTCTCAGTGCAAACATTACAGCGGTAGCTTGTAAGGTGTGATAATTCCAACAGCACCCTTATGCCTGCCAACTTAGTGACTTGCTGAAGAAGTTCATAAAATTGCAAAGCAAATAGTGCTTCATGAATATTCTGATATGAAATAGATCCTCGCCAATGAGATTCTCTTCCATGAGTTAAATCGTAAAACAAGAAGGTCTCAGTAGAGAATCTTTGCAATAAATTTCATCGGGTCTCCTGGTAACACTCACACTGTCACTTAATCGATTTGGAGATACAACCTCAGTGCATGTTCTGGCTCTGAAAAAAAATATCCTGCTACCTTCATCTCCCAAGACATTTTCTCCAACATTGCATAGATCTCATGTGCCTTTGGGTGTGATCTGTCACCTTATTGTTTGGTGCTGAATTTGGCTTTGAGCATTGTGAAGAGCATTCTTCCAGGCAGTCACATCATTCCACTTGCTTAGAGGCGGTGGTTCTAAACCATAGCGTGACATGTCCATAGCATGAGGAGCCTTGCCAGCACGTATTCACTCATACTCCTTTGCCACCATATACAACATTATTTGAGCTTGTATATATATAAGTCTCCTCACACCATACTTTACGTAGACATCCAATACAAGGAAAGTCCCATTTATTTTACTTCATCAATCCGTCCTGCTGAAAGAATTTCTTCGGTGGCCTGTTCGTGATCGGCGAGTTCTTGTTGGTCTTTCTTGAACTCGAGTGCCTGCATTAATAGTAACAATTTCTCTCATCTTCTTCTTCACTATGAGCAGGTTGTTTGCCATAGAAAATGGTATTCACAGAAGAAGCAAGAGCAGAAGAAGAAGGGCAAGTGGAATTGTTGGGCTGTTGAGCTGTTGCGAGCAAGACGGCGAGGGCCTCCTATAACTATAGCTGAGAGGCATAATCAAGGTCGCTGCATGCAGACTGCATTCAATACTGAACAGATAACAACATGGTTTGACAGCCTGTTACACTAGCTCGTAACTTCATCTACACCCACGTCAAACCAGACTGACGCAGCAACCAAGGCAGAGAAAACGTGCCAGGAGGAAGAAAAAAACGCGCCCAAACACCCAACTATACGCATTGAATGAGGATCCAAAAGAGATCCAGGTGAGGAAAAATGGGACTCCACCGACTCCCTTCTCCCTCATGCAAGGACAGAACATAAATTTCCACCCACTGCCAGCTACCATAGCAAAAAAAATAAAATTATTTTATCTTATTTTTGGAGCCCCATGCTTTGGGGACAGGCCACCTGCCAGGAGCAACAATGAACGGGAATTACATTCTCCTCCCCTTAAGAAAGCATCGTCCTCGATGCGACATTACATAGAGGAAAGGAAATGGTTCGCAACCAAGGATAGGTAGAGGAGATATTACACCCTAAGGTTTAAAATTTAGTTGATTAAAGCACGGCCACATGGTAGCCTTAGGAACATTTGGTAGAAATTTTAACTTTCAAAGTTCTATGAAGATTGGCAGTTCCCTCTTATTTATTATTTCACTAGTTTGTTTCCATTATCATTATTCTCATTTTAATTTGTTTTAAAATTTCATCATTGAAGAGTTTTGGTTTATTCCTTATTGTGGGTGCCCAACATGAACTGCTAACACAACACCCTATCAGGTTCACAAGACACTACAGATTCATAAGCACACAAGTATATACTTCAAGACTGTATTACACTACAAAAGGTTACTCAAATATGGAATGGAATAGGCACAGTCCACATAACATAGTACTCGTCACACATCAATGACTGACATACAAAATACTCACACAAAAGAGTACTACAATCCACCAGACATTTCCTCAATTTGCATCAATGAAAAACTCACATAACACCAACCATGCTACAAGTACATAGTGTTCACAAGGGAATCAATGACATATCCACAACATCACAACATATATCCATCTAACATGAGTAACACATACATCAAGAGACCACTACTAAAACATCACAATAACTCAACATATATCCTGAAACATCAACCATACAGACAAATATCATAAGCCTCCCTCAAACTCTTATGCCTCTCTTATGCCTCCCTCAAGTCTCTTATGCCTCCCTCAAACTCTTATGCCTCCCTCAATCTCTTATGCCTCCCTCAAACTCTTATGCCTCCCTCAAACTCTTATGCCTCCCTCAAACTCTTATGGCTCCCTCAAGGAGGCCGGTTGACCCTATGGTCCAAGACACATAGAGTTCGAACACTCCTAACCCAAGTGACATAATAACGCGTGGTTCAACAACCCGCTAGTCATATGTACTCCTTGGGGCGTACCCCCATACAACGAAGCGGGTCCATAGGTCCAACCATTCCATGGTGCATCCCATGACCCTATTCCACACATCACGACAATAGAACCAGCACAACAATCCAATCAAAGTGCCAAGTGGCAAAGTACAAGCCTTGGGCAAGGCGGTAAAAATTCCAAATTTAAAAGAAGACCCAAAATCAAGCAAAAATAAAGGGCCAAATAGCCATAGTTAGTATCAAAATCCCCATGTTAGTGCCACAAACCAAGGAAATGCCCAAAATTGTAAAGCATGGCAATCAAGAAAAGCTGCTGGTCCTTACAAAATAAAGTAAAAAGCTCAATTTACGAATAAAATCAACTTATAACAATGTCACATTACGATAACTGTGTGGCCTTATCTGGCCACCAAAGGGGTACTCAACGAGTTGCTAGCACTCGGAACATTGAGCCTCAGCTCATAAAATACATATCAATAATACAACTGTCATCACCTCCATCTGAATCATCCCGCCACCACTTCGACAAGGCTAAACATAGTCATAGATACACTAAGGTTGCATACATACAACCACATAGGGAGAGAGGAAAGAATCACATGTTATCTACTAAACCGAGTTTTGACTCGAGTTATTGACCCATGGTACACCATTCCTCACTCTCAACATACACTTCTACCGATTTCCCTCAGGATCGGTTAGCGTAAGGTTCACAACATAACATACAACAACATCACTAACATAACGGTGGCACACACATAACTACCATAACGTCTTACATATGGTACATATACAGGATAGATCACGATCATACATTTACTGAGTGTAACACATCACTTTACCACATTCTGCACCCAAAGTGCAATCACCATACGATAGGGTTCATACACTCACCGTATGACCCTAATTCACAACATGAAGCATTACATATTACACACATCATACATACGATGAACATAGTGCATCACAACATAACATCCATTGCTACATAACAAGGTGGTACACACATTTCTTCAAAACAAGGTAAAAACATCATGATACAATTAATTTCTTTTAACATCAAACTAGTCATACAACACAATGATACACCCACATATCACAATATGCCACAATGCTCCGACACTACGTCATCCACATTAGAATTATTTTCACACATCTCAAACAACAATTCACACGTGAACTCTTCATAGAATCCACAAGAAGGAGAGAGAATACTCCCATCTCCAACATATCAACATGATGACAAACACGCACAAGGTGACATACACATCACATGCGTTTACAATATCACAATTACAACAATAATCACATCACATTTAAAGCACATTACTCTTCCAATATCTATCACCATCACGCAACATCATCATCATCATGCAGTATCATCATGTAACACCACCACCACCATGTAACATCATCATATAACACCAATCCGGCCCATAGGTTCGAGAGCATGAACCTACGCTCTGATACCAAGTGTAACACACCCACAAATTCACACACACGAACAACACAGTAAAAGACAGGATAATTTTTTTTTTTTGAACTTGCTTGACACGCAACATGACGTGACATGTCGTCACCAAGGATACAACTAACACTGTGAACAGCTTGTTACGGGGATGACCACAAGGTCAACACGGAAACATTCACACCCAAAAGGACAATACACTTTTTTTTTGACATGACAACATAGAGGTCCATCCATAGAACACACTAACAGTTAGGGCCATCCACAGTGAGATATTCTTGAGGATTATTTATTTTAAAAATACATCTTGCAATTCTTAGTTTACGTTTTCAAGGATGCTCAAGGTATGATTCATATAATTCATCTTACCAAGCTAAGTTTATTCTGTTTACACTGAGAAATCATCTTTAATCTTCTCTATTACGACATTCATTTGCTTAATTCGTTTGTTTAGAGAAAGGGGTAATTTAATTTCACAAGGCTATCTATGAACACTTACGCTACTAGAACTTGTTCATGCCCATATGACAACAGGGGTTCACGTTCAACAACTTAAGAGAAAATTACGAGGTACCTTGAATAAAGTTAAAGGAATAAGGTCAATTGAGTTCATCCTTGAGACATCATTAGTTCTTACTGAGGTTTAATTGGAGTTTGAGGTTTTATACGTAATTATTAAATATTTTACTTAGGCTTCACTGGATGATTTTACAAAAGAAAACAATCTACCTTTCAAATGGTTGAGAAATAGATTACATGGCTTCAAAACTGATTCCTCCTATTTATTAAATCTTATTATCTTATAACAACTCACAATTCGTTTCACCTTAGGATCATTTTAAGAATTCACCAAAGAAAGGATAATGTTTGCTAGTGTAGCTAGGGATATCAAGTTATAAAATTTTTACTTCACAAGGGATGGTTTCATTTTGATCACTCATGGACTTATTTGATTTCAATTAGATCACCTATACCTTTATTTGTTGAATATAAAATTATTATTTTTGTTTAGCTCCTTTAAGGGTTAACTGACCCATTTTACTTTACTTATAAAATGTTGCCAATAAGTCTTAGAAAGATTTAACTTGACAATTTATTCTCAAGATCTAAGTTTCACAATACTCATATCAATGTAAAGATTGAATACCATTTCTTACAAAGGTAAGTTACCAGTTTACCTATAGAAGGACAAGACAACATCATCACAAAATTTCATAATATCCCAAGGCAAGAGGTCTTCTAAACTCCTTTGTAAGCACTATTACAAAATGTACCTCACATTGGACATTTTTACAAGGAACCTCATAAATTGCACTGATGAAAACTTTACAACTCTTTCCTTTAATCTACTCGCATAATCAATCTGCACAAATACTAGCTAGAATCAGTTCGCGAGAACTGAGCATGTTAAGGCTACACATTGCAACAGTAAGCTAACATTTAACAATATCAAGAAAGGAATGTTCTAAATTCAGAAATGGATTAAAACACAACTCACAACTCCAAGATTAATCACATGAGAGAGAAATTTAAACCATCCAACAAGGAGAAAGTCAAAATACCAGTAAGAACAAAATTACATAAATCAAGGCAAGACCTTATGGGTTAGGAACAAGAAAGTCAAGAGTGTTGATATCTCCTTCATGTAATCCTATGGGTTACGTGATTGGAATCCAAAATTTACTCCATCCAACTAAAGGGGTCCAAGAGAAGACAAAGCGTACTAATTATGATCGTAGGCGCGAAGCAAAACGACGTTATCCAATTCTTCCAGGGGGGGCTTCATAGTAATATGGGTTCGACGCCCTTAAAAGAACACAACTATAGTTTCAGTTTTAACCAAGGAGTTTACCACTACCTTCTTATAGGATTTCTTAAACGTAGTACTAGTTAACCCAAACAAATCCACTTTTCCAAAAGCGTACAAAAGAGACACAGAAAGGGCCATTATTCTACCAACAAACCCTATCCTAATCGTCAACTTCTCTACATAATATAAGGGAAAGCTAAACCCAAAAGTAGTTAATAATTTTTATATATTTCCGACAATGCCAATAAGTACTTTAAAATAAAAATAAAAATTGATTTCCTTAACAAAGCCACGAAAAGGGACTTTTAGTAACCAAGTTCGAAGAATAAGATATTCGAGTTCGAAAACAAAGGGATTCGATACACGATGGGTAATACACCAACGATGCCCCAGACTCAAAAGACCTTATCACGAGTACAAGCACAAAATAAGAACCAATGCACATATCCATCAGGAAGGTTACGCAGTGCAGTCAGGCCTAGAAGTTCTATGAACTCCTTGCCAAAGGTATAGAAGATGGAAATTTTACCCGATCCATGTGGGCTTATCGAGGAAAAGTCTAGCAAATATCAAACAGGTAAATATAACAGCCACCTATGATATTATCACTGTAATCAGCTGTCATCTAACAGGAAACGAGTTCACGAATCCAATACCATGGATTCACCTACAACTTTTGTTTCAGTCCAGCTATTAATAGCTTGCTCGCGACCCTTAATAAAAATTGTAGAGATTTCATTCAATTAAACTTACAATGTTTCCCCCTTACTTTAATCACACAAGAGTTTGAACCAGGAAGAAGGTAAAGTAATTCTCTCAACACGTCGAGGCCAAAATTAGAAGTCAGGTTATTCATCCTCTAGAACTAGGTACAAAAGTCGACCATGTACAGTTCTATAGCAAAACCCTAATGCCATTTTCTAATCAAACAAAAAGTAAGGAATGCCCACAGGCTTAAACAAGTTTTAGAACACAATGTCACTATTAATGTACCTTTTAGCAAAACAGGAGAGCCCTAAACAGGAAATACGTATTTATTCAACCAAAAGAGGTATGTAGGCTTAACCTTCCATTTAGTAACCTTCAATTATAATTACCATCACAGAATTCTTTTTTTTTTAAAAGAAAGTCATATAAGCAAACAAAACTCAATAATGTTTCCTTCCCTACGAACTAGACTGCATCACTCAATATTGCAGTAACCCATTTAGACAAATATGAAATAGAGTAAGCTATAAGAGAGGAAAGAACATTCCAAGCAAAATCAGCGAAATTGGAACGAGATTTAAAGGAACAACCACACAATCAGGCAGTGATATAAACAACCACGAAAACATCTAGTCTAGGCGTCATTCAAGAGGAAAGAATATTCATTTCAAGATACTGAAAGAAGGTAGAAAACTATTACAAGGAGTAGATTTAACATGCCTGTTTATAGTTCTTCCCACCAACAAGCACGTCGACCAGGGCTCGAGCAACAACAACACAACCTGCGCAACTTCTCTTCCTCGGCTTTCTGAAGATCCATACCCTTTTAACGACCATGCTTGGCATAGGAAAGGAGTGATTGAAACATGCCTTCTTGGAATCCTCGGGAGCAACTCCGAGAAGATAGAAGCACTCTGTTCTGAAGAGCATCACAACCACCATAGAAAACGCACACAATGATCGTCATGACTTCCATATCCAATGAAGATCTGTATCTGTTTCTATAACTATAGACCCCCCCCTTTTTCCTTTTTCCCACAAACCCAACTATATTCTCCACCAAATCCTCACGCAGCAACCCAACTAATTGGCATGAGCAGGTCACCACAAGAAGAACCAGGGCATACGTTTAATAAGCAAATGTAGCAGCGAATTTCCAGCCACAGAAATTCTCCACTCCCACATTGATAACAAATGTTGCAACCCTGTACCAAAACCAAAGAGAAATGAAAAGAACCACTTGATAGACACAAAGTATCCAACGTATAACTTTCCTCTTTGATCCTGGTTTAAAACACCATCTCAACATGCATCTAATTGTTCCTGATTTGGACCTCCTAACCTTGGTGCTGTCATATTAGGAGCAGCCCTGGTCTGAGACAAAGCAAACGAAGATGGCTTTAATAACCAAAATGAAAATCTCTTGGAACAGATTCCATATCCAAAAAATAGTCCCTAGACTTGGCATCCTCGATTAAGGCTGACCAGTCACTAGATTGCTTCAATGTAGCTGCTTTGAATTACAATAATAATAGAAACCAAATTTTAGAATGGGTATTACAAATTAATAGTAACCACAAGAACCCAAAAATACATGTTACATTTATTCATCCAAAACAGCAGAACACAAACATTTCCAACAAAACATTAATCCATCGTCAAGTAGCCACACACAACAATAATATCTTCAAACGGATATACAATATCCAGAACTATTTCACCCAATACCGTAGATCGACCCAGGTTATAATGCAAAATATTATTCTTGCAAATATTAGGTGAAATAAGCTGTTAGGAGATAGATATGGTTATTCATGCGGTGAATAACAACTGCAAAGCCAACCCCAATATTTGAAGCTCGGACACAAGACATGATGATTACCTCACGCTCCTGGCTCTGAAAGGCATCTACTGTAATGATACATAAACCTTTTTCTTCAGTAGATTTGAGGATAGCATCAAACTCTCGGTGTAAACATTACAGCAGTAGCTTGTAAGGTGTGATAATTCCAACAGCACCCTTATGCCTGCCAACTTAGTGACTCACTGAAGAAGTTCATAAAATTGCAAAGCAAATAGTGCTTCATGAATATTATGATATGAAACAGATCCACACCAATGAGATTCTCTTTGATGAGTTAAATCGTAAAACAAGGTCTCAGTAGAGAATCTTTGCAATAAATTTCATTGGGTCTCCTGGTAACACTCACACTGTCACTTAATCGATTTGGAGATACAACCTCAGTGCATGTTCTGGCTCTGAAAAAAAATATCCTGCTACCTTCATCTCCCAAGACATTTTCTCCAACATTGCATAGATCTCATGTGCCTGTGGGTGTGATCTATCACCTTATTGTTTGGTGCTGAAGTTGGCTTTGAGCATTGTGAAGAGCATTCTTCCAGGCAGTCACATCATTCCACTTGCTTAGAGGCGGTGGTTCTAAACCATAGCGTGACATGTCCATAGCATGAGGATCCTTGCCAGCACGTATTCACTCATACTCCTTTGCAACCATATATAACATTATATGAGCTTGTATATATATATAAGTCTCCTCACACCATACTTTACGCAGACATCGAATACAAGGCAAGTCCCATTTATTTTACTTCATCAATCCGTCCCGCTTGAAGCATTTCTTCGGTGGCCTATTCGTGATCGGTGAGTTCTTGTTGGTCTTTCTTGAACTCGAGTGCCTGCATTAATAGTAACAATTTCATCTCATCTTCTTCTTCTCTATGAGCAGGTTGTTTGCCATAGAAAATGGTATTCGCAGAAGAAACAGGAGCAGAAGAAGAAGGGGAAGCGGAATTGTTGGGTTGTTGAGCTGTTGCAAGCAAGACGGCGAGGGCCTCCTGTAACTGTAGTTGAGAGGCATAATCGAGGTCGCTTCATGCAAACTCCATTCAATACTGAACAGATAACAACACAGTTTGACAGCCTATTATACTAGCTCATAGCTTCATCTACACCCACGTCAAACTAGACTCACGCAGCAACCAAGGCAGAGAAAACGTGCCAGGAGGAAGAAAAAAACGCGCTGAACACCTAACTATACGCATTGAATGAGGATCCAAAAGAGATCCAGGTGAGGAAAAATGGGACTCCACCGACTCCCCTTCTCCCTCACACAAGGACAAAACATAAATTTCCACCCACTGCCTGCTCCCATAGCAAAAATAAATAAATTTATTTTATCTTATTTTTGGAGCCCCACGCTTTGGGGACAGGCCGCCTGCCAAGAGCAACAATAAACGGGCATTACACATGCCCTGTTCCAGAGATTTTATTTTGGCATAAGCTGGGTGTATTCTGGCAAAGGTGAACTGGTCTGGTTTAATACATGTCTATTGCGTTTGGTTAAACAGTGCCAATGCCTCGTGAGGAAACCCATGTCTTTCGTAAGCTGCAATTATGATATTCCAGGAAAAGAGGTCTCGTTCAGTCATTTGGTCAAACATTTGCCACACATTTACTAAACATTCGCACTTGTCATAAATGCGCGTAATGGTGTTTTGTAATAGTTTGTGTGCGGCAAACTTAAATCCCGTCTCGTTGATGTGGGAGTGGATTTTCTTACCCTCTGAAACGGTTTTCTTGGAAATGCAGGTCTGCAATAGTAGAAAGTATGTAGAAGAGTTTACAGGTGGGTTGTTTGTAGTAAGCAGAATGTGTAGCGCTTCTTTCAACAGATCTTGTATACATAATGTTGTGAGGGTGAGATTGAGATTGTCAGGGGAAGGCATCGACATTGTAGCAATATAAATGAAACGTAGTAAATGTGCATTGCTATTTAATTTACTTCTACCACAGTGAGAATGAAACACTCGCATACTCTCTCCTGAAAAGTAGTTTTATGATCATTTATTATTACCTCCTGGAATAGCGATGATACACAGGAATACACCAAACAGAGCCCTTCTGAAAATTTTAATGATTTAGCGCATTGAAGGGATTTGTTAAAGTTTGACCAATTAGGATGATAAAGTAAAAAGTTGTTGCCTACCGATCGTCTGAAATGTCGGGGATTTCCCCTTGATTGATCCATCCGGCCATCCAGGTTTCAGATTTAGTGTCCAATCTTTTGTCAATAAATAAAATGCGATAAACAAATACAAAAGCAAGACATCTCTCCCCAAGCAATTGCATGCAGGAAACTAGGTGGATACTCAACCATACAATAGCTGTCAGGCCTCTAAGTACATGGAACATTGTAAGAGGCAAATAAAACTTTAGAAAAATAGGTGATATCTGGGCCGTAGAAAACAGGTTTGGAAATGAGGATTAAAATTCCACCAATCAGTGAACATAGAAATAATACAGAAATGTTTAAGGTACAAACAATATTCAAAAATGTAACTCAAACTATGCATAAAATGTATTTTGCACGTAGTCCCGTGCAAATTAATAGTGCAAGGTGAAAACAATAGTATCTGCGCTGCGCGGCAGGTACTAATAAATATTAAATCTCATGTAAAATAAACAACTGGGTTTGGGAAATATATTAAATGTATCATATGGTAGTACAAATTTTCTCTTTGAATAAAATCACATTTTAAACATAATTAAATTAAAATTTAAAATAATAAATAATACAAAGAATGGGATAGTGGTGCTTTAACAAAAATTAAATTGAGAATATAAAGATTAATTATATTATGTTATATTAGCTTAAAAATAGAATCAAAGGATTATGGTATATTAATGCAACTAACTTGTAGTTCCACTCCTCTTCAATACTATTTTCATTATGATGATATTACTATTGGATTGATACTCAAAAATTTTTATTCTTATATATTGATCCATAGATGATAGATTATGTAGATATTTATACTATTAACATGTTGTGATTTTTATTTTGATTATGATGCACTAGATAACGATGATGGATATATATATATATATATATAATATATATATATATATATATATATATATATATATGTATATATGTTGATTCAAGTAGTATTTTTATTTTATACTAACATGCCATATTCTTGATGTGTATCCTATGTTCGATATTTTGAGTAGAATTATGATGTTATGGACGTTAAAATCAAATTAAATTGAATGATGATAGATGACAGAATTGCTACTTTTGGATGACGGTTATTGATTTCTATATGTTTATTATTATCGATGTTACTGATACGGCCATAAGGACAAAGAGGTATTATGTTTGTGTTGCAGGGACATTTTATCACATACATTGAAAGGGGTTAGGGAACCAACTATGGAGGGATGTCAGGTGTTGTGAAATATGGATTTTTTTTGAAAACTTGTGTATAATGTAATGTTGTGGTGTTGCATGCTATGTTAGGAGGTTCACATGGGGGGTAACCTCACTTATATAGCCATGGGTGTAATGTGTTCCTTTTCTTTAATTTTTTTTTCTTTTATTTTGTTGTGCATGTTTTTAATTATTTGGGAAATATTGTCACTTCATTGACACTTGCTAATGTGTCTTAAATAACTAGTTTAGCTTAAATTTGAATTAAAAAGGAAGATTAATTGACATGTGAGCAATAAAGTTGGTAGATGGTCCTTGAAATCTTGTTGATTTAAATTAGATTTACGTTGTGTTTCGTGTTGTGTATTGTTTCCCAACTTTAAAATTTGCATTTTGACTAGGGAGGCTTTATTTGGAGGCTTGTGGGACAAAATAAGCTTGTCTCATGCTTCTAAAATTCATCCAACAACCATACCTATAATACGGGGAGTTAATTTTAGGCTTAATTATAAATTTTGGAGTGTAAAAAGGGTAAATAATTACACTTGTTACTTACAACATTTAAGTTTTTCCTTGATAAGCTTTGTGTGCAAGTTGGATTGTAATGTAGACATGCCTAAGTCTTACATATACATTCAATTGGTTTAGGCTTGGTGTTTCACTTTTGTGTTGGAATGGAGGGATGATGAATTGGCATTGTACATGGAGCCACATCATCATCCTCACATCCCTTTTATTTATTAGATGATTTTTATGGATTTTGGGTAACTTATCTTATTTTCTTATCTTGCACTTTTAAAAATTTGGTCTTGGTTTTCATACTTGGAGATTTTCTTTTAGGAGTGGAATCTTGGATTGAGGTTGGGTGAAGGATTCAAAGGCTTGTTGAGAAAAGGAATTAAAATTTTGATGGAAAGGTAGGCTCTCCTCTTTTTTTCTTGCATATTTGTGTTAATGTATTTGATGTAGAATTGATGTTTCTTTGATAGTGTAAGAGATTTGTGGTTATGTTGTTTGTAAATGGGTAGCTTTACTTAAGTTTTGTGTGGGAGATGGATTAATGGGACAATCGGCAAGGGAAAAGGGAGATGTGAGGCATGAATTTCTGATGGAGTGTGAGTTTGAGTTCCACCTATGGGGAGTGAAAAGGTAACATGGTTATATTTTTCATTTTATAAGTCTAGAAATAAGGATTGATTTATGTTTGGAGTTGTGCACATGGAGGATTTTTGGTGGAACTCCTACTTCAATTGGGAGACAAAAGGAGGTGGTTCCCATATTCCATTGCTCCTTTTTAGCTTGTTGTAGTCAAGCCTTTGTGCTTGTTGGCGATAGTGTTATTTTGTTTGAATGGAGTGTTGAATGTGTTATTTGATTATGTTATTATGGAATGCTTGTTATGGAACACTACAAGATTATGGATTGTGTATCCACAAATTCTCCACAATTTATTTGTGGATGGTAGGTTTAAAATTATGAATCTGATTTTGTGCACTCCACCCACAATTTTATTGTGGAAACACAAAAATGTGAAGAACACGTGACAATTCCACAATGAATTGTTGTAGTTTGACAATAAAAAATGTGAAATTACAACAATTCTGGTATTGTGGAATTGTCACGTGATTTGTCACATTTTTGTGTTTCTACAATAAAATTGTGGGTGGAGTCCACAAAATTGGATTTACAATTTTAAACTCTTCATTCACAAATAAATTGTGGAGAATTTATAGATGGAGATTTTTTTATCAAAACCACAATTTTATTTTTTAATCACAAAATTATAATTTTTCAATTAGAAAATGATTTTAATAATAAACTAAAAACAAATCATTTTCGTAATAAATTAATAGTAAATTAAAATCATTTAATAATAAATTAAAAACAAATAATTATCATTTTTGCAGTTATAAAATGATTTAATAATAAATTTTTTTAGGTTTTTTCAAATCTCATCTAGCAAGCAATACAATAAAATAAAAAACGTTGAACAATTACGATTTGGTAGCCATGTTGAATATAGTTAAATTGTATAAAATAAACATATGCATTAAGGCCTATAACTGAAACCTTAATATACAAAATAATCATGGTAAGGTAAGAAATATATATGAATCTAAATTTTAAAAAGTTATACATTGAGTCACTATAATGCATACCTTATCGTACTCTTTAAATTATTTTTTAGAACTTTTTTCCTTACTGCATTGTGAAATATTGGCTATGGAGAAATGAATGTTTTTTAGATATTGGACAACCAACACCAATAACTTTGCAAATCCCTCTATTTTATTAGAGTTAAATCTAGATCTGATATGAATTTTTTTTTTCGAATTCATGTTTAAAATTTGAGATGCATTCAAATTTCTTAACAACATTTTGACATATTACATTTGAACATGTTTTGCATGAGTTCAGAATACAATGAGAAAATTTTATATTTCAAGATCAATATTTATAGTAAATTATTAATACCAGTAATTTAAAAAAACTGGACATTCATCTTTTTACTATTTGTTTATCCAAATCTCTATTTTCTTTTCAACCTGCAAAAACAACCAAAAATTTAAAAAGAAAAATAAATCCCCAAAAATAAATCAAACATATTTATTATAAAAAACTACTTTTGAAGGACTGTATTGAAATTCATACCTTCCAAAACCTTGTGTTGATTTCACTGCGCACTCTCCCATGTTATTTAGAATTTATAAGATTTGATTTCTCTTTCATTATGATTGCAGAATTTAAGCCGTATTTTTTTCCACAACACATCTAGTGGTAGTTATATTTTAAGGTAGAAAAATGCCACTCACCCGCGTAGATTTAGGGTTAAATTAAAGACATGATTTTCCCCTTTATATCCACGATTCATGTGAATACCTACTAATAAATATCATAAATTATATAAAGACTTCTTCTCCTTCAATATAAAAAAGTTAATAGCACTTTATTATGTATTTAATTTTTCAATGATAAAAACAATAACCAACATTATTTTTATTGTCTTCCCTCTAGTTTTTTCATTAATTGTGGATGTTACTATATTTTAATATTTTTATAAGATTGTACATATTTTTATATTTGTTATAATAAATAGATTAACATCTTTTTTTTATAAAATATATTAAAATTAAGAGTGCATATAACTTTTTAATTTAAATGTAAATTAATTGGTTAATTTAGTTTTTCATATAAAATTTTATCATTTAAAGAATTGTAAGTAAAATGATCATTATTTTAATAATATAAATATTTTTAATATTATGTTAAATCTTACAAATGATCTATATTCTTCAAAATAACATTCAAAGATTTTATATTTCATCAAAAATAATTAATAAATGATATATTATATTTTTAATTGTTTGAATGATGAAGAAATACTACATTAATTTACTTATTTCCAAGAAAAATAAATAAAATCATAGTTATGTTGTAATTACTTTTATTATATGTTTTAAAAAAATCTTTTGATAAGGAGACTTCTATATTAACTTGTAATTTAATGTATTTCTTAAATATCTAAACTATCAAAAATAGTTTTTGCTATAAAATATGGATTAGTAACAACTAAATTTATATATTATTTGAATTGTAATATATGATAGCGTAGAAGGGTATCAATTTTTATATGTTATCCTCTAACTTGTCCCAAATCAATTGATTCATGAACTCTTTATTATATAATTTCTAAAATGGTGTCATACCAATGGAATTCTAAAAACTGTTATTATATGTAAACTCTACTAGATATAAATACTCCTCCCACCATGACTAATTATCTATAATGTACACATAAATCATATCCTATAGTATCTGGTTCACCCGATTAGTCTGACCCTCTGTCTAAGGGTGGCAAGTTGTATTGAAATTTATCTTCGTCCTATAGTATCTGGTTCACCAGAGAAAAATGAGCCACTTTCATCAATCTATACACCATGACCATGATCACATCATGGTGGTATCGTGATATAGGTAGGACCACTCTGAAATGCATAGAAATGGTTGTTAGTGCAAAATCACAGCACCCCTGGACGCACATCAGGCTTCTAGGTTGATGTTCAGGCATCCAGTGTGATTACACAACATGGAAACCTCTCTCCAAGCGTGGGACTTGTGAAACGGAGAGAGGAATCTCCAGAGAAGGCTGGTTCTTGCTCCTAAACTACCTGCCACAAGCTATTCCAGTGCAGGCAAGCTAATCTAATCCTAATCTAACCATGCCAAGGAGACAGAGAGAGAGAGAGAGAGAGAGAGAGAGAGAAAGGAAAAAATAGCAAAAACCTACACTAAAAACGGTGATACACTAGAGAAGGAGAATGTTGGAATCTATCAAATTGCCATGGGACAAAGAGAGGTGAGCAATGGAAGGATGGACAGATGCATCACAGGCCCAAGGATAGATTTCACATAGAAAATGTCCCAAAACTCCATGAACACAGCTCCGAACCTGCAATGAACATTCAAACATGCACAAATACCTGCAATGAAGAGAGGAAGAAGAGAACAAGCAAAAACGAGGAAGGATGGATAGATGCATCACAAAACACGTTTTTTTGCTCCAGAAGTTTGCACAGAACATCATTCCATTAGTAAAAGGCAAAAATGCCATTACAGAGCAAGGGAGGAGGTTCCAACTCCATTTTCAACCCTAGAGAAGAAAAGAAGGGAGGGCCGAGCCGAAAGAATGAACAACTTCTTTTTTTTTTTGAAAAATGAGCCAAATCTGGCTTTTACATTGCATGGGTCGAGCCCAGGGGACATAAAACGTGGGAAAACGTGCAAGCCCATTCCTCATTGACTGCAGATGCATTAAATTAGCATGGAGGATCTTACCAACCCATACCCTGTCACTTTGAGTGATTTTGGAGGAGAATGTGACCCATTTGTATTAATTTGGCCGCTAAAATGTCACTTCTGGCCGTGCAGAAGAAGAATGTAACCCATTAGCATTAAAACGGGTTGTTGAAAGGTCGCTTCTGGCCATTACCACACGTCAGAGCTGTTTCTCAATTTTCTCTCTTTAGACTGCACCAAAACTCGAGATTGATCTGAGAATCATGTAGAGTATCTCAACAACTTTCTGTTGATATAAAGAACATGGAAATCCGAGCTCTGGATCAAAAGATATGGCGATCTGAAGATTTAGGGCACGGAACAGATCAAAACGAATTTTAAAATGTTTTCCCGCTCTTCGCCATCTGGACGACATGTGGCACATGCTGATTGGACGAGCAATTCTCTCTCCTCTGTCTTTCGCAGGCTTTCCTTTTGAAATTGCTTGTGGGCCCCTTAAACTTGGACACGTGGAGCCATTTCATTGGTTCGGTTCAGCGCTCGATAACTCGCCCCTTTGACCTTTTGACTTTTTCTCCTGTGAGACACGTGGCAGTTTCTGATTGGTCTTCGGCTCCTTCGGATCCTTCACGTACTTCGCTTCCATTTGTCCCGGATGTCCCATTTGATTTTGGGCCCTTTGTGCTCATTTCGGCCGGTTCGGGCATTTTGCGTCCATTTGTCCCAGATGTCCCATTTGATTTTGGACCCTCTGGACTCATTTCGGCCGATTTGGCCGGTTCGGGCATTTTTGGCCCGCTTGTCCCACTTTGCTTCAGACTGACTTGACTCTTTTCGGCCGGTTCGGCCGGTTCGGGCATTTTTGGCCCGATTGTCCCATTTGATTTTGGACTGTCTGGCCCTTTTTCGCCCGGTTCGGCTGGTTCGCGCCTTTTTGGCCCGATTGTCCCATTTGCGTCCCTCTCAGCAGTTAACCAATTTTTTCTCGGTCGAACCGGCGTTTCGCGCCCGCCGCGTACTTGTGTCCCAGATGTCCCTGTTGCTTTGCGGGCTGTTTGTGCTTACTTCGGCCAAGCCGGCCGGTTCGGGCCTTTTTGTCCCAAATGTCCCGACTGCCCCTAGGACTAGGACTTAGTCATTTTTACGATTTTTTCGTAGATCAACCTACTTGCCTTCTGTAACCTTTTTTCGCATTTTCTCAGAGCTTGCCTCTTTTCCTCTCAGACAGGGAACTTAGAAAATATTTGAGGGGACTCTAGCAACATGATTTTTGGCCCCCGAATCAATCAATTTTCCTGGGACTTGAATATTCTGATGCATGTTATCAAAATTACCCCGGGGGGGTGAAATTTTGACTACAGTTTGGCAACTCAGCGGGGTCATCTTCCTGCTAGATGAATGATCAGTAGCCTGAAGCATCCATTGGGCATGGAGTCATGAGTTGCAACCTGCAACTGATCTGAACTTTGAAAACGTCCCTCTGAGCCACTTGGAAACCCATTGAACCTGGAGTTTCTTCACCAAGATGCCACTGAAATGAACTGTGTAAGAGCAGAACCAGCAACACCAAAACTATGTACAAAACTGAAAAATCATACATGCCTCAAATGAAACATGCAGAGTGTGCACGAGCACTTCTTCTACTGAAAGCAAATCTACCTACTCTACTCTAGCTGGAAGCAAAGGTAAGCTAAACAAACCCTGCAACTGGTTGTGAGAAATAGCTTCCTTTCTTCAAAATTGGCAGCCATGCCATTGATTTGGCACTGATCATGGCTGTTTGGATGGATGGAAAATCAACAAGAAGCTGGTCTTCTATCCAAATCATCAAGGTATCAACTGAAAAATCCAATACCTCTTTTAGTTGCTCTGCATTTGGATTGGAGAGGGTATGGCAGCTGATCCTTGGTACTTTGTAGCTCATCCTCATGCTCAGAAGCAAGCATGACTGGTTGTGGCTTCTCCTTTGGCTCCAGTGAAGCCAAATACCTGATTGGGCAAGGTCTGATCCGTTTGATATGCCCATAGCTCTGATTTTCAACTCCAAGAATGGAGTCTTCTTGTAGACCTCTTGAATGGATGGTGTGGAAGAAATGGTGAAATTCTTCTGTCCTTTTCTCTTCCTCCAATGAATAACATGGAAGATAAAAATCTTCCAATCTTGATCCCAAAGAGCTGCTGTAAGATGCAGGCTACTGCAAATGAAAGCTCTCCTTCATGGCAGTAGGCTCTGGTGTTTGGAATGTGGATGATGAAAGAGAGAAAGGTGAAAGCTCAACCGGCTCTTTCTCCATCAAATAGTCCTCCAAATCTGACAGGTAAATGCCTCATTGCTGTCCTGCTGCTCGTGTTCAACTTCCTCCATGGTGTCCTCTTGATCTGCAACTTGACCACCATGGTTTCCTTCACTCTCCAATATTGAGTTTGAAAGATCAAACTCCTTTTCAGTGCTAGAACTTGAGAGAGATAAAGTGGAAAGAAGAACTGAAGGTTCTCCTATAACCTACTTTGTGCTCAAAGCCCTTAGATCTGCATTTTTCTTCTCCACAGCTAGATTGTGCTCCTCTTTTTTTAGATTTGGAGCAGCTTCTCCTTCCTCCAATGTTTGAAGGCAATCTTTCTCTTGATTAAACTCCTCCTCCAGCATGAAGTTTGTCAAGTCAAACTCTTCAATTTGTTGCTCCAGAGGACAAGTTGGGACTGCAAGATCTTCTTCTCCAACAAAATCAGTCCTCACCACCACTTGTTCAACCTCAGCCTCTTCTGTAGGCTTAACCATCAAGGGGATCTTTGTTATCCCAAATCTAAGAGCCCAACTCTTCAGACTATCTGTCACTTCTTTTCTGTTGGGCTCCTCTTCTTGCTGTCCTTGATGACTGATTTTTTCAATTCCTTCTTCCCCATATGAAATTGGGAATGCAAGAGGAGGAATGGGTTGAAACTCAACCGATTTTACACTTTTTTGTGGTGGTGGAGGCAGTGGAAACCTCTTGTTTCTTTGGAGGAGGGGGTATTTCTGTTAGCTCTTGTGGAGGGGATGACTGTTTGGAAGGGAAAAGGAAAGAAGAATCGAGATGAGGTGGAAGACTGGGGGGTGGAGAAATGGATTCACACACTTGGGACAGCAGATGGAGGGTTTGAAACTTGACACTGCTGAAATGAAATAGATTGGGAAAGAGGAAAGGAAAGGCATGAGATGGTGTGCTTACCCGTTGACAAGGTTGCTAAATACTTCTCTCATACACATCTATTTCTTCAATCCACTTTGCAAGCAAAGGAAGCGTTGCAATCATGAAGTCAAGCTTCTCCTGAGGGCTGTAATGCCTTGGAAAAGGTCCCACCCATGGACAGGGTGCTCCATAACCGATTCCAAAAGCTTTCATCTGTGCCTGAGCCCTGGACTGCACTATGTTTACCTCCATCTTTTGGATTTTCTCCAACAGACCAGCATCTTGCATCTGATTGTCTTCATTATATGCATACTCTTGCTCTTGGAAAGCTCCATAGCCAAAATGACTTTGGCACTGCTGTTCATATGAATATGCATGCTGATCTGGAGGATTTGTAAAACTGTTGGAGGTGGAATATACTGCTATTGTTGATATGAAATCCATGATGGAAATGAAGTCATGATTGCACAACTTCAAAGAATGAGGAAGAATGAAAGAGATGGAAAGAAGGATGAATGGAAAATGAATGAAAATGAATGGAAAGGAAGGTTTGCAACTTCAGAGATGGTTGTTGACCAGATGGAGTCGCCAGATGTGTTTGCAAGTGCCTCCAAAGGCTGAAATCTTCACAGGAACACATCAACCTGCAAAAGATGAAGTGAAAGACGTCTAATGTCCCACCGGGTGTGCCAAAACTGTTAGTGCAAAATCACAGCACCCCTGGACGCACATCAGGCTTCTAGGTTGATGTTCATGCATCCAGTGTGATTGCACAACATGGAAACCTCTCTCCAAGCATGGGACTTGTGAAACCGAGAGAGGAATCTCCAGAGAAGGATGGTTCCTGCTCTTAAACTACCTGCCACAAGCTATTCCAGTGCAGGCAAGCTAATCTAATCCTAATCTAACCATGCCATGGAGACAGAGAGAGAGAGAGAGAAAGGAAAAAACAGCAAAAACCTACACTAAAACGGTGATACACCAGAGAAGGAGAATGTTGGACATCTATCAAAACTGCCATGGGACAAAGAGAGGTGAGCAATGGGAAGGATGGACAGATGCATCACAGGCCCAAGGATAGATTTCACACAGAAAATGTCCTAAAACTCCATGAACACAGCTCTGAACCTACAATGAACATTCAACCATGCACAAATACCTACAATGAAGAGAGGAAGAAGAGAACAAGAAAAAATGAGGAAGGATGGACAAATGCATCACAAAACATGTTTTGTTGCTCCAGAAGTTTGCACAGAACATCATTCCATTAGTAAAAGGAAAAAACGCCATTACATAGCAAGGGAGGAGGTTCCAACTCCATTTTCAAACCTAGAGAAGAAAAGAAGGGAGGGCCGAGCCAAAAGAATGATCAACTTCTTTTTTTTTTTGAAAAATGAGCCAAATCTGGCTTTTACATTGCATGGGTCGAGCCCAGGGGACAGAAAACATGGGAAAACGTGCAAGCCCATTCCTCATTGACTGCAGATGCATTAAATCAGCATGGACGATCTTACCAACCCATACCCTGTCACTTTGAGTGATTTTGGAGGAGAATGCGACCCATTTGAATTAATTTGGCCGCTAAAATGTCACTTCTGGCCGTGCAAAAGAAGAATGCGACCCATTAGCATTAAAACGGGTTGTTGAAAGGTCACTTCTAGCCATTACCAAAACTCGAGATTGATCCCAGAATCATGTAGAGCATCTCAATAGATTTTCGTTGATATAAAGAACGTGGAAATCCGAGCTCTGGATCAAAAGATATGGCGATTTGAAGATTTATGGCACGGAACAGATCAAAATGAATTTTAAAATGTTTTCCCGCTCTTTGCCATCTGGATGACACGTGGCACGTGCTGATTGGACGAGTAATTCTCTCTCCTGTATCTTTCGTGGGCTTTCCTTTTGAAATTGCTTGTGGGCGCCTTAAACTTGGACACGTGGCGCCATTTCATTTGTTCGATTCAGCTCTCGATAACTCACCCCTTTGACCTTTTGACTTTTTCTCCTGTGAGGACACATGGCAGTTTCTGATTGGTCTTCAGCTCCTTCGGCTCCTTCACGTACTTCACTTCCATTTTTCTCGGATGTCCCATTTGATTTTGGGCCCTTTGTGCTCATTTCGGCCGGTTCAGGTATTTTGCGTCCATTTGTCCCAGATGTCCCATTTGATTTTGGACCCTCTGGACTCATTTCGGCCGATTCGGCCGGTTCGAGCATTTTTGGCCCGCTTGTCCCACTTTGCTTCGGACTGACTTGACTCTTTTTGGCCGGTTCGGCCGATTCGGGCATTTTTGGCCCGATTGTCCCATTTGATTTTGGATTGTCTGGCCCTTTTTCACCTGGTTCTGCCGGTTCGTGCCTTTTTGGCCCGATTGTCCCATTTGCGTCCCTCTCAGCAGTGAGCCAATTTTTTCTCGGTCGAACCGGCATTTCGCGCCCGCCGCGTACTTTTGTCCTAGATGTCCCTGTTGCTTTGCAGGTTGTTTGTCCTTACTTCGGCCGAGCCAGCCGGTTTGAGCATTTTTGTCCCAAATGTCCCGACTGCCCCTAAGACTAGGACTTAGTCATTTTTACGATTTTTTCCTGGATCAACCTACTTGCCTTCTGCAACCTTTTTTCACATTTTCTCAGAGCTTTCTCTTTTCCTCTCAGACAGGGAACTTAGAAAATATTTGAGGGGACTCTAGCAACATGATTTTTGGCCCCGAATCAATCAATTTTCCTGGGACTTGAATATTCTGATGCATGTTATCAAAATTACCCAGGGGGGTGAAATTTTGACAACAATGGTGTCTCATTTCCACTTTGGTATAGTATGAGGATAAATAAGGATAGGTTGATGTTGATGCTCAACCTTCACCTTCTGAAACTCTAAACACTGAGACAAAAACTGGGCTATAGCCCTCTGATGACCACTCTAATAGAATAACTTCCTCAGTGTCGCATGCATCTTCTTCACATGTGGGTAGGATGATTAAGGTGCACGATGAGCCTCTACTAATATATCATGTTGTAAATCTCCATCTCTAAGTACATAAATATGACCCCTATGCCTAAGAATACCATTAGACTTCAATTATATCCCCTTAAATTTACCCTTAAGGGGTTTGTGTGACTCAATATTTTCTCTGGCTGAAAGGTAGAACCTTTGGTGTGGATGATGTTGTAATATCCTTATCTGAAAGTTTCTATCTAATTATGTAGCCATGGAAAGGTGTCCACGATCACTCAAAGCATCTCCTACCACATTATCCTTCCCCTTCACATGCTCAATCTCCATATCATGCTAACATAAAAGCTACATCTAACACCGTTGACGAGTGTTGATATTGGGTAGTGTGAAGAAGTGTTGTAGGCTCAAATTATCTATCCTGAGTGTGAATATATTGCTTAGTCGAAAATGTCACCATTGAAGCAAAGCATGAACCACTACTATAAGATCAAGGTCATGAGTGGGGTAATTGAGCTCATAGTCCTTATGTTTGTGAGACTTAAAAGCTAAAACTCAGACATCCTACATCAATACTCCTCCTGTCTCTGCCAATGAAGTATCTGTACATACAAATAAGTCCCTCTATAGATCTAAAAATTTTAGGATACGTGTTGTGGTAAGGCACTCCTTCAGATTCTTGAAGGTTTTCCCATAACTATCTGACCATATAAACATCTTCCCTTTCCACTATAGAGAAGTGATGGGATGAGCAATGTGTGAGAATTTCTATAAAAATCTCTTGTAATATCTTGTTAATCCCATAAAGCTATGTACCGTGGTCTTATTGGTCTACACTGTCCAATCAATGATAGCTTAGATCTTGTAAGGATCTACTGTGATACCTTCACTAGAAATAATGTGTCCTAGATATTGAACCTTTGTCTGAAAGAATGTACACTTCTCTACGTTCTTATATAACAACTCCTCTCGAAGATGCTACAAGAACTAACGAAGCTGTTCCTCATGCTCCTCACACGTGTGTGAGTACAACAATATTTCATCTAGGAAAATGAGTAAAAAATGTTAAAATAATATCCTGAATACGCCATTCTTCAAATTCATGAAAAATATAGAGGATTTCATCTACCTGAATGGTACAACTATTAACGCGTAGTGGCTATATCTCATGTGAAACACTATATTATGAATATTTGCATCCATAATCCAATCTTGATGATAACCGAACTTAATATATATCTTGGTAAACATAGTATCCCCCTTAATCTGATCAATCAAATCATCAATGCATGGAAAAGGGTAATGATTCTTGATCATTACTTTGTTTAGCTTCCTATAGATAATGCAAAAACTCAAGGATCCATCCTTCTTTATAAAAAACACTGGTGCATCCCAAGGAGATAGCCTAGGATGGATTAGGCCCTTCAAAAGAAGGGAATCAAGATAAATTTATAGCTAAAAAGTTCCTAGGTAGACATCCTACATGGTGTGCGCAAGATAGGCTCTTCTCTAAGAACTAAGTCTATACGGAACTCTATCTCACAAGGGGGAGGTAGGTCAAGAAAATCACTGGGAAAAACATTTGAATACTCTAGTAGAATGTGGTGTTTGTCAAGTGAAGGTCCTCTAGTCTCATCTTATGACCTGTCACTGACTGTAATAGAATAAAACTAGCATCCCTTACACCTATATAGCGGATATAGTGTGAATCGATATAGGCCTTCTAATCCCAAAAATCACTTACTCAAATCCTAAATCATCTCCAAAATATATCACCTTACCATAACATTCAACTCTAGCCCTAAGTGTTGAAAGCCAATCCATACCAAAAATAATCCTAGAAGATCCCAAAGCAAGGATGTAAAGATCCAAGGTCGCGGTGAAGGGTCCTAGGTTAACTAAACACTCATTTACTAAGGATTCCACTTTGAGCTTGGTTCCATAAGCCATATCTACATCCCAACTACTACCTTGCCTAACTTCCACAAACCTGCATCACTCTACTAATGATGGGGAAATAAAACGTTCAGAAGATCTTGAATCAAGTATGATAGAGATAGAAATACCACCAATGCTACTTGTGGTCTCGATCACATTTCCCTGGTGCTCTACCTAGCAGTTCTCAACTGGAGCATAAATCTTATGACTCTGTTCAATTTCACCAAGTTTTGGCTCATAAATAGGAGCCTTGCCCTTGGTATTAGGTTTCTATAGGTAATCATTCCATTGGTGTCCCTGTACACCACATTCATAAAAACTACTAGGTTCCCTCCATTGAGAATCCACTCCCCTAGGTGCTTTGTTGGTCTATTCTTTAGACCTCGTTGATCCCGCTATACACTGTTGTGGCAACTGTGGATGAGCTGTAGCTGACTGAGCTCTAATGGTGCCTATGTTCTGATAGGTTCTCTAGGAGGAGGCCCCATTCTCTACCTTTTTTATGCATCATATGTCTATTGAGGTCTGAATGGTGGATGGGTATATTGTTTTTGATGTTTTTCGTTTATGTGGCAGCTGAACGATGACTATGCAGATCTATGTCCACCATGAGGAGGAGGGGTTGCCACCTTCAACCAATTATCCTACATCCACTGTATGTGTATCCTCACTCTCTCTCTCTCTCACATGACATGTCTTCCCCCTATTCTCCTACATAATATAGGCCTACTCAATGAACTTAGATAAACTCCATGGATAATGAATTCCCACTGCCCCCTCTAAGATCTAAATTCATTCCCCTGATGAACCTATGAATCTTGACCTTCTCATCTTACATGTAGTCGAGATACTGAACTAAGTCCCAAAACTGACTCTAATACTCATCCACTTTTATAGACGCATATCGTCAGTCGTGGAACTCATCAATCCTCTACTAAATGAACCATCTAGATGAATATCTACTCTGGAATCACTCCTCAAAGAGCTCCCATGTCACAGTATTTGAATCCACATAGAATTTTTTCTCCTCTTTCCAGCACCATAATCCTACCCCATCACCATGAAGATGTATCACAACACAAGCCTTCGTGTTATTAGTACATGGACATAGCTTGAGGCATCTACTCAAGCTAACTATCGAGGCCTTAACCTTAAATATTCTTTTATCTCTAGTGAAGTGACATGTGGATAAAGCTTCAATATCTCTTACATATGATCAGCTACTATCATCTGTCTTCCCCTGGGTATCTCCTCAAGGTCATATCTCTGGTTAGGGCTCTTAGATATTTCCCTCTATTTTGAATCCCTATCACTGTGCTCTCTATGTGGGGAATATTGTCTAATTGGCTCTACATGAGATTTATCCTCTCTATGTTCCCCAGTGTGTTGTGGAGAGGCATGAACCTACTGTGACAGATGCCTATCATGTTGGCTAGGTCATCCCCCAAGTTAACTTCCATGTATAACACCATTAACCTCCTATAAGGTCTACAAAATATGTGGTAGTATAGCAGCGGATACCTACTCTCGGGTGGTCCCTTTAATTCAACGGGAAATAACTCCTTGTCTTGTATGTGCATCTTACATAGACCAAGGAGAGAGTTATTTCATCATCACCCAGGTGTTTTTTCATTTACCTAAGTTCCTACTTTTTAAAATTTTAACAATGTTATGTCTCCTAGGTTTTGAAATTGTGCTATGGTTTTGTTAAGTTTACTTTTGTGTTTCCATTTTTACTCAGGGTCCAAGTGTTCAACCCACATATCTAATATCAAACTATAATGCCCACATTTTGATGCACTGAAACCATAATAAACACCATTAATTATTTAGGAAAAAAATTGGGTAATTTTTTTTAAAATTTTGTGGGCTAGAAAACATTTATTGCGTTTCAAATTTACATAGTCATTTAATCCATTAGTTCCCCATTTAATATTAATTCATTCTACAATTTTCCCTTCTATGTCCCTATTAAATTTATTAAATTAATGCTCAATAAAAATTTATTAAATCCCATTTCCTAAGTCACATTAAATTTTATCAAAATATCTTCTAGATTAAATTTAAAATTTATTTTCTTAAGTAACCATGCCCATGCCACATTTATTTAATTCACTATACGTTACCTCTATTCATACTTTTTATTTCCCGTAAATAGTTTAATTTAAATATCCATGTTGAAAAAATTTGCACTAGTGCAAAAATGGGAAACTTGAAACTTCCTCGTTACGATGAAAGTCATCGGTGAAGTATACCTAAGATAAGGAATTTATGATGTTATTCGTTACTATTGAATTAATTAATGATTAAGTGAAGTCTGCAGTTATGTGTGCTGTTACAAAATGTAACAGATCACATAGTCTACAATTTCATGATACCTTCAGAAAAAGAACACAAAGGCCCCGAAGTATAACTGTGTTGTCTTGATGAAGACACCAAATTACAGAGTAGGTGAAGTGTTGAGTTTTGGGACAACAAACACAAGTGCAGATTACAGAAATCAGAGTTCATTACTAAATTTTATAGGTTGTCATCAATGTTCTTTCCTTTATGTTTAAGATATTCAATTATATGACTCATTTTTTTAGTTCATCATACACTCCATTCAGAAGCTTGATATGCAGAAGGAAATACACAACTCAATTTTAGAATTAAATGTTTCCTACACAAGTTGTGGTATGTGACTGAAAAAAAGTACATCTAGTGAAGAAAGAGGTACACATGCATGAAATAAAAAGAAAAGGAATATGAGTTAACCCATCATTTCCTTTGTATATTCTTCGTTGTGCAGATTTTCCCCCTTCCAACTTGTTCCATCTTTATCTTCACAATTCAAAGCATGGTACCTAAAAAGCAAAATATAAGAACCATCAATAAAGATCTCAGGGTTGATCCATATTCCTACACTGTCCTAATTCATGCATATGGATCTCTAACCAGCAGAAGATATGAAGTGCTTGAAGATCAAACTACATATCCCACTCAGGAAACAAAAATAGAAAAAAACAATAAGAAACATGGACACATGAGAGGCCAAAAGCCTAAGTATTTTCTAACTATTTTCTTAAAGTGTGCAAGTTCAGGTTGTAGAAAAAAAATAATAAATCATGTATATGCTGGAAATATGGATGAATGTAACTGAAACTCAGATATTGTCTACAAATGGAAGAGGGTTACATTATAGAACAAAGAAGATGGTTGCAAACAAGGTACATTTTCTAGATTGCAGTCAAATGAAAGGAATTATGGGAAAATTTTGAGAGGGCTTCGCCATGAAACAATTAACATTTTAAATTTTCCAACATGCCAAAAATGTTACTATAAAGGAAATAAATCATATATCTAAAAGATACAAGGTATAAAAATCTCATGAAATCAAGAACAATCAAAGTGCTATTACTGCCAATTCTAGGATCAAATGAAAAAGCCTACCGGTCTGTCAAAAGATACAAAATTCTCAAAGAGCTATATTTTAGAACCAAGTAGGATAGAAGAGAAAATTTATGACAGAGTAGATATTGTGACAGAAAAGCATATGTCCAACCCAAGCAACTTCAAATTTACATAAAGACCGCAAGCCCCAAATCTGGGACATATCAAAGAATGCATCATGCTACATTATACTTCAAAGCTAAATTCAAACACAAGATTCAGGGTTAAATAGAACTGAAAAACACACAAAGGATCAAAGGTATCTCCTTGACTATGGCTCAATACAACAAAGCTGAAACTAATAGACAGAGTTGATTGAGTTTAGATTATAATAGAAAAGGTTCACAGATTGATTGAGAACAATATTAAAATCAGAAGAAAATTCATACATAGTTCTAAGTAGCAAGTAAAAAGAGCTTGCAATATTATTCAAGACAAAAACTCAGGTGGAAGAACTTTGAATCAGAAAACTAAACATATACAGGTCAAAGAAATGTTATAGTATTTCAGAGATTGTCATTTCCATTAAAAGTAGATTCAAGTTACATTATCAGAGTGTGTACGGATCCAAACCGTTGATAAAACATGAATAGGAATCATCATGTTTAGAGAAATAAGTGCAAGCTCAAAATGAGGTTCAACTCAAAATAACTAAGGCCAAGCCCACAGGTATTAAGAAAACCTTAAAGGAAAAGTCCAGACTCAGGCGGTAATGAAATAATGGCGACCCAGATTAATGTCAGACTCAAAAATGTAAAGCTTCCAAAGACAAAGAAATTCAGACATCATTAATCGTGGCAGAGGTCAAATGACACCAAAAATTTGAAGAAACTGTGACAGTACAATTGTAAAGAAAATGTACCCGTTGTTTGAACTCTCGTGGCCACATAGAAACTATAGAACCAGTTAAAATTTGGATAACTAGAAAGTTTCGACCATCAAAAATTATATAGAAATGATGGCCATTATTTTGCGACAGGCGCCATCACATTTCTACCTCAAAAGAAATAAGCTGGTAAAAATATTTCTCTTCATTTTACCAAATACCCATGAAGGAAAACAGACTTACCAGTAATAAATTTCAGGTTAAGCTGAAGGAAAATCACTCATAACATGATCAGAGGAAGAGGAATCATGAACATTAGATCAAATCCAAAGAGTTTCACTTTCACCTTCCACAACTGCAGTTGAAGCCCTCGGAATGAACTCAGTTAAAGTAGAAAAATAGGAATGGAGATATTTCAGAACCCACAAGGTATATTTGTAGAAGAAACCCAAGCTCAAGGAAAGCACTAAAAGTAGCGGTCATCTAACGAAGTAAAACAGAGACCAAAAAATAACACAATGCCGAGATCATAGACTCCAAGATGGTGGAAAATAAAGAAACCAAAGACTTTAAATATACAGAGCCAACCAACAAACATACATATCCTATCAATCTTGAAGAACAAAATGCAGAGGGCTCAGGTTTCAAAGTTACCCATAATGGTAGAGTTCAGAGCTTCACAAAGCAACCATCAATGGCGTTAAAAAAAATTTCTAGGGCTCCACCCACATCACTATAACCTAATAAAGTGATCATTATGGGTCAAGGTCCCTTTTATCATGCAAAATCGATAAACGAGTTATCAGGACTCAACCACAGTTGAAAATTGACAATCAATAAAGCATCAAGTACAAAGATCAAAGGGTGAGGATTGTGCTCAGAGCTTGAATAATTAACCACAGTTAGTTCCCACCAACCACATTCAATGCATATTCAAAAACCCTAACCGTGAGTCCAAGGATCGATGGATTAAGATCTCAAAGTACAGAGATTGAAGTTCCCAAATAGTTCACCAAAATTGAGACAAAAGTTGTTCAATTAGAGTAGAAGTTGAACTTATTCAAAAGTTCAAAAAATTAAAATTGTCAAAATTTCCTCCACAAGCCTGAAAGTCCGCAGAGTACATGTGGCATAACAATACAATGGCAGAAGAATGGAGAGCAAGAGTATTTTTAGTTTTAAAACCTTAAAAGTGCAAAATTTAAAAGTTCCAAAATTTCCCGCAAACCTGAGCACACGAGGAGAAAGTAAAATTAGGGAAAATGTCAAATGTCAATTCCATAGAACATTGGTGGAAGAACGGGCTTTCTTAAAACTTTTATACCTTTTACAAACATGGTTAAAATTACAATTTTTCCTGTGTGCCCGCATTTCCCCTAAGTGGGAGATCGGAGTAAATGTTGCCTTTAAGACCCAAAGTAGAAGAGTTTAAAAATGCCAAATTTGCCTATAGGTCCAAAAATCTAAAAGGGGCAAAAAAGTCACAAAAGGTTTGTACGTTTGCAAAAGGCTGAAAAGTTCAAAAAAAATATGTAGGTCCACAAAAGGCTTAAAACATCAAAAATCTACCAGCAATTCCGTAAAGACCAAACAAGATATCATTAAACAAGGATTGGGAAAGTGGGCTGCCGGGGCCATTTTCAGTTTTGAGCCTTTTATAGAAAGGAAGCAAAAGTTATGTTTTTGAGTTGAGATTCCACTCCAATAAAATTTGAACACATGTAGGACTTAGATCAAGAGAAAATGGTAGGCCGAATTTTTAAAAATATGCACGTTTTATCAGAAAAACGATGAAGATGTATTATAGAGGTATTTTGGATTGAATTTTTGAGTCTGGCTATCTTTTGGGAAATTAAAACACAGACATTTCCAGCTAATATTTTTAATGGGAGTTTTCATAATGACAACCAGGAGAAATTAATTACCAGAGATAGTTCAATTTTTTGTGAAATATTGCAAATATTGTAATTATTTCTTTTACCCACGAGATGAGAGTTAATTTTTTACATGCTTCATCAAAGGAAATATTAGCAAAAGAAAAAGTTTGCATGCACAAGAAGACTGGCTCAGCAAGCAAAGCTTATTTTTACCAAATCATCCACTCATGCTTTTCTTAAAAATATACATTTTTTTCTAAAAATAGATCAATCGACTATAGTTGACTAGTTGTAACCGAAGGCTATCAATGCCTATTTGTAATTGCATGTTCTACTTTTATCCCTTTATCTATTATTAAATAAAGGATAAAAATATCATGCATGGGTGAGTACAAGCCTTGGGATATTTTGGGAAAGGGGTGAACTTTATTTTGCTATATATTGCGTGCCTTTGCAAAGCACATGGGAACTTCTTGAGGAATTTTTGGATATAGGAGTAACGAAGCAAATTTTTTCCAGTTTTTCCTTCTGAGTGTGAAGAATTTCTGCCTTTCCAATTATTTGCAATCTTGTGTATGTTTATATTAGTCTTGTGTATACAAATTCCCTGATCAATCCTCTTACCCTGTTGTAAATTAAGTATTTTCCGCATGAATTTAGTGTGCATGTTAACTTATCAGTGTTGTTGTGATTTTTTTCCCTTAGTACAACCAAGTGTTTACCCTTAAATTTTGTAGAACATTGTTGTCTTGTGCCTCAAGAATATTTCACATATAAATTGTGCATATACTCAGTCAAAGTCCTCATACAAATTTCATGTATCACCTTAGTTTTAATTACTTTACAATCATATTTTCCCCTTAGAAGCCTAGAAATCAGTTTAGGATACACCAATAAGGAACCAACCATTTAATCTCAGAGACTCACCTCAAAATAGGTATACCTGTTGGTGGAAAATCACAGCACCCCTGAGTGTCTAAAACCTGATGGGTTGAGACTCTCAGTGCGATTGCATAACATGGAGCTTTTCCCAAGTGTGGGACCTTGTGAAATCAGAAAAGCTCTCCAGATGTAGGCTGGTTCCTATTCCTTTGTTCAGATGCACACATAAAAATGCAGAGGGTTTACTAAAAACCTAATCTAACTTGCCAAGGAGACACGGTAAGAAGATGCATAAAATAAAACCTAAACTAACAAAGGTGATGCACTGAGGAATGAAGAACACTTGTCTTGCCAATAAACATAGACCATTAAGATGCAATGCAAGATCATGCACATATAACCAGATTTGGTAGCGAAAGATCAAGAGGATGCAAATGAACAAAGAGAGGGTTAAGAATCATCCACAGACATGCATTATTTTCTCCAAAGATTGATACAATACACTATAAAATTCCAAGAGGCAAAGTTGCATTACAGTTTTAGATGGGAGGTTTGAACTCCACAAATTCACCTGCCAAAGAGAAGAAGGGAGGGGAAAAACAAGAATGTCCAACATTTATAAAGAATCCTCTCCTTACAATTTATAGGAAGAATGAGAGAGGGAAGAGAGAGGAAATCCAAACCTACCCCAACCACCTCTAGGTTGCATTTAATTCATCTCATTATGGTGGTAGGTGAGAACCCTAGCAAACCCCAAAAGTGGCGAACTGTATTTTACATTTTTAAGAATTTTTTCTCACCCAATTAAAGATATCTATTTGTACTTAGACAAAGGACCTCGTAAGCTTTCTAAAAAGTCCAACCTTGCATTAATCCGAGCTTCGTGTGAAAAGTTATGGCTATCTGAATATCTGGGTCAGGGTCTGCTTCCTGTCAGCGCTCAGAATGTTGCGCCTCCCAAAGATGCGCCAAGGCGCATCCATCCTTACGTCAACATACCCTTATGTGCACCAAGGCATGAATTTTTCCATGTTGACACTCTGTTCATGCGCCCTTAACCTGCGCCTTGGAGCATATATTTTCATGTCGACATCCATTTTCATGCGGCCTTAACCTGTGCCTTGACGCATATATTTTCATGTCGACATCCATTTTCATGTGCCCTTAACTTGTGCCTTGGCACATATATTTTCATGTTGACATCCATTTTCATGCACCCTTAACCTGTGCCTTAGCGCATATATTTTCATGTCGACATCCATTTTCATGCGCCCTTAACCTGCGCCTTGGCGCATATATTTTCATGTCGACATCCATTTTCATGCACCCTTAACCTGCGCCTTGGCACATATATTTTCATGTCGACATCCATTTTCATGGGCCTTGTCACAATAAACATCAAGCTTTGAGCTTCTTTTGTTTCCATATTCTTCTACTTATCTATATCTACCTGGGGGGAAAGATATATACAATAATACCCATAGACCTGGGGTGTTTCCATTGTATCTACAAAAGAGAGAGATCAATTGTGAAATCTTAGAAAACTTACATTCATCTCTCTACAGGGTGCACTTTCGAGAGATAACAGTTTTTGGCATGCTCGGTGGGACCATGAATTAGATCTGCATGCAAGTTACAAATTCTACATCAGATCTACAACATATTTATAGCAGTTACAAAGTCACTTTCAGGAGCAAACTGCAGCAATTTATTCTAAAGATTTTAAAATATTTTGGTGACTCTGTTAAGTTGATATCATAGCAGTATTGCAGCATATTAAAAGCCTAAAGTGACTACAAGAACATTGGTTAGAGGAGTTTCTCCTGAGTTTGTTTCTTTACCCCTGAATTCTTCTAGAAGGAGATGCGTTGGTAATACTTTACCTTATAATAGACTAGGTTTTGATAACCCTCCTCATGATATTCCTTCACCATGTATAAATTTCTCTATTAACATCATAGTTTTTCAAATGGCTATTCAACCACCAAATTTTTTTTTGACCTTTACTAATGGTAGTCCATTAGTAATCCCGGTTTACCTTGACATTCCTAATGCTGCCATGAAATTTTTTCCATCATTCACGGGTAAAAATCAGGTTACACCTGCTGAACATATCAAATATGTTGCATCCCTATGTGTAGTTCATAATATTACTCATGAAGACATAGCTTTAATACTTTTAGCTGCATCTTTTAAAGGGAAGGCCTTGTAATGATATAGAAACCTAGAAATTGGAAGCATAAGAACTTGGGATAACTTAGGTGAAAAATTTATGAAATAGTTCATGGATAATTCAGATCATTTGTCTCTCATTGAACAGTTGTCTACTATTTAAAGAGCTCCTAATGAGTTTATGTCCAGTTTCAATATCCATTTTTCTAGAACTTGGGAGATAATTCCAACAAGTGTCAAGCCTCAAGTTGATCATGCTTTGCTTTATTATATTAGTGCATTAAATAGTGATATCTCAACTATGATTCACTCAATGGGGGGAGATACACTCCCAGCAGCCTACGATATCACTATTCGAGCTGAAAATAGTATTATTCGAGCTGGGAAATCGGCACCAAGGACTTAAATGCCTTTTTTGTAGATTTAGCACCTATTCCTCAGCTTATTACAATTATAGAACCTATTTTTATAGTTCCATCAGATGAGGTACTTAAATCTTTGCAAACTGTGGGAAATAAATTGAATTCGATTGAGAACATAATTACATTACATAGTAGACCATATTAGGCTCCTTATCAGCAAAATCAACAGGATCAACAAAACAGGTAGCCTTATCAATAGAATTAAAATTATAGGCTGCCTTACCAGCAAAGGAATTTTGACCCAAAGGCTCCTGGTTCATATAATGCTTTAGTCCCAGTTAATATGGCTACAGAAGAGTGGTGTCAACCTTGCAATCAACCTCAGTCAGCTGCAACTTTCCTAAATACTTTTTTGAATCTAAATCTTGTTGCACAACCTCAATCTAAAACATTGTTTGTGCCTCAAATGGAGGGTGGGAAGCAAGAAACTCATGTTCAGAAGGCACCTAAATAGAATTTAGTCAGTTTTAATTGGAAGGATTTCATTGTAGTAACTACTAAAACTCAAGGGAAAGTTGCTGAAAGTCAAAAACAACAAAATAGGCCTATCTTGCTTACTGTCACTGATAAGACAACATCTACAGCTCAAAATTTAACCAACAACCCTATTGTTCCTCAAAAAACAAGTGTTCATTTGATGAAGTCCATCAAAAATAGCTATAGCCTAATCTAAGAAGATTGGTTATACCTTAGATATCTAAGGCAGTTGAAGCAGAATTAGTTTTCGCTAAGGCCTACTCTAAGATAGTTGAATCCATCTTTAAAACTGTTGCTTCTTTTAACATTTTTGATGTAATGAAAAATCATAATGCTAATATCTCAATGTGGGATGCTCTAAGTACTCCTGGACAACAAGATTTACACTCTCATGAACTAGCTAAGTTGTAGATTTCTTCAAATACAACAGAAAAGGAAGTTCATAAGGCATACATGGTCCTTAGAATGTCTGAACAAGACCGCATTAAAGAAGTTAAATAGATGGTTCTGAAGGTTATGAATGCTCATGACATTAATAAACCACCACCATTTTATTTTTCATTGATTATTGGAGAAAATCTAGTTCATAATTACATGGTGGACAATGGTGCAAGTAACACAGTTATGCCAAAAGTGATTGAAGAAAAATTGGGTTTGCAGTATGAGCCAACAGAAAGGAGTGTCTTACAACTTGATGGAACTACAACTAATACAATTGGTATAATAAAAAATTTAGAAGTGACGTTACATGCTTGCCCAAATGTTTCTATTTTGTAAGATGTTATTGTTGTAGATTTACCTCCATACTCTACCTTATGCTTATCTAGAGACTTCACGATAAAAATAGGAGGTTATCTCTCCTAAGATTGGTCCTTCTTATTTATCACTACTTGTTATGGTACTAAAGTTACTATCAATTCAGAACCATTGGCCAAATTTCACATTGAGCCTCACTCTTCAAATGTAGTGGTTATTTATTTAGCCTTCAATCAATCTGACTTTGATGAGGTAGCTCAAGTTTCAGCATTAGATGGTGTTTCTAACATGTTCATGAATGAAAAGATAGTTGAAGAACATGCTCATGATCCTTTTATGGAAGTTGAAGAACACCTGTTTGGTGTGTATTTTATGCATGAAGAAAATACACCACTTCCCTTGTTGTCTAAAATAGAAGATTGATCAGAAGGGATTTGGAAGCTTCATTTTGATGGAGCTAAGAGCAAGAAGGGATAGGGAGTAGGTCTGATGCTCACTTCCCCAATGAAAAAAAGATATTTCTTAGCTTTGAGTCTCCAATTTTCATGTACTTGCAATGTAGTTGAATATGAAGCTTTAATTCATGGCTTACTTTGGGCTAGAAAGAGAGGTATCAACATGCTAAAGACTTTTGGTGACTCTGAGTTGGTTATTAATCAAGTAAAAAATTTCAATGTTTGTAAGAATCCATTAATGAAGTCTTATAGACATAGAGTTTTAGACTTAATGGAAGATTTTGATGCTATTAACATTTGGTCTATTCCTAGAGTTGAAAACAAGCATGTAGATAGACTTGTAGCAGTTGGGGCTAGTTTTGAAGTGCTTGAATAGATTGAAAATAAAAAAATCTAGCCTCATATAAAGTTAATTGTTAGGCCCTCAATACCTGATAATGATTCAAATTGGAAATTTTTAGAAAGTGACGATCAAATCCGTAGGTTTATGTAGTAAGAAGCTGATTTTTATCTAATTAATCAAGATAAATTACAACACTTATATATAGTGACTAGATTTTTGAATTGAAAACAAAATAAACTACCTTGATGTCTAGTCACATTGGAAGACATCTTCAGCAATAACGATTAGTTAAGAAAGGTCAAGACTAAAATTTCAACTCACGCTGATAATTATGAAGAGATCTCGGTTGATGAAGGGAAAAATCTATTTCTTGGAAAGGTATGTTCCTTAACTGAAAAATAGTCATTTATTAATCTTTGTAATGAGTTTAAAGATGTTTTTCTTGGAAATACCAAGATCTGAAAGGATTTGATCCTAGTTTAGCACAACATACAATTGAGTTGCAACCAAATTTTAAACCTGTTAGATAGAAATAGAGGCATATAAATCCCAAAATAGAGCCTCTAATGAGGAAATAATTAACTAAGTTGATTGAATCAGGTATTATCTTTCTAGTTAAGCATTCAAGTTTGGTAGCCAATCTTGTTCCTGTTAGGAAGAAGAATGGTGAAATCAAACTATGTGTAGATTTCAGAGATCTTATTAAGCCTTCATTAAAACACCATTACCTACTCCCAAACATGGATCATATTCTAAGAACAGTATCAGGTTTAGATAAAGTATCTCTTCTAGATGGTTACAATGGATATAATCAGATTTTAGTATGGGAAGAACATAGATATAAAACATTCTTTACAACTAAGTGGGGTACTTATGCTTACAAAAGGATGCCTTTGGGTCTTTCAAATTATGATGCAACATTTCAACATGCAATGGACATGGATTTTTGCAGCTTATTAAATAAATGCATCCTTCTTCATTTATATGATGTTACTGTATTTTCAAAAGACTCTGAAGAACATCTAATGCATTTGAGGTAGACTTTTGAGTTGTGCAGGAAATTTGGAATATCTCTGAATCCACTGAAGTCTATCTTTTTAGTACATCAAGGTACACTACTTGGTCATGTTGTTTCTAAGCAAGGTTTAGCAATTGATCCTTTTAGGATCGAAGCCATATCATAGCTATCATTGCCCCATCATAAGAATGCATTACAAAGTTTTTTTGGAAAAATCAACTTTGTTAGATGATTTGTTCAAGATTTTGCAGCCTTGGTGAAACCACTCACAACTATGCTAAAGAAAGAGAAAACTTTTCCTTGGACCAGTTAAGGGAGGGAAGGATTTGAATTAATCAAAGAAGCTATCTCTCAAGCTCCTACTGTTGCAAATCCAAATTTTGATAAATATTTTATAATATATGCACTTGCAGGAGTTGAAACACTATCAACTACCTTGACTCAATTCAATGATGAAAATATTGAACAACCTATTACTTACTTTGGACAGAGCTTGCATGATTACGAAATAAGGTACACATTTCTTTAAAAATAGGTACTTTCAATAGTCAAAGGACTAAAGCATTTCAATTATATGCTTTCAAACAATAAAATCCATGTTCTTGTTTCCCATCCAAGTCTGAAAGCATTCTTACTAAATAAGGATTTGAATGAGAAAAGAGAAAACTGGACAACAAAGGTCATGGAGTATGATGTTGATATTTGGGTTGCTAAGATAGTTTGAGGGAAAGGTTTTTGTGAGAATTAAATTACTGATATGGAAAAAAAACAAGTTATAGATCTAGATTATTCAAAATAGCATGCTGAAATTGTGTATCAGCAATCAAAAATCATGGTTCAACTAGGAAATCAACAACCTGAGCTCACTCACGAGATTCAAGAATCAAGATGGATGACTGATTTGGTTAATTATCTATAGCATGGCACATATCCTAAAGGTATGGACAAGAATAAATGAAGGTATTTTAGATTACAAGTTGTACCTTATATCTTCATTGATAATGTATTGTTCAGAAGAGATATAAATGGAATCTTGTTGTGGTGTGCTGACTATGATAAAATTCAGAAAATATTATCAGAATTCCACGAAGGACCTGCAGGAGGTCATTTCTTAGCACATACCATAGCCTTAAAAATTATGAAAGTTGGTTACTTACGGCCAAGCATATTCAAGGACTGTTTTGAATGGATTAGAAAGTGTAAAAAAATGTGCTTTCTTTGTTAGTAATGAATGTCTAGCTTCACTACCTTACAACCTATTTCAGTTGATCAACCTTTTATGCAGTGGGGTCTTGAATTTATCGTCATGATAAACCCACCCTCATGACAAGGGCATAAGTGTATCTTATCTGCTACAGATTACTTTACACGATGGACGAAAGTAGTAGTTTTGAAATATGTTAATGAAGCTTCAATAGTATCCTTTTATGAAGTTATAGTTTACAGATTTGGTGTTCCAGCAACTATCATATTAGATAATGTTTTAGCATTCCTTAGTGCAAAGATAACAGATTGGGTTTTCAACCACGGAATATATCTAAGTTCCTCATCTAATTATTACCGACAAGGTAATGGCTTAGCTAAGAGTACTAAAAATAATATGTTAAGGATCATTATAAGAACACTTAAAGATAATCAAAGAGCTTGGCAAGTGACTCCTAAAGATCAGTTGCAAATTCACCATACAAACTTGTGTACCAAAAATAAGAAATAATGCCTCTTTCAGTTGAGTTACCTACATTGGATTTACTACATCAAATGGATTTACTGGAGAATGAACCATTATAGGTTCATTATGCAGAGTTAATAGAATTATAGGAGCTAAGAGATCAATATCATTTGAATATGGAAAAGAATAAAAAACAAATGAAAAAGACTTTTGACAACAAATCCAAATTTAGAGTCTTCAATGAAGGAGATATTGTGTTAAAATGGGATGTTGATCATGCAAGGCCAGGAAGACACTCAAAGTTTGATACACTCTGGATTGGTCCTTACATGATTTTAGCTAGCAAGGAACATAATGCTTTTCAGCTTTTGAAGCTGAATGAAGAGGAACTTCCCATTCCTGTGAATGGTATTTTTCTCAAAACTATTATTAAATATTTTACAGTGATTGTTAGAGCAGGATTTCCCTTCAATAAGTGTAGTTTCTACACATTGCATCATTTTTCAATTCAATAAGTGCATTCGTGCACATGATCTGGTTTTCCAGATTCTTTCTTAGTTTTAGTTTTTTTCAGAAAGGGTTGGACCTTTCGAAAAGGTACATTTTGGTTATATGCTTTGGAATCCATGCCTAATGGACAAGAGTAGGACACTAGTCTTTAAGCTAGTAGGCAGCTTTCCCCACATGATCGTCAGAAATGTTGACAATTTTTGCACTTTTGCAAATATGGGCAACTCAAAACTTCGTCATTATGATGAAAGTCATGGGTGAAGTATACCTAAGCTAAGGAAGTTCTAATGTTATTAGTTACTATTGAATTAATTAATGATTAAGTGAAATTTGCAGCTATGTGTGCTCTCACAAAATGTAACAGATCACATAGTCTACAATTTCATGATACCTTCAACAAAAGAACACAAAGGCCCCTGATGAATAGCTATGTTCTCTTGCTGAAGACAAATAATTGTAGAGTACATGAAGTTTTGAGTTTTGGGACAGCAAACACAAGTGTAGATTAAAAAAAAATCAGAGTTCATTACTGAATGTTACAGGGTTCTCATCAATGTTCTTTCCTTTATGTTTAAGACATTCAACTATATTAATGAGTGTTTTAGTTCATCATACACTCGACTCAAAAACTTGAAATGTAGAAGGAAATACACAACTCAATTTTATAATTCAATGTTTTACTCAAAAGGAAGGTCAAATGTTTCACACACAAGCTGTGGGATGTGATTAGAAAGTAAAGTACATCTACTAAAGAAATAGGTACACATGCATGAAATAGAAAGAAAAGGAATATGAGTGAACCCATCATTTCCTGTGTATATTCTTCATTGTGCAGATTGTCCCCCTTCTAGCTTATTCCATCGTTGTCTTCAAAATTCGAAGCATGGTACCTGAATAGCAGAATATAAGAACCATCAATAAGGAGCTCAGGGTCGATCCATATTCGTACACTATCCTAATTCGTGTATATGGATCTCTAACCAACAGAAGATATGAAGTGCCTAAAGATCAAAATGCATAGCCCACTCAGGAAACAAAAATAGAAAAAAGAATAAGAAACATGGACACAAGAGAGGCCAAAATCCTAAGTATTTTCTAACTATTATCTTAAAATGTGCAAGTAAAGGTTACAGCCAAGAAGAAATAAATCATGTATATGCTGGAAAGAAAGACCAATGTACTTGAAACTCAGATATTATCTACAAATGGAAGAGGGGTATAATATATAACATAGAATATGCTTACAAGACAAGGTATATTTTCCAAATTTCAGTTGAAGGAAAGGAATTCTATGAAAATTTTGGCAGGGCTTCGCCATGTAAAAATCAACATTTTCCAACATGCCATAAATGTTACTATAAAGGAAATAAAGAATCTATCTAAAATATACAAGGTAAAAAGATCTCATGAAATCAAGAACAATTAAAGTACTATTAATACTAGTTCCAGGATAAAATGAACAGGCCTACTAGTCTATCAAAAGATACAAAATTCTCAAAGAGATAAATTTCAGAACTAGGAAGGATAGAAGAGAAAAGTTATGATAGAGTAGATAATGTGACATAAAAGCATATGTGTAACCCAAGTAACTTCAAATTTACATAAAGACCTCAAGACCCAAATCTGGGATAGATCAAAGTATGCATCATCCTACAGTTATACTTTAGAGCTAAATTCAAATGCAAGATTCAGGGTTAAAATAGAACTAGAAAATACACAAAGGATCAAAGGTATCTCCTTGACTATGGCTCAATACAACAAATCTGAAACTAATAGACAGAGTTGACTGAGTTTGGATTAGAACAAAAAAGGGCTCAAAGATTGGCTGAGAGCAATATTAACAATTAGAAGAACATTCATACACAATTCCAAGTAGTAAGTTGAAATAGCTTGACATATTATTCTTGACACAAACTCAGGTGGCAGAACTTTCAATCAAAAAAATAAAACATATCCAAGTCAAAGAAATGTTACACTATTTTAGAGATTGTAATTTCCATTAAAATAAGATTCAAGTTACATTATCAGACTGTGTACAGATCTACACCATTGATAAAACATGATTAGGAATCATAAAATTTAGAGAAAGAATATCAAGCTTAGAATGAGGTTCAATTTGAAATAACCAAGGTTGATCCCAAAGGTATTTACAAAACCTTCAAGGAAAATTCCAGACTCAAGTTGTAATGAAATAATGGAGACCCAGATTAATTTCAGGCTAAAAAATGCAAAGCTTCCAGAGAAAAAGAAATTAAGACATCATTAATGGTGGGTAGAGGTCAAATGAAACCACAATGCTGAAGAAAATGTCACATTACAATTGTAAAGTAAATGTACACATTGTTTGAACTCTCATGGGCACACAGAAACTATAGAACCAGTTAAAATTTGGATAACTAGAGAGTCTCAACCATCAAAAATCGTATATAAATGACAACCATTATTTTGTCACAGGAGACATCACGTTTCTACCTCAAAATAAATAAGCTACAAATCCAATTTTGTAAAAAGATTTCTCTTGATTTTACTAAATACTCATGAAGGAAAATAGAATTACTAGTAATAAACATCAGGTTTAGTTGAAGGAAAATCAGTCATAACAATGATCATAGGAAGAGGAAACACAAACAGTATATCAGAGACAAGGAGCTTCAGTTTCACTTTCCATGACTACAGTTGAAGCCCTTAGAATGAACTCCGATAGAGCAGAACAACGAGAATGGACATATTTCAGAACCCACAAGGTATATTTACAGAAAATAAAGAAACCAGAGATTTACAATATATAGAAAAAAAAGAAACGAGAGAATTAAAATATATAGAACTGAACAACAAAGATATATATCCAATCAAGATTGAAGAATATAATGTAGATGGGTTAGGTTTCAAAGTTACCCATAATGCCAGAGTTCAGAGCTTCACAAAGCAACCATCAATGGCATTAAAAAATTTTTTGCCAGGGCTTCACCTGCATCACCAAAACCTAATGAAGTGATCATTATGGGTCAAGGTCCCCTTTATTATGCAAACTCAAGACACGAGTTAACAGGACTCAACCATGGTTGAAACATCAATGATCAATAAAGCATCAAGTATGAAGATCAAATGCTGAGGATCATGCTCAAATCTCAAAATAATTAACCATGGTTAGTTCCCACTTACCACATTCAATGTAAAGTAAGAAACCCTAACCGCGAGTCTAAGGATCGACAGCTTAAGATCTCGAAGTATAGAGATTGATGTTCCCAAATAGTTAATCAAAATCGAGACAAAAGTCATTCGGTTGGAGTAGCAGTTGAACTTAGTCAAAAGTTCAAAAATTTAAAATTGTCAAAATTTCCTCCGTAAGCCTAAAAGTCTGCAGAGTACACGTGGCATAACAACACAATGGCAGAACAATGAAGAGCGGGATTCTTTTTAGTTTTAAAACCTTAAAAGTGCAAAAGTTAAAAGTTCTAAAATTTCCCGCAAGCCCGAGCACATGAGGAGAAAGTCAAATAAGGGAAAATGTCAAATATCAATTCCATAGAACATTGGCAAAACAATGATATTTCTTAAAAATTTAATACCTTTTGCAAATGTGGTTAAAATTCCAAGTTGTCCTGTGTGCCTACATTTACCCTAAATGGGAGATTGGAGTAAATGTTGCCTTTAAGAACCAAAGCAGAAGAGTTTCAATAATCCAAATTTACCTGCAGGCCCAAAAATATGAAAGGGAAAAAAAGTACAAAAGGTCCTCAGGTCCACAAAGGGCTTAAAACTTCAAAAATCTCCCTACAACCCCACCAAGACCAAACAATATATCATTAAACAAGGATCGGGAAAGCGTACCATCAAGGCCTTTTTCATTTTTGATCCTTTTATCGAAAGGAAGCAAAAGTTACATTTTTGAGCTGCGATTCCACTGCGATAAAATTTCTACACATGCAGGGCTTAGATCAAGAGAAAATAGCAAGCCGAATTTTTCAAAATATGCATGTTTTATCAGAAAAATGATGAAGATGTATTACAAAGGTATTTTGGATCAAAGTTTTGAGCATGGATATATTTTGCAGAAGTAAAATACAGAGATTTCCAGCTAATATTTTTTATGGGAGTTTTCATAATGAAAACCAGGGGAAATTAATTACCAGAAATAGGTCAATTTTTGTGAAATATTGCAAGTATTATAATTATTTCTTTTACCCATGAGCTGAGAGTTAATTTTTTTTGCATGCTTCATCAGAGGACATATTAGCAAAAGACAAATTCTGTATGCACAAGAATACTTGCTCAACAAGCAAAGCTAATTTTTAGCAAATCATCCACTCATGCTTTTCTTAAAATATATTAGTCGACTGCAGTTGACTAGTTGTAACCAAAGGCTATTAATGCCTATTTGTAATTGCATGTTCTATTTTTATCCCTTTATCTATTATTAAAAAAAGAATAAAAATATCATGCATGGGATAGTACAAGCCTGGATTTAGTTTTGGGAAAGGGGTGAAGTTTATTTTGCTATATATTGTGTGCCTTTGGCAAAGCAAAGGGGGAACTTCTGGAGGAATTTTTCGATATAGAAGTACTAAAGAAATTTTTTGCTAGTTTTGCCTTCTAAGTGTGAAGAATTTCTGCCTTCTCATTTATTTGCAGTCTTGAGTATGTTTCTATTAATATTTTGCATGCAAATTCCCAAATTAATTATCTTATGCTGCTGCAAATGCTGTAGTTTCCACATGATTTTAATGTGCATGTTAACTTATCAGTGCTGGTGTGATAATTTTCCCTCAGTACAACTAAGTGTTTTCCCTTAAATTCTGTAGAACACTTTTTGCTCATGCATCAAGAATATTTCACATATGAATTGTGCATATACTCAGTTAAATCCCTCATACAAATTTAGTGTATCACCTTAATTTTAATTTAGGATACACCAATAAGAACCGACCTTTTAATCTCAGAGACTCACCTCAAAATTGGTATACCCAAAAACCTGAGGCGTTTCTATTGTATTTACGAAAGAGAGACATCAATTGTGAAAGCTTATAAAACTTGTATCCATCTCTCTACATGGTGTACTTTCGAGAGATAATAGTCCCCATGAACAAATTAGGTTTAATGAACCATGTCTAAAGTACCCTAGGTGCCCCTATCAGTCATTAAAATCAAACTCAATTTACATCATACCCATTCCCAAAAAAATTCCAAAAACTTAAAAGGGTGGGATCTAATCTCCACCCTTTGAATAGATCATTTAGAGCCATTAGATCTAAAGTTTGTGTAAAAATTCCTTATAATCCTTATGGATTTCTTTTATTCACTGTTTTTACCCTAACCTCCCTCATTTTCACTTGCAAGTTTGAAGGGAGGAGAGGAAGGAAGCCATGAAAGCTTGGGGAAGCTCCTATAGAGGTCTATTTCCATTTTACTTAGGTTTAATATTCTCAAAAATGTGGATACGCACACACACACATGTATGCATTTAGATATATATTCTCTCTTTTTTTACTATGAATGTGGTATACTCACAGGTTTGGGTATATTTCTATACAAATATATATCCCTTCATTTTTTTTTTGTTATATATATATATATATATATAATTGTGCTGACTAGGGTTTCAGGCTTATGGCCATGACTAGAAATGGGGTTTCAGCCGCAAAATAATGTTGTGTAGAGTGTGGAGATAGGCCATAAGGGTCATAGCCAATGCAGGTTTGGTGGGGGGGGATCCGCACCTTCCCCACTATTCTTTTATTCAATAAAAAAAACAATGGAGGGTATGGAGGCCACGCAACCCCAACAATATAATTTTTTTTTTCTAAAAATTAACCCAACTAATTTATATTATGTTTTTATTTTAGTATTTTTATGAATATATATATATATATATATATATATATATATATTATATATATATATATGTATGTATGTATGTATGTATGTATGTATGTATGTATGTATGTATGTATGTATGTATGTATGTATGTATGTATGTATATGTTTCCTTGTTATAAGATTACAAGAGGTCATTTTTTACAAAAACAAGTTTGTGTAAATGAACATGTATATACATGTATAGTTTTGAGAATTATTGTTATTTTCACCTAAAAATAGTTATAATGATAAGGAGAACATATTTCATTATCTATATTTATGAGTAATAAAATGGCCACATTGTTTTTTTTGTATTCCAAGTCATGTGACTTAGAACAACAAAACTAAAATTTCTCTATTTTTCAACTCATTTAAAAAAATGAAAATAAATATAAACAACAATCAGTCATGTCTTAAATGTAATATCAACATTGAATGGAATCAAATGATGCCAATAGAACTTATCCTATTTAAACAAATTTAAAACTAAATGGTAATTTCACCACAATGCAATTTGAGCACAATACAAATTCAAATGAATTACCACATTAAAATTTGTAATACAATACAACTTTGTAAAATTCATAATTGCATATTTACATGACTTACATTCACAATGAAATATCACTTGCCATGTCATTTTTTTTTTCAACTATTTACTTCACAAAATAAAATGATACAATTCTGATTTGGGATATCCCATGTATAAGAGCAAACTTAAAATGGAAGTATACAAAATCCCTCCACTCAAAGATGGAGACAACATGATAATATTTACAAATACTTCTCTCTTATTTGTCTTCTATAAAATGTAACTCTATCAAAGGAATCAGCTTTGAGCTCTTTATTTTCTTCATCTCCGAATCACAGCAACAAGGAAGGGAGCATAGGCAACTCTCACCTCCCAACCTTATTCCAATGAGAGGGTCTAGCCAATCTTATCATTGGCATGCGAGCCCCAACCATGGAGTAATAAGGGATGTATTACAACCATAAATTTTCACAAAATTCTTTCAAAAAACTTGTAATACATAAACTTGCAACACATTAATAAACAAACAAATAATAAGATTTACAACTTTCCAAAAACAGATAGGCTTAAAAGTAAGGAAAAGGAGAAGAGAAATATGGGTAATCCCATTATAACTCCAAAGTGGGTTAAGTTTCCACTTTTAATCCTCCAAAATATAAATCCACACATTCAAGACTCTTATCCCTCTCTCAATCTCTTATAACTCCCTCAAATCTCTTATCACTCCCTCATGTGAAACATACATAGATAAAGAAAGAAATATCCATTATCTTCACAAGGAGGAACAAGATATCCACACTCCCTCCATTAAAAACATTCAAAAATATTATCCCTCCCTCAAAGTCCCCCATTTTACTTCTCCCCAAACCATCCTTAAGGTCAAAACTACCCAAATCCAATACAAACACATACATTCATTCATTTTACAATACAACAGACAACAACCAAAATAAAATGCAATGGTATGAGACCCTAATTTTCCATTGCAATAACCTTCAATATTAATCCAACAAACTTCAAGATTCTTCCATGTCCAAGCCAATCCAAAAGCAAGCTCCTGAGTTCCAAAACAAGTAACCCCCAAAACAACCAAGAATTCCAATTAAATAGAAAATGGTGGAGAGGAGGGGGAGGTTGATCCATGCAAGATGCAACATCATTTCCCTCCAATCCACATATAAATTCAAACACAAAAACCAAGTCTTCATAATTGGGTGAGGTGAGGATATGATAAATTTCATTCAACACACAAACCTCCACTCCATACTTCCAAGGACGTAATTAAGATGGTTTGTAATAAATTTAAATTAATTACTTCTTTTTCCTTTAAAAACACATAATGAAGGATAATTTTTACCCCTTATTTCACAGGTAAGGTTGGTGGTTGACTTTAATAGGTATGGGACATGTATAAATTATCCCAAAATCCTTCAAAAATGGGCTCAAAGCCCAAATTTGATATTTGAAAAGTGGGGATGAGTACACCACTCAAAATTATTAAAATCCATCTAAAATAAATAAGATAGCAAGGAATATATACCACATTGAATTCCCTCATATTCACATCCCATCTTAGCATAATCAACGTTATTAATTAACTAAACAAGAGCACTTTAATTAAGTGATAATAAAGTGAGAGTACATTACAATTAAAAAAGTTTGATACAGAAAAAAGAGAGGGAAAATCAAGACACAAACCCATGGCATATATGAGGTCACTCCCCCATGGGAACCTCCTAACAAATCAATAATAAAATGACAATACACACAAACACAAATTTTCCAAGGTGGCCTTCCTGCAAACATCTAATACTCTTCCATGGTTAGTCTCCTAGCCCCTTCTTGTTTATTGTGATATAATTTCCTGAAAATAACCAAAAGAATACCCCTTCGGCCTCATGGCCATATCAATTACATTAAGAAATAAAAAACATACATATCTATTAATTAATATCATCATATAACGTAGCTAAATTATCATCAAGGTTAAGAAATTCTATCGTTTTTTTGCAATTTCTAAACATTTCAATTCTACCATTTTTACCCACATCAATGAGATCACAAGACTATCCCAATCATCTAAATATAATCAATACGTAAAGAATCCAAAGTTTCATTATATAACAAAGTAACAACACTATGTCATCATCAAGTACTAAAATATCTATCCATGTCCGCTAAGAGTCCATACAATCCACAATATGAGTCACAACATATTGATAATCAAAATGGCCATATTGTCTATCAACATACTAACCAAAATATAATAATAATGTCCATGTCTCTAATCAACAATAATCAAGATCATAGTAAAACAAGTGTCGATTAGGAGTGGGCATTACGTACTTGAAGTCCTTGTAACTTAATTAGGCATTATCATGTAGCTAAAACCAAATAATATGAATTTCTCTTGGTGAGATTAAACTTTTGAGAAAACCTAAGCTCTTAAATATATATATCTAAATAAAATCTATTGATGTGAAAATGTGGAATGGATTCAAACAAGTTATTGAACTATAACAACTATAACAGGAAAATAAAGGTACTGTGATGGAAGGACATTTAAGGGTAGAGGTATTTTGAATCTAAATCTACCTTAAAACCTAATATTTCTTCCTTGATAGCATGTTATGTACCCTTGTGTAATAAGGATAAACTTTAAAACACCGAATAATCATTTTGAGAAGAAAAACCTTAACATAAGAATGAGAGCATAAAGAATATTTTATGCATTTTGAAATGTGGAAAATACATAATTAGTTATGGAGATTATTGTAAAGGAGAAAAATCCAAATTAATTTTTCATATTGTATGTTGACTGCTAGATTAAATTCATAATATGTAGGTTGAAAAGAATAATTTATTCTTGCACGATAAATGCTCTTGGAATTTTTAATAGTAACTATGATGGAACAATGGTAATGATCTGTTGTGTATTTTTCGATCCTTGGGTCCCTTTTTTTGGCTGGGTCATTGCTAGTTTGTATTCATGTGGAAAGTGTGGCGTCGACACGTGTATATGGTGTTATAATTTTGTCTATGTGGGCTGATATTTTTTGTAAGTGTCTTATGTGATGTTAAGTTTCTCTAATTAGATCCCATGTGGTGTTGTGTAGTGAGCATTTACAGACAAAAAAAATATTCAGATAATTTTACTGATGTATTTTTGGTGTTGAAATTTTATAGCTAGCCTATGTAACAAAATATTTAGAATATTTTAATGCTTTTAGTATTTAAGTGTAATTTTAAATCTAATTTTTTTTAAGTGTAAATTTTTGAATCGCCCTTATATGACAAGCTAAAAAATGTTCAAATGGCATTGATAGCTTCAAAACTTGATTTGTGACTATTAACTTAAGAATAATTCATCGTATGATATTAAAAAAAGATCCCTTAAAATTTCATGTTTTATTTATCATCATGGATTGAGTAAAGCGAAAATATATTTAATTCATTCAAAACCCTCTATTTTTCATGAATCCATCTATTATGAAAATTTAACAAATCTCACTTATTATTGTAATTTATTTTATTGGATATCTAATTATATGAAATGCTTATCTCTATAGTCTTCAATCAAAAATGGTCATATGTTTAGCCTTAAAAGTGTTTGTCCTCCAACAACTACTAGGATTGAAAGGATTTACACCTAGGATATGAACAAAATGATTTTGGGTTGTAATCATCATTTGGATTTTTTCATACATTTAAAGGTGCCCTAATAAAAAAATTATTATGTAAATTACCATATACTTTAATAATTGATGGATAAAATTTAAATACATGAACAATAAATCACTAAATTCGTAATATTTTAATAACTATACATATTGTTACTTCACTCATGTAATTCATCGAATATATATTTTTTCTATGAATAAATTATCCCCAGTCATGCCCTCCTTAATTTCAATCACTAACTGAAAAATTTGAATCAATTTATTTTACACATCGAAACACCCCCCCATGTCTATAATGGTTTTTTTTATATAGAAATTTTGTATGAGGCAACCAAAATAAATGCAAAGGCTTATTTGGATTGTGAGAAATAATCTTAAAGAAGAAAACATAATTGACATTCATATTTTTTAGTCCCTACAAAATTAATTGATATATCCCTTACACCCAAATCCACAAGAGTTTACTTTTCTACTTTGCATAATTCCTCATTTGGATAATTTCCAAGGAAGATAAAAAAATAATTTTTAGTGTAAACCACGTAATATAACAAAATTATTCAACCACTGAAAAGAAGAGAGTGCAATGCTCGTTAAGAAATTTAAATAAGTAAATAATATCACATTTATAATATTTTTTTTGAACATCAACTATATTTATCTTTGGCCAATTCTCTAAATTTTAAACCACAATGATGAAAATACAAAGCATGTACTTGAAAAGAACTAAGTTCCTTTAATTTTTGTTGTATTGAACTTCAAAAAGACACTTCACTAACTCAAAATTGATACCCACAAAGGACTTACTACCCCCTTTACCAAACTATATATTAATATTGAACACCCAAGGATAAAATGAGCATTATATATAATAATAAGGATGCAAAATTCTTGGTTACATGTTAAAATTATTTTGTGATATTGAATGATAATATAATCTAAACATTCATTGTACTTATTGGAATGGCCAAAGAATCCTATGCAAATATGATCACTTCAATCCAATCATCTATTCACCAAAAATATATCCATGATGAAGTTTGTATTAAATATAGCTTATGATGTTAATCCTTTTCTTTTATATTAGGATATGAGGTAATTTTTTTCCTATGGCCTATGTTCAATATTTTTCTCAGATTTACCATATAAATAATTTATCCTATTAGCTCTACTAGGGCTACAAATAATTTCACCCAAAGACTAAATTAAATACTCTAGAATTTACCTAAATTTACAGATATTATAAACTAATGAGGATAATATAAAATGCTATACACATGAATTATTCGTCTCAACCATTAAAACAAATGAAAATTAAATCAATAAACTCCTCATATTCTAACAACAAAGCATGTCATTCCTTCATCTTTAGTAAATCATCCATATTTTCTTTGCTCTTAAGATTTTTTCACATCATGCCCTCTTATGCTAATTAGTGATAGAAATATCACAAATGCTTTATCACTTACAAATTTATGTACACAAACACCACCATGCTTACGCTGACATTATCTTAATATAGGATTTTTGTATAAAGTGACAATAATAACATGATAAAAACAACATACAATAATAAAAATTAAATATTATTCATATGTTAACAAATAAATCACATACAAAAAACATTAAGGTATTTTCTCATAATTGATACTAAAAAAAGGTTTACTTCCTCTAAGATCAACTATAGATTGTAGCCACCCAAAAATAGAATAGATAAAATCAATGAGAATTCGAGCATGTAAACATCTAGTCTACTTGATAAAATATTTGGATTCCCCAACACTGGGGGAATGAAAAACAAAATAATTACCTATCATGTGAGTTCATATAGGAGTATTAAATATTAGTCAAAATGGACCCAATATATTACCCCATATAAAAGGATATAAGGGTTTAATGTCTAAATATTTTAAAATATATATTACAGGTAGGGTATTTGAGTGGTGGGGATGAGGGAAGACGAGTAGTCATGGGGAAAATGAAGAAGACCTAAATTCATATAATTTTCATTGTGTGTTTTTTTTTAAATTAGCAATGTGTCTTCTAGAAATATAGCTTGTTTTTCCAGAGTAATGACAATAGATAATTCTCAATAGCCCCAACATCCTTCATAGTATCATTGTCAGGTTTTTTTAATTTAATTCATTTTTTTTAAGAGAATGGATTTCATGAATATTTGTAACAAGATTCATTACAAGATTAACCTTGTAAAATACAAAAGTGCAAAGGAAAAGATGGTAACCTTGCAAGATTTATACCAAGAATTTTTTTGAGTAAGTTTATATTCCAATGTAGCAAAGAAGGTGAAGGAAAGTATTAGCTATACTTGCAAAACTCATTCCATTTATTTGACTCTTGATTGAATTGATTGCACCAAAATCATTATTCAAAACTAGGTTGTGTATTCTAATAATTTATTACCTCTCAAGTATATTTAAGGAGAAATTTTGGTTATAAATTTATTTTTAATCATCAATTTGGGTATATTTTTGAAAACATTTGACCTAGTACTACTATCCATGCTATCTGAATAACGAAATTTAGTGAGTATTGTATAGTTTTTACCATTAAATGTATCAATGGACTAATTATATATTTATGCTATAGGAATTGTCTAAGTTTGATTTCACTTTTCCAAATGATAAAATACACAAAAATCATATGATTGTTAATGCCTAATCATTGATGTGTATAGATGATATCATAATTGTTCATGTGTCCACATTTGAAACATTACTCATTCATCAATGTGTGTTCACTTTTTCTCAATTGCCCCATTGTCCAACAACATGGCCGTCACTACATTAATTCTATAGGACAACCCCTACTATGTTTGAATAGGGACAATTTTCCTCCATGGAAATAAAAGTATAGAGTATGAATGAATTAGCTCCTTGTATCATAATAGAAGCATTTTTTTCTACTAGTGACTCATAATGAGCTACATAATGCCTTGTAATAATCTTTAAATGTTTTTTATTTTTTAAAAAATTAAACAAATCCATTTCCATTCCCAATAGTCAATGAAGCCTCATATGTTGTAACAACTATAAGATTATTGTATAGAATACATGTAACATTTATCGATTGAATGATGATATTATTTATATTGTTTTCCATTTCCCAAATAATACATTTTTTATCTTCATAAATGGATATATATGAATTCCTAGACCCTTTGAAGTCAAATATGTTGTCTTAGGTTAAAGTAGTAAGTTCAAAATTCATTATTGAGAAAAAAAAAATCAAAATTTCATCTATCTAAATATGTTCCATATGTTTTTATATGTAATTAAATAATAATTTGCAATGAAAATAATTCTGTAATAATATTAATCATCATATTTTGGCACATTTGGATTTTTTGAGTTAACAATTTTTTTTTCTCATGCTTAACTAGAGATAAATCCTAAAAAACAAAATAAGTTGTTCGCACTGTACTAATCACCCTAGTCTTATAATTAATATTCAATTTCTAATATATTATCTAGAATAGATTTAATCTTTTGTGATTCTAATGCAATTATCCATCTTGATTGAGATTCTTCATCATCACAAATTGTTCATGAGTGATAAGAGCATTAAAAAATAAAATTTATCAACACTCTCCATTACACGATGGAAAGACATATTATACTTATCAAAATAAATAAATTTCATTATTGTGTTACGGTCACTATTGATGTAATTCAACCATACAAATTTCTCTAAGAATTCTTAAAACTTTTAATTTTGTGTTACTTTTATTTTTCCATGCCCCATATAAACCACTCCCCTTGACCTATTTTCTCCTCTATATTATCATTATAAGATCAAAAAATTCATGGAATGTTTGTTTCACGAAAATAATATGATCTTCTTTATGTGTTTTGGAGTCCATAAAGGGGTTCACTTAGAAAATGTATGGTCTAAAATGTTCATTTGAATGGTAATTTTTGGTATCCAAATTAATTCTCCCTTGGAAACTGAGTAAAATAAAAGATTTAGCAAGACACTGAGAGACAAAAAGATCATATTATGAGTCATTTTGTAGTCGGGGATGAGATTCGTTGGACTCTTTATGACTCGGGCATTAGAGAAATGGATAGCATCTTCATTAAGGATTTGATCTATCGTCACTACTTTAGGCCATGCCTTTCGACCAGGGTGTGAGGACCCATTTTGTAACCTCTGTCGGTGAAATAGAATCAAAATGTCATTCTTTCCACAAATTTGAAAGGAGAACCTGAGAAAATATGATCAATGCACCACAATTTAACTCTAACGAGTTTTCACTTCTAAAGAATGATGATATTTTCTAAACACGGTTAAGGTTATTATTATCTCTCAAAATTGCACCCTATAGAGAGATGGTTGGTGGTTTTCTAAGCTTGCAAAATTGATATCTCTCTTTTGTAGATATAATGGAAACATCTCAGGTCTGTGGGTATACCTATTTTTAGTTGAGTCTCTGATATTAAAATGTCGGTTCCTTATTATTGTATCCTAAACTGATTTCTTGGAGTTTGAGAGTAAAATATGACTGGAAAATAATTAAAACTGAGGTGATACACGAAATTTGTATGAAGGATTTGACTGAGTATATGCACAATTGATATGTGAAGGATTTTTAGTGCAAGAACCAACAATTCCTCTAAAAAATATTAAGGGGAAAACACTTGGAGGTATTGAGGGAGATTATCACAACAATACTACTAAGCTAAACATGCACATTACTATCATGCAGAAACTACTGAATTTTGCAACATGGTAAGATAATTAATCAGGGAATTTTTCAATCATAAGACTCACAGAAAAATACAGAAGACTGTAAATAATTGGGAAGGTAGAAATATCTTCACACTTAGAAGGAAAAACTGGTAAAAATTCACTTCAGTACTTCTATATCTAGAAAGTCCTCCCGAAGTTCTCCTTTTGCTTTGCAAAGGAAAACAATATATAGCAAAATAAAGTTCACCCCCTTCCCAAAAATAGCCTAAGGCTTGTACTCGCCCATGCATGTTATTTTTATCCTTTATTTAATAATAGATAAAGTGATAAAAATAGAACATGCAACTACAACTAGGCATTAATAGCCTTGATTACAATGCAGTCAAACTGAAGTTTACTGATCTATTTGAAAGAAGAGCATATCTATTTTTAAGAAAAGTAGGAGTGGATGATTTGCTAAAAATAAGCTTTGCTTGCTTAGTAAGTTTTTGTCCTGAGCATGTAAATTTGTCATCTTGTGTGTTTCCTCCTCTTGTGAAGCATGCAGAAACAACTCCATGTTCGTGATGTAATACTTGCAATATTTCAAAAAAAAATGAGTTGTTTCTGGTAATTAATTTCCCCTGTTTGCCACTCAGGAAGCTTTGTATTTTAGTTAAAAGCCGGTCATCAATGTAATATCTGAAATTGGTTGAAGTCCTTTTGTAGATATTTGCATGTTACTACCATGAAAGATAACCATGCTCGAAATATCGATCCAAAATGAGTTTGTAAAAACACCCCTAACATTTTCTGATAAAACTTAGATATTTGAAGTATTCGGTTTTCCATTTGTTTTTCATCTGAGGTCTACACATGTTCAAATTTTACTTCATCAGAAATGCGGCCCGAAAATATGCATTTTTCCCTTTTTCTGTAAAGGCCTCAAAACTGAAAAAATTCCCAGCAATTCGCTTCTTTGATTTGTCCTTTAGCGACATGGTGGACCCTGCGTGAAGCTTTAAGTATTTTGTGGGTTTTTAGGCCTTCAGGTGAGTTTGACATTTTAATTCTTTTGTCAAAGATCTTAAAAAACAAAATTCCTTCCACCCCCCCCCGCTTAGAGGGATTGCGGGCTTTTGGGGTAACTTGAAACTTTACTACACTTTGGGAAAAGTCTCAAAAAAGTCTCAAAACTTCAAGAAGACCCGCTGCTCTGCCAATGCTTTATGGAACTGATGCTTGAGCTTTTCGTGGCTTGAATTTCTACCACCGAGATTGTGTGGCCATTTGAGATTTTAAAACACTAATAACTTCCGACCTCCATTTCTTCACTTCTGCTGTAAAGGTGACATGTTTCCTCTTCAAACCTGTGGGCCTATTGATGAATTTTTGACAATTTGAACTTTTGAAATTTGATTAATTTGATCAACGACTGCCATTCCAATTGGACTGTTTTGCATCGATTTTGATGAACCATTTTTAAATGTCAAACTTTGTACATGCTAATTTTCAATCGTTGATCTCTAAGGCATGATTTTAGTATTTCTAACATGTGTTAAATGTGTTTCTAAGTCTCAAACCATGATTTAAATTATTTGTAGGGATTAATCCTCGATGTTCGATCCTTGTACTTGTTGAATCTTTATTGTTGATGCACTAACCGTGGTTGACTTTTGTTAACTCACCCCTCAGGTTTGCTTGGTAAAGGTCAATCTAACCCTAATAATCATTTCATTTGGGTTTTCAACTCGCAAGTGAAGCCCTAGAAAAAATTTCCCTTGATGCCTTTGTTGAAGCTTTGAATACTCAATTCAATCCATTTTGTTGGCATTCGAGCATTTGTATCTATTGTCTTTGATTTGTTGGAGTTTTCTGAGAATTTTTTTGAGAGATTCTGCCATTGTTTAAAAAAAAATTTCTGACCTCTATTACTTTGTCTCTACAAAATATCATGCATGTGCTCCTTTGGTTTGTATTTTGAGAGGATTCATTTTCATTTTGAGCAAGTTTTGAGCTCGAGTCTATAGCTCCCTGCCTTCTTTAAAACTATGTCAGCTTCTAGGTTATTTCTAGAGATTTTATCCTATCCTCAACCACCATTGTTTGAAGCTCATTAAACTTTCAAAAACTTTTATGTGCCATATTTTTGATCGAATCCATTTTGTTTTCACATTGGTTGTGTAAATGGAATTGAAATTTGATATGTTTTTTAATCTTTGAGCATGGTAATCGAATTCCGTTCTCACCTCTTTTTTGGGGTATTTGTTATTCCTCTCCTCATTTCATTGCATGTAATTCCTTCACTCGACCTCGGCCATTTCAAGTTTGAAACTTATTTTTGGGTTTTGGATCTCTTATTTTACCCTGATTGTGACTGTAACTCGCTCGTTTTTGGTAAGAGGGCATATGAATAATCCTTATTTATCATTGATTCTGAGTTATCTGTTTTCATAAATGATTTTAATCCAATCATCTTTGAAGACTTCCATATTGCATCCATTTATGGATTTTGTTGAGGCTTTCAAATTTGGAATTGATATCTCTGACTTGATCCATGGCTGAGTTCTCAATAATCTGCTTTGTCTTACTTATATCTGCTTAATTTCTCATGTGGGTTTCTCTTAAAATGAGTTTCTCTATTTTTCTTGATTGTATATTGATCATTCTAAGCATTATAAAGTTGCATGATGTTGATAAAACTTGTAACTGAAATGGATTGATTGAAAACTCTTTATTTTAACTCCCTTTCTTCAGTTCACCTTTTGAAATGCTTACTTGTAACATGTAGTTGTATTTATACTCTTTGACCTAAAGATGATAAGATTACTATGATTGAATGTTGAACTAAAAAAGCCAACTACAAATAGAAATCCATTTATGATATTTTGTAATCAAGATGCCTTTGTACCCTACAAATAGCTTTATGGAAATTACAAGAAATTCTACTTCTATTTTTGATACCATTCTCAGGCATTAGCCTTGATTTAGATAATTCATTGAAATACTGTAATTTGTTACTTTTACTGCATTTCCCTTTATTTCAGCTTGATATGGATACTAAAAAGTCATAAATGTCCATTTTAGCAGAATCCTCTCTTTCTTGAACGAAATCTTGAAAGTGTACATTGTCTGCATGCATTTTCTTTGTTTCGTACTATAACATTTTCCTTTTACAAAAGATATCTAAATTTTGAGTTACATTAACCCTTCTTTCCAGCATGTACATGGTCCTTTTCTTCTTGTCTGCAACCTTTACCTACACAGTTAAGAAAATAGTTAGGAAATAATTAGGTTCTTGACCTCTCTTGTGTCCATGTTTCTTCTTCCTCTTTTCTTTCTCTTCTTTCTAAGTGATATATGTAGTTTGATCTTCAAGTAGTCTATATCTCCTACTCTTTAGAGATTCATATGCACAAATTTAGACAGTGTAGGAATATGGATTAACCCTGAGATCTTTATTGATGATTACTTTTTTTTACTTTTCAAGTACCATGCTTTGAGTTGTGAAGACAAAGATGGAAGAAGCTGGAAGGGGGACAATCTGAACAATGAAGAATATACAAAGGAAATGATGGGTTCAATCATATTCCTTTTCTTTCTATTTCATACATGTTTACCTCTTTCTTCAGTAGATGTACTTTACATTTTAGTCACATCCCACGGCTTGTGTGGGAAACATTTGATCTTCCTTGTGAATAAAACATTGAATTCTAAAATTGAGTTGTGTATTTCCTTCTGCATTTCAAGATTTTGAATGGAGTGTATGATGAACTAAACAACTTATTCATATAATTGAATGTCTTAAACATGAAGGAAATAAATTAATGAGAACCTATAACATTTAATAATGAAATCTGATTTCTGTAATCTACACTTATGTTTGTTGTCCCAAAACTCAACACTTAACCTAATCTGTAATTCGGTGTCTTCATCAAGACAACATAGCTGTCCTTCGAGGCCTTTTTGTTCTTTTTCTGAAGGTATCATGAAATTGTAGACTATCAGTTGTCTTATATTTTCCTGGGTTGCACATATAGCTGCAGATCTCATTTAATCAGTCAGTCAACTCAGCAGTGACTCACAACCTAAAAACTTCCTTAGCTTAGGTATACTTCACTCCATGCATTTCATCGAAATGATGAAGTTTCAAGTTGCAAGATAAATGCATGAGTACTTGAAAAAATTTATGAAAATTTCTTGCAATCCTACGGGGAACATGTTCCAGCTGCTATTTTTTCCATAGAGACTGATCAGAACTTGTGGCTAAGAACTCTACCTTAGCACATGTTGTGTTATACATGATACTTGATCATGTTAGCCTTTTCCAAGTAGGTCTCGAGGACACTTTTCCTAAATGCAACTATGGTACATGGGCTACCATCTCTGGTAGACCAGGATACATACAAGTGTACTCATTGCACTTATTGCAAGTAAAAAACACAGAGCTTTGTGTCCAAAAGATTACATATCAAGCTCATGGTAAAGGGATTTATCCTGGTTCATACCAATCATTGTACAGATATTCGATGCAACCAAGTCCTTTTGAGATTTCAATACCATTCACAGGAATGGGAAGTTCCTCTCCATGAATACTTTGAAAGATGAAAAGCATTGTGGATTTTTTGTCTATCTACAAGATCATGTAAGTGCCACTCCAGCTTGTATGAAAATGTCAAGAAGTCTCAAAGTAGCTGTTGTACGAATGAACATCCCACTTCATCACATCATAACTCCTCCACTCAAGACTCTGAGGGGGAACTATTTTGTAAAAATTCTTCTAGTAATTTGTTTCAAATACTACCTACAAACTGACAGGAGCTTGATCTGACTAAAGCTCTCCTAATTCCATTACACACTGCATAGCGAATTTTTAATGGTGTTATTGATAGAATAAGCTCGTACTATAATGGAAATGGTTAGATACATGATCGATGACTCTGGACTTGCAATAGACATTCTGGGAAGAAGTCCGTAAAAACAAGCATTGTATGGTGAATTGCCAACTAGATATTCCCACAGTTTACTCTATGACGGAGTAACACTGCATAAGAATTCATGGTCAAAATGGAAACCATATGTTGCACATCCATGAGAGTTATTTAGGTGATCAATTCAAGTATGCTTGTTTTTACCCTTAGCAAATCCATTACCCTGAAAGTAATAATTGGACATGAAGTCACATAAACTAAACTTCCATGTGGGTACAGTCCCAATCTATTACTCTTTGCACCATAGAAAAGCTGGATCCTAATGTGACATGAAAGTTGCGGGACCAGCAGAGATGTGTGAGTTTTACCTTCAGAAGAAGGATAGTATTGAAGCTTCATTAACATCCTCCAAAACTCACCTACTGTAGATTCTTCACTAGTTGTAAACACTAAATTTATAGTAGTTCCTATAGATCCACTGAGAGTGATTATGGGGAAGGATGGTGATGATCATGACGAGAAAATCACAGACCCCACAGGAATAGTTCAGTGCTATACCCAAGTGGTGTACTAGCACATGTACAAGATAGCGAAGGTATGACATGCTTTAACCGATCAAGATAGCATCCACCCCTGGACCACGGACTCATAGTAAAGTAAGAGAAGAAGTTCTTTCTTTGATGAGTAGATTTATCGAGTCTAATGAGCCCTCTACAATCTAGGAAGCCCTATAGTCAAAAACTTGGAAAGACGTGACCATGGATTCTGAATATCATTCATGTAATGAAAAATAACACCTGGCTTAACTTTATCATAATCTTCACACCGTAGGGAAGAAATCCCATTGATATCTCAAATGGACAAAACTCCCATCAACAAAGATACAATGTACAGCTGGGATAGTGGAAAAGTATTCATTTATTTTTGTCAAGACCTAGTCCGTAAAGGGGTCCCATGCAAAAAAAGAAGGCATTGATCTACGAGGAGACATCCATCTCCTGATAACTGAAGACTCTTGAACTGACTTAGGATGATCTGATTTCTCTAGGTGCAACCATAATTTGGATGGAAAGTCCATTAGATGGACGTAAAAAGTACCTTCCTGAATGGAGATTTACAAGAAGAAGTCTACATGAACTGCAACCTTAGGGATATGTTGTTTCCATGGTCAAGAAGAAAAGGTATGCAAATATAGGAAATTTCCCTCGATACCTGGTCTTAAACAAGCCACCTCAGGCATGGTACATAAGGATTCGATGAGCATCGTCATACAACATGGATTTGTTAGAAATCCATATGATCCCAATCTTTACCTCAAAAAAATAAGGGGGGGGATATTATGATTGTCATTGTCTATGTCGATGATCTAGTCATTACTGGTAGTTCAGTTAAGATGATCGATGCAACGAAGAAATATCTTAATCTATCATTCGACATGACCAATCTCGGGATGATGCATTATTGTCTTGGATTGGATGTATAGAAAAAAGAGAATCATATATTTGTTTCTCAGATGAAATATACCAAGACAATCCTCGAGAAAATTCAAGATGATGGATTGCACACTAATTGCTATACCTATGGATAAAATATTATAGTTATCTTACTCAAATCCATCTCCTAAGGTAAGTGCCACTCTCTATCAACAGTTGATTGGGAGTCTCATTTACATGACCTACACTAGACCAGATATCAGCGTTGCAGTAAGCTATCTATCCAGGTTCATGTAGGAACCCAAAGTTTGTCGTTGGAAATCAGCAAGGCGCATAATGATAGCTGTGATATGGATTTGATCCTGAAAGGATCAATTGGTAAACCCTACTTAGAAACAATATGGCCAATTAGCTTGCCTTGATGTACTGAAAAGATAGACTTCAACGGATTCAAATATATTGCAAATTGCATACACAACTGAAAAGTATTCCTTAAATGCATTAGATGTTCATTAGAATCTTTTGAAAATACAGTAACATCATCTAAATAAATAAGGATGCATTTACTTAACAAACTGTGAAAAGCCATGTCCATTGCATGTTGAAACATTGTGTTTGCATTTGAAATACCAAAAGGCATCCTTTTGTAAGCATAAGTACCCCACTTAGTGGTAAAGGTTGTTTTATATCTATCTTCTTCCTAAACTAAAATCTAATTATATCCATTGTAACCATCTAGAAGAGATATTCTATCTGAAACTAAGACTGTTCTAAAAATCTTATCCATATTTTGGAGTGGGTAATGATCTTTTAAAGAAGCCTTATTAAGATCTCTAAAATCTAAACATAATATGATTTCTCCGTTCTTCTTCCTAACAGGAACAAGATTTGCAACCAAACTTGAATTTTTAACTTGAAAAATGATACCCAATTCAATCAAAATAGATAATTCTTTCCTCATAAGAGGATCGATTTTGGGATTTATAGGCCTCTGTTTCTGTCTAACAGGTTTAGAATTTGGTTGCAACTCAATTGTATGTTGTGCTAAACTAGGATCAAATCCTTTCAGATCTTGGTATTTCTGAGCAAAAACATTCATAACCTCCTTGCAAAGATTAATAAATGACTTCTGTTTAGTTAAGGAACATACCTTTTCACAGAAATAGTTTTTTCCCTTCATCAACTGAGATCTTTTCATAATTATCATCGTGGGTTGACATTTTAGTCTTGACCTTTCTTAATTGATCATCGATACTGAAGTTGTCTTCCAATGTGACAAGACCTTGAGGTAATTTACTTGTATTTAGCTGAACAATTTGATCACAATATAAATGTTGTAATTTATCCTGATTAACTACAAAAAATTCTGCTTCTTGCTGGAAAAACCTGTAGATTTGACCATCACTTTCAAAAACTTTTCCAATTTGAATCTTTATCAGGTATTATGAGCATGACAATTAAATTTATATGAGGCTAGATTTCACTACTTTCAATCTATTTCAGCACTTCAAAACTAGCGCCAACTGCTGCAAGTCTGTCTACATGCTTGTTTTCAGGTCTAGGAATAGACTAAATATTAATAGCACCGAAATATTCCATTAAGTATGAAACTCTATGTCTGTAAGACTTCATTAATTGATTCTTATAAACATTGAAAGTTCTTACTTGATTGATAACAGACTCAGAGTTACCAAAAATTTGTAAGATGTTCATATTTCTCTTTCTGGCCTAAAGCAAGCCATGAATTAAAGCTTTGTATTCAGCTACATTGGAAGTACATGAAAATTAGAGATTCAACACTGAGAATGTAACAACCCAAAAATCACACACACGAACAACACAGTAAAAGACAGGATTTTTCTTTTTGACTTGCTTCCACACATAACACGACACAACATGTCATCACAAAGTTACAACTAACTCTGGGAACCACTTGTTACGGGGATGACTACAAGGTCAGCACGGAAACGTTCACACCCAAAAGAATAATACATTTTTTTTTTTGACAAGACAACATAGAAGTCCAATCACAGAACACACTTACAGTTAGGGCCAACCACAATGAGATATTCTTGAGGGTTATTTATTTTAAAAGGACATCTTACAATTCTTACCTTACGTTTTCAAGGAGGCTCAAGATATGATTTGTATAATTCAACTTGCCAAGCCAAGTTTATTCCTTTAACATTGAGTAATTATCTTTAAATCTTCTCTATTATGACATTTATTTGCTTAATTTGTTTATCAAGAAAAAGGAGTATTTAAATTCCACAAGGCCATTTGCTCACCACTAACGCTACTAAGATTCATTCTTGCCCACAAGACAACATGGTTTTAAGTTCAACACACTTAAGAGAAGAGATACAAGGTGCCTTGAAAAAGGGTTAGAGGGAGAAGGTCGAGATGGAACATCTTTAGGACCTCATTAGTTATTGCCATTATTTAATTGAAGCTAGGGCTCTTAACCAGAATTATCAACAACTTTACTTAGGCTTCACTAAAAGTATTAAAAAGGAGTAAAAATTTACTTTCCAAATGGCAGTGAGAAAGATGGTGAGGTATCCAATTTGTTTTCTCTCTGGCTTATTAAATCTTATCATCTTCAAACAACTAATAGTTCATTTCAACCTTAGGGTCATTTTACAAATTTCACCATAAAAGGAATAATTTTCACTAGAGGAGCTAGGGTTATCATGTTATAAAGTTTACCTACAATGATAGTCTTGCCCTTGATTACTTAAAGAATTTCTTGCTCTCAAGTGGTGAACCTATGGTACTTTAATTTTAATACAAATTTTAATTTAACTTCCATAAGTATTAACAATCAATGTTTTTACTTATGCACAACTTTATTGCTAAGTGTCATGTCAAGGTTAACTCAAAATTTATTTCAGGCAAGGTTTTTAAGCACACTCATTTTTTGTTTTGTTTTTTTTTTTTTTTTCAAGACAAAACAAGATACATCAATTCTTAAAATCCGATCTCCAACAAGTCACTAACAACAATAACCAAATTTTCTTATAATTTTTCAATGAGGTCAAACAATACAAGGTTTCCAAAGTTCAGATGACAAAGTCCACAATACATTATACTAAGAACCTTAATCCTCTTTTAAACGTTTTTTTCTCCCCCCCTTCCCCCCCCCCCCCGCCCCCCCTCCTCCCCCCCCCCCCCCCCCCCTTCCCCCCCCCCCCCCCCCCCCCCACCGACTTAACAAGAGTTGAACAACATAAAAGGTTTCGAGCAAAGGAACTTTCTCAACTGAGGTTGATGACAAAAGTATACAATCTAATCCCTCATCTACACGTAAATTCCATCTGCACAATTTTTTCTCAAGGTCAGTTCACAAGAACTCGAGCAAGATAAGGCACACAAACCCACCATAACGGTTTCTTCAATTTATTAACTGATCACTTTATTACAAGAATTTGGGTCAAACCTCTTACAACCTACAACCCTTTAGTCTATAATAACGTCTTCATCATGCCAATCAAAGAAGGAGAAAGACCTTGTACTTACAGTTAGGCGTAAAAGCAACAAAAATATAGCAATGTAGAGAATGGCCTTGGCCGATAAGGAGAAGGAGAGAAACAAATAATATATCAAAAAAAAATAGAATTCCCATCAAGTAAGTAATTAAAGCATAATACAAGCAAGATTAAGATTGATAATACACCAACCATCTAGAAATTTATCAAGGGGTCTGCAAACCATTAGACTAAATTAATATATTCTAAAGAACAAGAGTTGGATCTGCCCAAGAAAGGGGAAACCAGGGTTCAAAAATTAACACAAAAAGCAATGTATATCGGGTTTCAAACCTGGAAATCAAATAAAGTATAAACACAAATAAGTTTCGAGGCGGAAAGCAAAGTATATTAGTTTAGACCATAAATAAAAGATTTTCCAATAATACAAGCAGGGTCAAAGTTTAAAGGCTAGTACCAACACACGAGAGAAGGAAGGGGGTTCCGTCCAACAAGAGTATACAATAATGTCATCAACAAATTTTTATAACACAAATATTTGCAAACATCCACTACAATACTAATGTTTGGTTACTTTAAAATAAATTACCCATATCCAAAACAACCAGATTTTACGGGCACACTTGGTAAAATAGTCAACCGTCGCACAAATAGATACAAACATAATTTCTAAGTGACATTACAAAACAAAAAACCTTCCATATGAAATCAATAAGATTATAAAATGAAAGTTGAGGTTTTTCCCGAAGATTTAATCACATTTAGGAAATTTCAATCACAAACTATTACGGTAATTACGGCATAAAAACCTTACCAATATAATAATAGCGGTTAAACATTACAAGGGAAAAATAATGCCAGTTAGGAAAAAATAGAAGAGCCCCATCAGCAATATTCTGAGGGGGGAATTAGACCAAAACGATTCTACTGTCAATGATTAAGGATTCAAACACTGAAAACCTCCAGCTTAGTTTGATCCGAAAAGCTAGTTATGGTCAAGTTGATAGGGATGGTCAAACGGTAACTTCTTGAAGGATGGCCTTAAAAGCATAGACACAAGATGAAAGGATAGTATAAGAGTCTAACACACGCGAGCGGAAAAACAACATTGCACATAAACTTTTCATTCTACCAGTTTTATACAAAACTCTAAGGCTGGCTAGCCCACGCTTGCTCCACACAATGCCTACAACATTTATTTATCGATGCCAAAAGGTTATAAAGGGACTGCGAAGGGATAACAAAAAAAACATCAAAAGACCCTTGGGTGCTAGGGAGGAGCTTTAGTATCGTAAACTTACTTCCATAATATCGGAAAATACTAGTTGATCAACATAATAACTTGCAACTCAATCGTAAAGAAGAATTAATACATAAACAAATAGACGAAGGTCTATCATTCGAGTAAGAGAAAGATAACATTCAGAGGAGAGGGGCACGCGCATCCTTTTGACCCACATACTGTCAATGGTAAAAGCTAAAACAAGAAGAAACAAGTGACAGGAAATCTCCATCACGAAATCCAATGACAATCAATGCTAAGGACGGAAAAGTGGTTGATTTCACAATAATTTTAAATACAATAACAGTAGAAAAGTGTAGAAATATCTTTCCTTTTCTCCAAGGATCAGAAGGTTTTCAAGGACACCAACGCCGGAACAGCCAACAACCCTCCTCAGGTTGAATCTCCAAGCACATATGTCTCTTAAACATTGCCTCTGCTTGAAAGTCGGTGATTTCTGCCATCTTCAGTAAACCTTAAAACTTCTTAATTGAGAAGTCTCCAAGTCAAATCAATTTTGTCGCAATAAATATGAAGTTGAATGCAAATTATGATAATGCACTTCTTACAACGTTCAACGTCTCAAAATCCCCTCCAAGAACAATTAACCCCTAGCATCATTATTACATGCAATTCACAGACAATAGATAAGCAATCATCAGAAGTGGCTCAGAATTCCAATAGATCAATAAAATGATTACTCCACTGTGTTGTTTTCTGCACACTACAGATCCTTTTCCAGTTTTGTTGACACTTCTAGAGATACTGTCAGAACTATACACAATACTGAGGTCCGCTTCAAAAGGGGTTGCAAGATCATTCACTTGTAATTGAAATGTTTCTAACAAGTGGCAAACCTGCTGAATTTCTTTAAGTCCTGTCTATTACATAAGAATTAAATTACCTCAACACCAGTAGAAACTACAAGACTACGCATACTGATAAATTACCCCTAGTGCATCCCCAGTTTTATGCTACCAACACTGCCAACGGTTATGGACATTACCAGAGGAGGCTGAGAGCACTAAACAAAAAAAGAAAAACTGAAAAAATAACAAAAAAACAAAACACTTGCATGGAATAATTACTGTTAACTAGTCCAACACGCTTACATTCATTTTTCACGCAAATAGATCCTTGTATTGGGCTAGATCCCCCTCCCCCAAAATACTAGCAAAGCCTGTGACATAAACGACTCATTGACGCGAACTGGTGTTCAAACAACAAAGCTTCCCCAATAAAAGCGAGGAGGAGCCTAAGATTACATACTCCTGGCTCTGAAGGGCATCTACCATAAGGATATCTATATATATAATTTCCTTCATTCAGATTGGGGCAACATCAACTCTCGGTGCAAACCTTTCAGCTTATCTTGTAAGGTGTGATAATTCACAAACCCTTATTCCTTCCAACTTAGTGACTCGATGAAGAAGGTCATAAATTGCAAAGCAAATGTGCTTCATGAATATTGATATGAAACAGATCCACCCCTATGATATCCTCTCATGATACATCGTAAAACAGCAATGTCTCCGTAGAGAATCTTTGCAATATTTCTCATCAAGTTTCCTGTTAACACTCTTCACTATCACATAGTCGGTTTGATGAAAAATATCATGAAGGAGAGACCCTGAATCTAATCGAGGAGAGCATTCTAACTGGAACAGAAACAAAATAAGTTTGGAAACGACCTGCTTGTTGGAGGCACCACAAAGGATTCTACTATACTACAACATGCCTGTGGCCTGCTATTTACGTGCAATGCCCATGCTGAGGATCCCTGACTATAACACACCCCGCAGCAAACCCAATTCAAGTGATGTAACCACGCCCTTTTTGGCCCCCCCCCTTTCCCCAAGCCTGAAGATCCATCTACACCCACGCGCATAGGAAGGAAGAAAAACGTAGCAAGGAAGATACCGGAAAAACCACGGAAAACATAAAGCCGTCTACAACAGCCCCGGGACTATACCCATCACCCATTAAAGAGGAAATCAAAATAAGATCCTAGGAAGAATTCAAGACTCCACCGACTCCCACTGTCTCACGATAAACAGGTAAATATATTCATTAAGAAGTGACAAGAAATGTCACCCCTCCCTGCCAGCTAACCCTGGAGAAAAAATGGTGCTTCAACCCCTATCTAAAAGAAATAAATAAATAAGTCCTATATAAAATAATATCATTAATCTTCTCCTTGATTACTTAACTAAGCTCTTCCTTGTTGTTTAATCTTCGCCTCCTTGATGATTAAAAATTTTAAACTACACCTCTCCTCATTTAGCATTGGAACACAATGATGGAAACATATAAGCAATGAGGACATTCAGCTTAGTCTTTGCAAACAAGAGAATAAATGGCACGTGAATGTTACAACAACCACACACCACACGACATATGAGCACAAATAAAGTCGAAGTGTTCCATGCTTAGCACAAATCGATCGACCAAAGGATGAACAGGTGTATCGTAGAACAGGAATTACATTCTCCTCCCCTTAAGAAAGCATCGTCCTCGATTCGACAAAACACATTGGAAAAGAAATGGTTTCGTCAACCACGGACAAAGTAAAGGAGAAAGTACAACCCTATGGTTAAAAAATTTCAGTCGATTAAAAGCACGGGGTCACAAGTAACCTTAGGAACATTTGGTAGAAATTTTAACTTTCAAGGTTCTGTGAAGTTTGGCAGTTCCTCCCTCTTGTTCCTTATCGTCATTGTCCCTCTTTCCGTTAGCATTATTCTCAGTTTAATTCTTTTAAAAATTTCATGCTTGAAGAGTGTGGTTTTTCCTTATTGTGGGTGCCCAACAGAACTGCTAACACAACCACCCTATAGGTTCACAATACACTTAGCAATTCCAAGCACGCAAGTAAATACTTCAAGATTTTAATTACACCCAAAGTTACTCAAATATAGAATAGAATAGAACAGTCCACTAACTAGTACTCTCACACCTCAATGACTGACATACAAAATACTCAACAAAAGAGTACTACAATCCACCAGCACCTCACTTCCAACGTATGAGGGTTTTCCATGACGTCATAAAAACTACATGTACATAGTCCACAAGGGCATCAATGACATATCACAACCATCACACCACATATCATCTGACATAGTAACACATACATCCCAAAATCCAACTACTAAACATCCAATAACTCAACATATACCCCCCCCTGAAAAAAAACTCAACCATCCAACAAATATCATAAACCTCCCTCAAACCTTATGCCTCCCTCAAGTCTCTTATGCCTCCCTCAAACTCTTATGCCTCTCCTCACAGGAAGGCCATTGACCCTATCTCAAGACACATAAGTTCGAAACACTCCTACCCAAGTGACATAATAATGCGTGGTTCAACAACCCGCTCCTTATCGTACTCTGGTGCGTACCCCTATACAACAAAGCGGGCCATAGGTCCAACCTATTCCATGGTGCATCCATGACCCTATTCCACACACTCCCAAAACAATAGAACCAACACAACAATCCCATCTAAGTGCCAATGCAAATACAAGCCTTGGGCAGGCGGTAAAACAATTTTAAAAGAAGACCCAAATTCAATAAATAAATGTCCAAATATCCATAGTTATTATCAAAATCCCTGAGTAGTGCCACAACCAAGGAAATGCCCAAAATTTTAAAGCATGGCAATCAAGAAAATCTTCTGGTCTTACAAATAAAGTAAAAAGCTCAATTTACGATAAAATCAACTTATAATATGCACATTATGATAACTTGTGCCTTATCTAGCCACCAAAGGGTACACAACGAGTTGCTAGCACTCGGAACAGCAAGCCTCAGCTCGCAAAATAAAACATCAATAGTACATATTTTCCATCAAACCTCTATCTGAAATCATCATCCCGCACCACTTCTAACAAGTCTAACATGTCATAGATACACGAAGGTGTGTACCCAGACAACACCACAAAGAGGAGATAGAGGAGTCATGGTCCACCATCTACTAAGCCTAGGTTGGCTCTATGATTGTCAACTGACACCGTTTCCCTCTCTAAAAATACAACTTGCTATCTTCTCACCGATTACTGCATTTTTAACTGCAAAGAGATCTGTATTGGGCTAGATCCACAAAATATACTGAGCAGCCTGTGACAGGAACGACGCAGTGAATCGAACCCTGGTGTTTCAAAAACAACAAAGGTTCCCCAAGAAGGCGAGGGAGGAAGACCATAATGATTACCTCACTCCTGGCTCGGAAGGGAATCTACCATTAATGATATATATTATATCCTTTTCCTCATAAGATTGGGGACAACATCAAACTCTCGGTGCAAACATTTCAGTGTTAGCTTGTAAGGTGTGATAATTCAACAGAAAACCCTATTCCTTCCAACTTGTTGACTCGATGAAGAAGGTCATATAAAATTGACAAAAGAAACTAGTGCTCATGAATATTCTGGAATGTGAAAACGATCACCCCTATGATATCCTTCCATGCGTTACATCGTAAAACAAGGCAACCGAAGGTCTCCCCCCCCACAGTAGCAGGAATTTTGCATGCAATTAATTTCATCAAGTTTCTGGTAACTCTTTCACTATCACATAGTCGATTTTGATAAAAATACATGAAGGAGATGACCTGAAATCTGAGGATGCCTTCTATACTGAACAGAAAGCAAAATGAGTTGCGGGACGGACCTGCTTGTTGGAGGCCACTCACAAAGGGATTCGTACTTATACTACAAACATGCTTGCCTGGCTATTTACTGTGCATGCCATGCTGAGGATCCTGACTAGAACACACCACGAAGCACCCAATGCAGTGGAGGGGTAACCGCATGCTCCCCAAGCTGAAGATCCATCTACACCACGCGCAGAGGAAGGAAGGAAAACGTAGCCAAGCAGAGATAGGAAAAACCACGGAAAACCAGAAGCCGTCTACAGGCACGGGAAGGATACCCCTACGCCATTAAAGAAGGGGAGGAAAATCAAATAAGATCCTTAGTGGAAGGAATTCAAGACTCCACCGACTCCCACTGTCTCACGCTAAACAGGTAAATATAGTTCATTTAAGAAGTGACAAGAAATGTCACCCATCCGCCAGCTAACCAGGGAGAAAAAATGTGCTTCAACCACTATCTAAAAGAATAAAGAAATACAGTCTATATAAAATAATAATCATTACTCTTCTCCTTGATTACTTAAACTAAGCTCTCCTTGTTTAGTTTAATATTCTCCTCCTTGATGATTAAAAATTTTAAACTACACTCTCCTCATTTAGCAATTGGAACACAATGATGGAAAAATATAAAGCAAGGAGGACATTCATGCTTAGCTTTGCAAACAAGAGAATAAATGGCACGTGATGTTACACCACACCACACGACATATGAGCACAAATAAAGTAGAAGTGTTCCATGCTTAGCAATCGATCACCAAAGGATGAACAGGTGTATCGTAGAACAGGGAATTACATTCTCCTCCCCTTAAGAAAGCATCGTCCTCGATGCGACAAAACACAGTGGAAAAGAAATGGTTCGCAACCAAGGACAAGTAAAGGAGAAAGTACACCCTATGGTTTAAAATTTCAGTCGATTAAAAGCACGGTCACAAGTAGCCTTAGGAACATTTGGTAGAAATTTTAACTTTCAAGGTTCTGTGAAGATTGGCCAGTTCCCTCTTGTTCTTATTCTCATAGTCTCTTTCCGTTAGCATTATTCTCAGTTTAATTTCTTTTAAAATTTCATGCTTGAAGAGTTTTTGGTTTATTCCTTATTGTGGGTGCCAACATGAACTGCTAACACAACACCCTATTAGGTTCACAAGACATACAGATTCACAAGCACGCAAGTAAATACTTCAAGATTGTATTACACCACAAAAGGTTACTCAAATATAGAATAGAATAGGAACAGTCACATAACATAGTACTCGTCACACTCAATGACTGACATACAAAATACTCAAACAAAAGAGTACTACAATCCACCAGACATTCCTCAATTCCACGTATGAGGGTTTTCCATGACTCAGAAAAACACATGTACATAGGGTCCACAGGGCAATCAATGACATATCCACACATCACACCACATATCCATCTGACATGGAGTAACACATACATCAAAATACCACTACTAAACATCACAATAACTCACATATATCCTGAAACATCAACCATCAGACAAATATCATAAACCTACCTCCTCAAACTCTTATGCCTCCCTCAAGTCTCTTATGCCTCCCTCAAAACCTCTTATGCCTCCCTAAGGAGGCCAGTTGACCTATGCTCCAAGACAATAGAGTTCGAACACCTCCTAACCCAAGTGACATAATAATGCGTGGTCAACAACCCGCTAGTTATCTGTACTCCTTGGGCGTACCCCTATACAACAAAGCGGGTCCATAGGTCCAACTATTCCATGGTGCATCCCATGACCCTATTCCACACATCACAACAATAGAAACCAACCACAACAATCCATCCAATCTAAGTGCAAGTGGCAAAGTACACGCCTGGGCAAGGCGGTGTAAAAATTCCAAATTTTAAAAGAAGACCCAAAATCACGAAAATAAATGGCCAAATAGCAAGTTAGTATCAAATCCCCCTTGTTAGTGCCACAAACCAAGGAAATGCCCAAAATTGTACAGCATGGCAATCAAGAAAATCTTCTGGTCCTTACAAAATAAGTAAAAAGCTCAATTTACGAATAAAAATCAACTTATAATAATGTCACATTATGATAACTATGTGGCCTTATCTAGCCACCAAAGGGGGTACCACAACGAGGTTGCTAGCACTCGGAACATCAAGCCTCAGCTCGCAAAATAAACATCAATAGTACAAATTTCATCACCTCTATCTGAATATCCCGCACCCACTTCTACAAGTCTAAACATAGTCATAGATACACTAGGTTGTACCCATACAACAACCACATAAAGAGAGAGATAGAGGAGCATGGTCCACCATCTAACTAAGCCTAAGGTTGGCTCTATTTGATTGGTCAACTGTACACCTTTCCTCTCTCTCAAAATACACTTCCTACCGATACCCTCAGGGTCGGTTAGCGTACGGTTCACAACATAACAGTAACTACATCACTAACACAAAGGTGGTACATATACAAGGTAGATCACAATCATATACCGGGTGTAACACACCACTTTACCGCATTCTGCACCCAAAGTGCAATCACCATACGATAGGGTTCATACACTCACCATATGACCCTAAATCACAACATAAAACATTACATATTTGACACAAATCATACATACATGAACATAGTACATCACAACATAACATCCATTGCTACATAACAAGGTGGTACACACATTTCTTCAAAACATGGTAAAAACATCATGATATAACTTATTTCTTTTAACATCAATCTAGTCATACAACACATTGATACACCTACATATCACAATATGCCACAATGCTCCAACACTATGTCATCCTCATTATATTTCTTTTCACACATCACAAACAATAATTCACATGTGAACTCTTCATAGAATCCACAAGAAGGAGAGAGAATACTCCCATCCCCAACATATCAACATGATCACAAACACACACAAAGTGACATACACATCATGTGCGTTCACAATATCACAATTACGACATGGATCACATCATGCTTAAAGCACATTACTCTTACAATATCTACCAACATCATGCAAAAATCATCATCATCATGTAGTATCATCTTGTAACACCATCACCATCATGTAACATCACCATACAACACCAATCCGGCCCATAGGTTCGAGAGCATGAACCTACGCTCTGATACCAAGTGTAACGACTCAAAAATCACACACACGAACAACACAGTAAAAGACAGGATTATTATTTTTTGACTTGCTTCCACACATAACACGACACAACATGTCGTCACAAAGTTACAACTAACTCTAGGAACCACTTGTTACAGGGATGACTACAAGGTCAGCACGGAAACATTTCACACCCAAAAGGATAATACATTTTTTTTTGACAAGACAACATAGAAGTCCAATCACAAAACACACTTACAGTTAGGGCCAACCAAAATGAGATATTCTTGAGGGTTATTTATTTTAAAAGGACATCTTGCAATTCTTAGCTTACATTTTCAAGGAGGCTCAAGATATGATTTGTATAATTCAACTTGCCAAGCCAAGTTTATTCCTTTGACACTGAGTAATTATCTTTAACTCTTCTCTATTATGACATTTATTTGCTTAATTTGTTTATCAAGAAAAAGGAGTATTTAAATTCCACAAGGCCATCTTCTCACCACTAACGCTACTAAGATTCGTTCTTTCCCACAAGACAACATGGTTTTAAGTTCAACACACTTAAGAGAAGAGATACAAGGTTCCTTGAAAAAGGGTTAGAGGGAGAAGGTCGAGATGAAACATCTTTAGGACCTCATTAGTTATTGCCAGTATTTAATTGAAGCTAGGGCTCTTAACCAGAATTATCAACAACTTTACTTAGGCTTCGCTAAAAGTATTAACAAGGAGTAAAAATTTACTCTCCAAATGGCAGTGAGAAAGATGGTGAGGTATCCAATTTGTTTTCTCTGGCTTATTAAATCTTATCATCTTCAAACAACTAACATTTCATTTCACCTTAGGGTCATTTTACAAATTTCACCATAAAAGGAATAATGTTCACTAGAGGAGCTAGGGTTATCATGTTATAAAGTTTACCTACAATGATAGTCATGCCCTTGATTACTTAAAGAACTTCTTGCTCTCAAGTTGGTGACCCCTACGTTACTTTATTATAATACAACTTTTAATTTAACTTCTAGAAGTATTAAACAATCCCATGTTAGTTTACTTATGACACTTTATTGCTAAGTCATGTCAAGGTTTAACTCAAAATTTATTCTCAAGGAAAGGTTGTAGCAACACTCATTTACAAGAACAAAACAAGATTACATCAATTCTTAAAATACTGATACTCCAACAAAGTCACTCAACAACAATAACCAAATTTTCTTATAATTTCAATGATGGTCAAACAATACAAGGTTTCCAAAGTTCAGATGACAAAGTCCACAATACATTATACTAAGACATTAATCCTCTTTTAAACTTTCCACCGGACGTTAACAATAGTTGAACAACATAAAAAGGTTTCGAGCAAAGGAACTTCTCAACTGAGGTTGATGACAAAAGTCTACAAATCTATCCCTCATCTACACGCAAAATCCATCTGTAGCAAATTTTCTATAAGAGTCAGTTCACGAGAACTAAGCAAGATAAGGCTACACAAACCCACCATAACAATTATCTATCAATATCATGAAAAGAAGCACTTTATTATAAGAATTTGGGTCAAACCTCTAACACTATCAACACTTCAAGTTATAATAAAGTCTTCATCATGCCAATCAAAGAAGGAGAAGACCTTGTACTTCAGTTAGGAGTAAAAGCAACGAAAGTATAGCAATTGTAAGAGAATGGCCCTTGGCCCTATAAGGAGAAAACAAATAATATAGCAAAAAAAATAGAATTCCCATCAAGTAAGTAATTAAAGCATAATTACAAGATTAAGATTTGATATATACACCAACCATCTAGAAATTTATCAAAGGTGCCAAATGCATAGACTAAATTAATATATTTCTAAAAGAAAAAGAGTTGATCGGCCCAAGAAAGGGGAACCACGGGTTTCAAAAATTAACACAAAAAGACATGTATAATCAAGTTTCAAACTGGAAATCAAATAAAGTATACACACAACATAAGTTTCGAGGCGAAAGCAAAGTATATTAGTTTCGACCATTAACTACAAAGATTTTCCAATCATCCAAGAAGGGTCAAAGTCTTACAGGCTAGTAGCAACACGCGAGAGAAGGGTGGGGTTCGATCCAACAAGAGTATACAATAATGTCATCAACAAATTTTTATAACACTAAAGATTTGCAAACCTCCACTACAATACTAATGTTTGGTTAACTTAAAATAAATTACCCATATCCCAAAACAACCATATTTTACGGCAACCCTTGGTAACATAGTCAACCGTCGCACAAATAGATACAAACATAATTTCTAAGTGACATTATCAAAACAAAACCTTCCACTATGAATCCATAAGATTATCAAATGAAAGTTGAGTTTTTCCCAAAGATTAATCACATTTAAGAAAATTTCCATCACAAACTATTACGGTAATTATGTGCATAAAAACCGACCAATATTAATTAATAGCATTAACATTACAATGGAGAAAATAATACCAGTTAAAAAAAATAGAAGAGTGCCATCAGCAATAATTCTGAGAGGGGGATTAGACCAAACTATTCTACTGTCAACGAGGTACTGGATTCGCACAATGAAACCTCCAGCTTAGTTGATCCGAAAAGCTAGTTATGGTTCAAGTTGATAGGGATGGTCAAGGTACTTCATGAGGATGGCCTTAAAAGCATAGAAACAAGATGAAAGATAGTATAAGAGTCTAAACACGAGAGATGGCAAAACACATTGCACATAAACCTTTTCATTCTACCAGTTTTAATACCAAAACTCTAAGCTGGCTAGCCCACGCATTGCTCACACAATTCTACAACCTTTATTTCTTGATGCCAAAAGGTTATCAAAGGGACTTGTGAAGGGGATAACAAAAAATGTTAAAAGACAACTTGGGTGCTAGGAAGGAGCTTCATAGTTATCATAACTTACTTCCATAATATCAAAAATACTAGTTGATCAACATAATAACTTGCAACTTAATCGCAGAGAATAATTAATACATAAACAAACAGACGAAGGTCTATCATTCGAGTAAGAGAAAGATAACATTCAGAGGAGAGGGCACACGCATCCTTTCGACCCACATACTATCAACGGTAAAAGCTAAAACAAGAAGAAACAAGTAGACAGGGAAATCTCCCATCATGACATCCAACTGACAAATCAATGCAAGGAAAAGTGGTTCGATTTCACAATAATTTTAAATAAAATAACAGTATAAAAGTGTAGAAATATCTTGCATTTTTCTCCAGATTCAGAAGGTTTCAAGGAAACCACCCGGACCAGCAATAACCATCCTCAGGTTGAATCTCCCAAGCACATATGTCTTCTTCACATTGCCTTTGCTTGAAAGCTCGGTGATTTCCTTCCATCTTCAGTCAACCTTAAAAACTTCTTAATGAGAAGTCTCCAAGTCGATTTTGTAGAATAAATATGAAGTTGAATGCAAATTACGATAATGCACCTTTTTACAATGTTCAACGTCTCAAAACCACTCCAAGACAATTAACCCCTAGCATCATTATTACATGCAATTCACATACAATAGATAATCAATCAAATCAGAAGTGGCCGCAGAATTCCAATAGATCAATAAACTATTACTCCACTTGTGTTGTTCCTGCACACTGCAGATAATTTGTACCATTTTTGACACGGCTAGAGATAATGTCAGAAACTATAACAATACTGAGGACCACTTCAAAAAGATGGTTGCAAGATTCATTCACCGTGCAATTGAAATGTTTCTAACAAGTGCAAACATGCTGACTCAATCTTTAAGTCTTGTATATATCATCCGATGGGGCTCGGTCATGAGATATTACACAGAATTAAATTACCTACAACACCAGTAGAAACTGCAAGACTGTGGCAGTAATGATAAATTGCACCTAGTGCATCCCCAGTGTATGCTACCAACACTGCCAACTAGTTATGAGCATTACCAGAGGAGGGACAGAGCACTGCAGGTTGCATGGAATAATTAGCGGTAATAGTCCAAACACGATTACTTACATTTTGCACTGCAAAGAGATCCTTGTATCGGGCTAGATCCCCCAAATATACGAGTAGCCTGTGACATGAAACGGCGCAGTGACTCGAACCCTGGTGTTTCAAACACAACAAAGCTTCCCTGGGAAAAGGTGAGGGAGGAAGACCATAATGATTACATCACTCCTGGCTCTGAAAGGCATCTACCGTAATGATATATATATAAACCTTTTCCTTCATTAGATTGGGGACAGCATCAAACTCTCGGTGCAAACATTTCAGTTGTAGCTTGTAAGGTGTGATAATTCCAATAGAAACCCTTGTGCCTGCCAACTTAGTGACTCGTTGAAGAAGCTCATAAAATTGCAAAGCAAATAGTGCTTCATGAATATTATGATATGAAACAGATCCACCCCTATGATATCCTCTTCTATGAGTTACATCGTAGAACAAGCAAGGTCTCAGTAGAGAATCTTTGCAACAACTTTCATCTGGTCTCCTGGTAACACTCTTCACTGTCACATAGTCGATTTTGATAAAAATATCATGAAGGAGAGACCCAAATCTGAGGATGCATTCTATACTGAATAGAAAGCAACATAGTTAGATGACCTTCTTGTTGGAGGCACTCACAAAGGCTTCTACTATACTGCAACATGCCTGCTTCCTGGCTATTTACTGTGCACTCCGTGTTGAGGATCCCTGACCAGAACACACCCCGCAACACCCAATGCAAGTGGAGGTAACACGCCTGCTCCCCCAGCTTGAAGCTTCATCTACACCCACGCGTACAGGAAGGAAGAAAAAACGCAGCAAGGCAGAGACAAGAAAAACCACAGCAACAGAAAACCATCTACAGCCCAGGCAGATACCCATACACATTAAAGAAGGAAATCAAAATAAGATCCTGGTGAAGGAAGTCAAGACTCCATCGACTCCCATTATCTCACACCAAACAGGTAAATACAGTTCATTTAAGAAGTGACAAGAAATGTCACCCATCCGCCAGCTAACCAGGGAGAAAAAATGTGCTTCAACCACTACTAAAAAGAATAAAGAAATATAGTCTATATAAAATAATAATCATTAAATTTCTCCTTGATTACTTAAACTAAGCTCTCCTTGTTTAGTTTAATATTCTCCTCCTTGATGATTAAAACCTTTAAACTACACTCTCCTCATTTAGCAATGGAACACAATGAGGAAAAATATAAAGCAAGGAGGACATTCATGCTTAGCTTTGCAAACAAGAGAATAAATGGCACGTGATGTTACACCACACCACACGACATATGAGCACAAATAAAGCAGAAGCGTTCCATGCTTAGCAATCGATCACCGAAGGATGAACAGGTGTAACATAGAATAGGGCATTACAGAGAAAAACATTTTGTTCATTGGGGAAGTAAGCATCAGACCTACTCCCTTTCCTTTCTTGTTCTTAGCTCCATCAAAATGAAGCTTCCAAATCCCTTCAAATGAATCTTCTGTTTTGGACAACAAGGGAAGTGGTGTGTTTTTATTATACATACAATACAAACCAAACAGATGTTCTCCAACTTCCGTAAAAGGATCATGAGCATGTTCTTCCACCGTCTCTTCATCCATAAATATGTTAGAAACACCATCTAATGCTGAAACTTGATCTATCTCATCAAAATCATACTGATCTACAACTGAATAATTAGCCACCGCATTTGGAGAGTGAGGCTCAATGTGACATATGGCCAATGGCTCTGAATTAATATTAACTTTGGTACCATAACGAGTAGTGAAAAATAAAGACCAATCTTAAGAGAGATAGCCTCCTATTTTTGTCGTGAAATCTCTAGATAAGCATAAGACAAAGTTTGGAGGTAAATGCACAACAGTAACATCTTGCAGAATAGAAACATTTTGGCAAGCATGTAACGTCACTTCTAAATTATTTATTATACCAAATGTATTAGTTGTAGTTCCATCAAGCTATAAGACACTCCTTTCTATAGGCTCATACTGCAAACCCAATTTTTCTGCAATCACTTTTGGCATAACTGTGCTACTTGCACTGCTGTCCACCATGTAATTATGGACTAGAAGTTCCCCAATAATCAGTGATAAATATAATGGTGGTGGTTTCTTGATTTCAGGAGCATTCAGAACTTCCTAAACCATCCACTTAACTTCTTTAATGCTATCTTGTTCAAACATTCCAAGGACCGTGTCTGTCTTCTAAACTTCCTTTTCTGTTGTATTTGAAGAAATCTGCAGCTTAGCTAGTTCATGAGAAAGTAAATCTTGTTGTCCAGGAATACTTAGAGCATCCCACATTGAGATGTTAATATTATGCTTTTTCATTACGTCAACAATGTTGAAAGAAGTATATATTTTAGAGACAGATTCAAGTGTCTTAGAGTAGGCCTTAGTGAAAATTGATTCTACTTCAGCTGCCTTCGATATCTAAGGTATAAACAGTCTTCTTGGATCAAGCTATAGTTAGTTTTTGTGACCTGTATCAACTAGAATGCTTGTTGTATTTTGAGGAATAATAGGGTTGTTGGTTGACTTTAGAATTGTACATGTTGTCTTATTAGTGAGAGTAGACAGGATAGGCCTATTTTGTTGATTTTGACTTTCAGTAGCTTTCCCTTGAGCCCTAGTAGTGACTGCAATGAAATCCTCCTCATTAAAACTGACTAAATTTTGTTCAGGTGCTTTCTGAACATGAGTTTCTTGCTGCCCACACTCCATTTGAGGCATTAACAATGTTTCAGATTGAGGTTGTGCAACAAGATTTAGATTCATAAAAGTATTTGGGCAACTTGCAGCTGCATGAGGTTAATTACAAGGTTGACACCACTCTTCCATAGCCATATTAACTGGGACTAAAGCGTAAGATGAACTAGGAACCTTTGGGTCAAAATTCCTTTACTAGTAAGGCTACCTATAATTTTGATTCTATTGATAAGGTTGCCTGTTTTGTTGATTCTTATGATTTTATTGATAAGGATACTGATAGGGTTTGCTCGGTAATGTAATTCTATTTTTAATCAAAGTTAATTTATTTCCCATAGTCTGAAAAGCTTTAAATACATCATCTGATGGAGCTATAACATTAGGTTGTATGATTGTAATGGGCTAAGAAATTGGTAATAGATCTACCAAAAATGGCATTGAAGGCCTTGGTGCCAATTTTCTATCTTGAATAAGACTATTTTCATCTTAGATAGCAATATCATAGGTTATTGGGAGTGTCTCTCCCCCCATTGACTGAATCATAGTTAAGATATCACTGTTTAATGCTCTAAGATAATAAAGCAAAGCATGATCATCTTGAGGCTTGACACTTACTAGAATTCTCTCCTAAGTTTTGGAAAAATGGATATTGAAACTGGACATAAACTCATTAGGAGCTCTTTTAATAGTAGACAACTATTCAATGAGAGACAAATGATCTAAATGATTGTGGAACTGTTTCAACAATTTTTCACTTAATTTATCCCAAGTTCTTATGCTTCCAATTTCTAGGTTTTTATACCATTGTAAGGCCTTCCCTTTAAAAGATGTGGCTAAAAGTATTAAAGCTATGTATTCATGAGTGATATTATGTACTACGCATAGGGCTGCAACATCTTTGATATGTTTAGCAGGTGTAACCTGATTTTCAACCAAGAATGATGGAAAAATTTCATGGCAGTATTAGGAATGTCATGGTAGACTGGGATTACTAATAAACTGTCATTAGTAAAGGTCACAAAATTCCTTGGTGGTTGAATAGCCATTTGAAAAATTGGGATGTTAATAGAGAAATTGATACATGGTGAAGGAATACTAGGAGGAGGGTTATCAAAGCTAGGTCTATTATAAGGTAAATTATTACCAAATCTTCTCCTTCTAGCAGAATTCAAGGGTAAAGAAACAAACTCAGGAGGAATTCCTCTTATCGATGATATTGTGGTCACTTTAGGCATGGAATATGCTGCAATACTGGTTTGATATGAGCTTAACGGAGTCAACAAAAGATATTAAAATGTTTAAAATAATTTACTGCAGCTTTCTCTTGAAAGTGTCTTTATAACTACTATTAATCTGTTGTAGATCTTATGTAGAATTTGTAACTTGCATGAAGATCTGATTCGTGGTCCCACCAGGCGTGGCAAAAAAAATTATCTCTCGAAAGTCCACCCTATAGAGAGATGGCTGCAGGTTTTCTAAGCTTGCACAATTGATCTCTCTCTTTCATAGATATAATTGAAACACCTAAGGTCTGTGGGTATACCTATTTTGAGGAGAGTCTCCCAGATTAAAAGGTCAGTTCCTTATTGGTGTATCCTAAACTGATTTCTTGGAATTTGAGAGTAAAAGATGACTGCAAAATAATTAAAACTAAGGTGATACACCAAATGTGTATGAGGGCTTTGACTGAGTATATGTGTAATTGATATGTCAAGGATTTTTGGTGCACAAACCAAAAGTTCCTCTGTAGAATATTAAGGGAAAAATACTTGGAGGTATTGACGGAGATTATCATAGCAATACTACTAAGCTATACATGCACATTAATACAATGTAAAAACTACTAAATTTTGCAACAGGGTAAGATGATTAATCAGGGAATTTGCATTCACAAGACTAATAGAAACATACACAAGACTACTAATAATTGGGAAGGTAGAAAATACTTCACACTCAGAAGGAAAAACTGACAAAAATTCACTTTAGTACTCCTATATCCAAAAATTCCTCCCGAAGTTCTCCTTATGCTTTGCAAAGAAACACAATATATAGCCAAATAAAGTTCACCCCCTTCCAAAAAATAGCCCAAGGCTTGTACTCACCCATGCATGTTATTTTTATCCTTTATTTAATAATACATAAAATGATAAAAATAGAACATGCAATTACAAATAGGCATTAATAGCCTTGATTACAATGCAATCAAACTGAAGTTAACTTATCTATTTCAAAGAAAATCATATCTATTTTTAACAAAAGTAGGAGTGGATGATTTGCTAAAAATAAGCTTTGCTTGCTCAGTAAGTTTTTGTCCTGTGCATGTAAATTTGTCATCTTGTGTGTTTTGTCCTCTTGTGAAGCATGCAGAATAAACTCCCTATTTGTGATGTAATACTTGCAATATTTCACAAAAAATAAATGAGATATTTCTTGTAATTAATTTCCCCTGGTTGCCACTCAGGAAGCTCTATATTTTACTAAAAAACTAGTCATCGATGCAATATCTAAAACTAGGTGAAGTCCTCTTATATATCTCTATATTTTACTACCTTGAAAGATAACAATGCTCGAAAAATCGATCCAAAACATCCTTGTAAAAACATCCCTAACATTTTCTCATGAAACTTACATATTTGAAGTATTATGTTTGCTATTTGTTTTCTGTCTGAGCTCTACACGTGTTCAAATTTTACTTCGGCAGAAATGTAGCCCGAAAATATGCATTTTTCCCTTTTTTCGTAAAGGGCTCAAAACTGAAAAAAGTCCCGACAGTCCGCTTCTCTGATTTGTCCTTTGGTGATGTAGTGGGGCCTACGTGAAGCTTTAACTCTTCTGTGGGTTTCCAGGCCTTCAGGAGAGTTTGACATTTTAACTCTTTTGCGAAAGAGCTTCAAAAACAAAAGTCCTTCTACCCCCCTGGCTTAGAGGGATTGCGGGCTTACGAGCTAACTTGAAACATTAATCCACTTTACGAAAAGTCTCAAAACTTCAAAAAGACCCACTCCTCCATAAAATGCTTTATAGAACCAATGTTTTACCTTTCCTTGGCTTCACTTTCTATCACTGGGGTTACGAAGCCATTTGATATTTTCAAACACTAATAATATCCGAGCTCCATTTCTCTGCTTCTTCTATAAAGGTGACACATGTCCTCTTCAGACATGTGGGCCTGTGGATGAATTTTTGACAATTTGAAATTTTGAAATTTGATTAAGTCAGTCAGTGACCGCCATTCCACTTGGACTGTATTGCATAAATTTTGATGAACCATTTTTGAACGTCGATCTTTGTACTTGCTAATTTTTTATCATTGATCTCCAAGGCATGATTTTAGGGTTTTTGACATGTCTTAAATGCATTTTTAATGCTTGAACCATTTTTTGCATTGTTTGTAGGGATTAATCATTGACCTTTGATCCTTTTACTTATTGAATCTTGATCATCGATGCACTAACTATGGTTGAGTTCTGTTAACTCACCCCTAAGGTTTTCTTGGTAAAGGTTAATCCGACCCTAATATTTCACTTGGGTTTTGAACTCACAGGTGAAGCCCTGGCAAAAATTTTCCTCGATGCCTTCATTGAATCTTTGAAAACTCGATTCAGTCCATTTTTGAGAGATTCTACCATTGTTTGACATTTTTTCCTAAGCTCTGTTACTTCAACTCTAAAAAATATTATGCATGTGCTCCTATTGTTTGTACATTGATAGGATTCATTTTTAATTTTGAGCAAGTTTTGAGCTTGAGTCTATAGCACCCTGCCTTCTTGAAAACTATGTGAGCTTCTGGTTTTTTTTTTCAGGATTTTATTCTATCCTCGTCCATCATTGTTCAAAGTTCACTGAACTTTGAACAACTTTTATGTGCCATCTTTATGATCAAATCCATTTTGTTTTCACATTGGCTGTGTAAATGGGGTTGAAGTCTGGTAAGGTTTTTAATCTTTGAGCATGGTAATTGACTTCCGTTCTCACCTCTGTTTTTGGGGTATTTTTTATTCATCTCCTCCCTGCATTGCATATAATCCCTTAGCTCGACCTCAACCATTTCAAGTTTGAAGTTTATTTTTGGGTTTTGGGATCTCTAATTTGACCCTCATTTTGATTATAACTCACTCATTTTTGGAAAGAGGAAAACATATGAATAATCCATATTTATCATTGCTTCTGAGTTATATGTTTTCGTAAATGCTTTTAATCCAATAATCTTCGAAGACTTCAATATTGCATCTTTTTATGGATTTTGTTGACGCTTTCAAATCTGGAATTGATATCTTTGGCTTGATCCATCGCTGAGTTCTCAATAATCTACTTTGTCTTACTTAGATATGCTTAATTTCTCATGTGGGTTTCTCTTAAAATTAATCTCTCTATTTTTCTTGATTATATATTGATCAGTCTAAGCATTGTAAAGTTGCATGATGTTGATAAAACTTGTAACTGAAATGGATTTCTTGAAAAATCTGTATTTTATCTCCCTTTCTTCAGTTCACCTTTTGAAATTCTTACTTGTAACCTGTAGTTTTATTTAAAATATTTGACCTTAAGATGATAAGATTACTATGATTGAATGTTGAACTGAAATTGACAACTGCAAATATAAATCCATTTCTAATATTTTGTAATCAAGATGCCTTTGTACCCTGCAAGTGGTTTTCTTGAAATTACAAGCAATTCTTCTTCTATTTTTGATACCATTCTTAAGCATAAGCCTTGATTCAGATACTTCATTGAATATTGTAATCTGTTACTTTTACTACATTTCCCTTTATTTCAGCTTGATATGGATACTAGAAAAGTGGTAAATGTCCATTTTGCATAGCGAAGCCCTATCAAATTGTTTCCAGAATTCTCTCTTCCTTGTCTGAAATCTACAAAGTGTACATTGTTTGCATGCATCTTCTTTGTTTTGTACTGTAACATTTTCCTTTTATAGAAGATATCTAAGTTTTGAGTTACATTAACCCTTCTTTCTAGCATGTACATGGTCCTTTTTTTCTTGTCTATAACCTGTACCTACACACTTAATGAAATAGTTAGAATAATTAGGTTCTTGACCTCTTTTATGTCTATGTTTCTTCTTCCTCTTTTCTTTCTCTTCTTTCTAAGTGAGATATGTAGTTTGATCTTCAAGTAATCTACATCTCTTGTTGTTTAGAGATTCATATGAACAAATTAGGACAATGTAGGAATATGGATTAACCCTGAGCTCTTTATTGATGATTCATTTCTTTTACTTTTCAGGTACCATGCTTTGAATTATGAAGAGAAATATGGAACAAGCTAGAAGGGGGACAATCTGTACAATGAAGAATATACAAAGGCAATGATGGGTTCACTCATATTCCTTTTCTTTATATTTCATGCATGTGTACCTCTTTCTTCAGTAGATGTACTCTCATTATTTAGTCACATTCCAAAGCTTGTGTGGGAAACAATTTACCTTCCTTGTGAATAAAACATTGAATTCTAAAATTGACTTGTGTATTTCCTTCTATATTTCAAGATTCTGAATGGAGTGTATGGTGAACTAAACAACTTAGTCATATAATTGAAAGTCTTAAACATGAAGGAAATAAATTAATTAGAACATGTAACATTCAGTAATGAACTCTGATTTATATAATCTGCACTTATAATTGATGTCCCAAAATTCAACACTTCACCTACTCTATAATTCTGTGTCTTCATCAAGACAACACAACTTTCCTTTAGGGCCTTTGAGTTCTTTTGCTGAAGGTATCTTGCAATTGTAGACTGTGTGATCTGTTAAGTTTTCTAACATCACACATAGCTGCATATTTTATTTAATAATTAATTAATTCAGTAATAACTAATAAAATCATAACTTCCTTAGTGTAGGTATACTTCACCCATGAATTTCATCGTAACGATGAAGTTTTGAGTTTCCATTTTTTGCACATGTGTAAAAAATTTGAAAGTTACTAGCGATATTATGGAATCCAGATTGCTTTTGCATATTTTGGCATTAGAATTTATTCGTTTGTGGATACACAGGGAAAACATGGTTAGTTCAAGTAGGATTCATTATTTTGAATGTTGTTTTGGTGCCAGGAGATTAAACAAGATAAACTTATTTTTTGCCAAATCTTTGAGGACCTTCACAACAATTGGAGAAGTAAATGACAGAAAGCTCCAGAATATATAAAATATCCCTTCAACCATAAGGTGTGCATTAATGGAGGCCCAAATTTACACGGTTTCAGACAATATTTGAGAATTCAACTCAAAGTCTCAAGTTAAATACTCAAGTAAACATCAAAGAACCCTAGTTCCTTACGCCTAATATACACTCAAAGGATTACAAACAATCTTTATCAACAAAATGACAGTAAAGTGATTTTAAATTGTTTATCTCATTACAGGATGAAGGATCTTCTTGAAATGAGATTACAAATGCCAATAACCTATCATAGGGACATGATCTTGTGTGATTAGGAGGGACTTTAACACAAGATTGTAATAGGAATAGGAAAATCTACCTACAGACATTCTGAAATAAAGAAGACATAAATTTTCCCAAGATTGACATAGATTAATTTGAAGTTGATTACATTCATCAGCAAGGGAAAATTTCTTTAAACAGTCTTAGAGCTTGTCAATAAATGTACACTTGCAACAAACTTGACACAATCAAATCTAAAACATTGGAAATTAACATGTCTCTCAGATGGGATTTCTCAAAATTCTCTTGTATGAATTTAACCTCTGACCCTTTACAAGAGTATTCTCATTGCATTTATACATTTCACTTGCTCACTCATCCCAAATTTCCCCCCCAAAAATAAGAATATTTGAGGAACCTTTGCTTGTTACCAATTTACCTTAGAAAGCGACATTTAACAAATTCATACCTGAAAGTTACCATGTGGAAAAATTTGTAACTGATCACATTTCTGAGACCCTCGACTAATTACTAGGATGCCATGCAACAATGTTTTGAAAGTCTCTCTAATCATTCTTATTCTTTCCTGTGAGAAATCCCCATTTTAAACATTTTTCGGTGGCCCTATATAGCTGGATATGATAGGAAATCCTTTTCACGCTCGAGGAAACACCTTTTTCATTCCTTTACGCATATAACCTCCATCATTTCATCCTTTTTCCATTCTTTCCTCTGTAACTCTTCTCTTCGTCTAGATTCACTGGTAATTCAAGTTTTTGCAAGTTCCTGAGCAATTCCATCTTATCAAAAAAATGACAAATTTATGCTTTAAATCCACTCAATTACACTTTGCAAAACAAAAATGACAAGGGGATTTATCAAAAAAATGATGGAAAATAATGCGTATTGGCATCTCCAGGAGTCTTGGAGAAAAAATGGTGCCAAAATCTGATGTAATGCAAAGAAACCATTGATTCTTCCCCTTCTCAACTTTAGATTAAAGTCGTCCATGTGTTTCCTTGGCGCAACTACAATAGAGAAGTATAGAGGCAAGTTTCCAAACAAGCAAGGGCCTTCCACATACCATGGGCCCAAGAAAATCATCTTTTGGCCTTTGAAAAGTCTCAGTATAAAAATGAGACATTGGAAGCCTCCACATGTCTCAATGGTGCAATTTTGATATGGTGCCCAAAAGCGGAGACCCCACAAAACCACAAGCTCACCATGTGTCTCTATCTGGAAATTTTTTTGAAATTTTTTAAGGACCAGTAGAAGGCACCATGTGTCTGGGGTCTGACACAGTCTTCCTTAGTTGTTGAAAAGTCCAAGAAAAGGCAGAGTGAGCGGAAACTTCCATGTGTCCCCATGACGCTATTTCAAAAATACAATTTAGGGGTGGGTCCCCAAACAGGCGCGGGAACTCCACATGTCCTAGGCCTTAGAAATTTTCTTGAAAATTTTAAGTATAAAGAGGAGCCAACAGAAGCCTCCACGTGTCTCCCTCGCGTAACTTTGAGATGGTGCCCAAAAGCAGAGACTTGAAAAAAGCACGGGCTCACCACGTGTACCTTGGTGTAACTACTAAGGTAGGACCCAGAGGCAGATCCTCAAATGAGTGTCGACCCTCCATGTGTCCATGGTCTGAAAAAGTTACACTGGACACATGAAAAAAAATATCTAAGTTTGGAAAAGGCAGCGGAAACCTCCACGTGTCTCTCTAGCGCAACTCCAAAGGTTAGAGGAGAATTTTCAGATGAACGTAGGGATTCCACATGGACAAGAATTTATTTGAAGTGAGCCTTAAAGTGTTAAATTTCCCCACTGAGCCATATCCAATTAGAAAGGGACACCTTTCCATAAATTCTAAGATGTAAATTGACGGGGAACGCACACCCGTCAAACCGTTAAATGCATGAAAATCACCATTTGCACTCGGAAATGAATCTTTCTTTAAGGAAAGAGAATTTGGAAATTATATAAGGCCCAAAATGTGATCCACGACCATAGAGAAGGATCTTTCAACAACATACAAATGAAGAATTTTTTTTATGCATCCAGTCGGGGAAATAGAAAATACGATAATGCTCGTAGATTGAAAACTTTTTAGAGAAAATTGGGCGAGATCAAATTAAGCACCAAAATTGGCTCCGAATTGGGTATGGGCACTCACAGCGAGTATCATAAGAAAAAATAGCAAACCAAGTGCCAAAAATAAACCATTGGGCAATAGATTCATGAGCCAACCTTCCAGGAACAAACTGATAAACAAACAAAAACAGCTGCCAAGGACCAGGATGAACCTATTAGTGCTCAAATTAGTCTAGCCCCATTTGTCATTTAATTTCTCTAGTTTGCGGGCTATGTCGATTTCTCTATCTCCCATATTGATGCATAAAAACTCTGCCCTCCATTTTGATTCCATGATCAGTACCTTCCTTGGTCAAAGATCACTTAAAAACCCAGAATTTGTTTTCCGTTCCTGTGTCCATGTGAAAGAGTCTGTAACTTGGGTGTAAAACTCAAGTTTTTCCTTTCCTTCCATTTTCCACAGTCACGTTTTGTTTTCCCTGTCATTTTTTTCCCAAATACCTGTGGAAACGTGGTTTGATGTGGCTCAAAGGATTATATTTGAGCCTTATAACATTTCAAAATTCTTTGTCCTTGAAGCAAGATTCATTTACGGGCTCAAATGGTGATTTTCCTACATTTTACAGTTTTGACGGGTGTATTTTTCCTAGTAAAATTTACTTCTCAGCATCAATGGAAACATGGCCCTTTTGGGTTAGATGCGGTTTGGTAGGGCACTGTAAAAACTCTAAGGATCGCTTCAGACTCAAAACTTGTCCACGTGGAGGAATGATCCTCATTTGAAAATTCACCTTTTGGTTTAGCCTTGGAGTTGCGCCGAGGAGACACGTGGAGATTTCCACTACCTTGCCCAGAGATAGAAAAAAAAAATTCATGCAGCAGTATAGTTTTGGCTAACCATGGACACGTGGAGGGGAACGTGCTCATTTAAGGATTATCCTTAGGGTCCCACCTTAACAATTGTGACAAGGGAGACATGTGGAGGCTTCCGTTCGGCTCTGCTTTATACTTAAACTTTTCAAAGCAATTTTAAAAAGCCTTGGACATGTGGAGGGACCGCACCTGTCTGGGGACTGGCACCTAAGTTTTATTTTGAAGAAGCTGCCATGAGGACACTTGGAGGCTTCCACTAACTCTTCCCTTTGTTTGGACCTTTCAACGGCCAAAGAAAACTGTCTTGGACCCTAGACACATGGCGCCTTCTGCTGAACCTTAAATTTTTTTAACAAACTCTGCCAAACTGAGACATGTGTTGAGCCCATGCTTGGTTAGGGTCTCTGCTTTTGAGGACCATCTCAAAATTTTCCATTGAGACACGTGGAGGCTTACGCTAGCTCCTTTTTACATTGAGAGTTTCCAAAGGCCAAAATGCATTTTTCTTGGGTCTAAGGCATGTGGAAGGCCCACGCTTGTTTCAAAATTTCCTCTGTGTTTCTCCTTTGCAGTTGCACCAAGGAAACATGTGCACGGCTATGATATAAAGTGGAAAAGGGGTGTAATCAATGGTTGTTATGTATTACATCTGTTTTTTTGTCATTTTAGTTCCAAGACTCCCGGAGATGTGAATAGGCACTCTTTCTCATCGTTCTTTGATGAAATTCCTTGTCATCCTGTCTGTAAAGTGCCATTTGATGGATTCGGAACTTAATTTGTGAGTCCAAGGATTGTTAAGGTCACTATTTTGAAGTTGGAATTTTTAGGCACTTGCAAAAATGTTAATTATCAGAGGAGATGGATACGGGGCAGAATTGCAGAGGAAAGAGAGGGAAAAAGGATGAAATGATGAAAGTGTAGGTGTAAAAGATAAAAAAGGTGTTGCCTCGAGAGCGAAAAGGATTACCTGTCATGTCCAGATGTACAGAGCCTTCAGAAAATGATTAAAAAGGGGATTTCTTGTATGACAGAATCAAAATGTTTAGAAGGAATCCCAAAAATTTGTGGCATGGCATCCTAGTCATTAGTCAAGAGCCCAAGAAATGTGAACAGTTCACAATTGGTCCACCTAGCAGCTTTCAGATCTGAATTTATTAAATGTCACTTTCTGAAGAAAATTGTTAACAAGGAAAGGTCCCTCGAATATTGTTTCTTTTTGGGGGGAAAATTGAGTGAGTAAAATGTATAAATGCAATGAGAATACTCTCTCAAAAGGTCAGAGGTTAAATTCTTAAGAGAAAATTTGAGAAAGTCATCCACATGAGAGACCAAGCCGAGATAACCTATTATTTTCTTTTGTGTTAGATTTTTTATCATGTCAAGTTGGTTACAGATGTATAGTCATTAACGAGCACTAAGATTTCTCTGGAAGCTTTCCCATGCTGATGAATCTAAGAAATTTTGAAATTATTTTGTGTCCAATCTCTAGCAATTTGTGTCTGCCTTGTTTCAGAATGTCTGCAAATAGTTTCTTTCATTCATATTGCAATCTTACATTGAAATCTTTCTGAAATCAAACAAGATCTCATCCCTATGACATTTTAATGGTATTTTTAATTTCATTTCAAAAATATCCTTTATCTTGGATGAGATAAACAAATTTAAAATCAATTAACTGTCATTTGTTAATAAGAATTGTCTGTAAGTCTTCGGGTGTACCCTAGGCATGATTGATCAGAGACTTTGGTGTTTAATTGGAGTCTTTAAATTCAAGCCTTCATGTTAGAGTATTAAAGATTATGTGAAAACGTGTTCATCTGGGCCTCCATTGAAGCACACCTTCTGGTTGAAGGAACGTCTTAACTGTTCTAAAGCTTTCTATTGTTGATTTGTTCATTGTTGTGAAGTCCCTTCAAAGATCTGGTATAATCAAGCTTCATCTCCCTCCAAATTTTTTCAAAAACCATGAATCCACCCTAAACTACCCCTGTTTTCCTTATGTATCAATAAATGAACAAAATCTACTTACTAAAATATGCAGAACAATCAGGATTCTTAATGTCTTCAGTAACCTTAGCCTTGTGGTGAAATTATCTCCATCTTTTAGAAATGATAACTCTTAAGAGTTAAATTACGGATTACTGACCGTATTTTACCAAGTTTTCTACACAAAATTTATGCAAAAGAAGGATATCTCCATATCCTTCATCAAATAGAGGATACACTAAGGGTCCTCTCACCCTCGTCAAAGAGGCATGACATAAAGCAGTGAGGATAGGTAAAATCCTCTTAAAGGTGTTATCCATCTCTCCACAAATTTGAGTAAGAAAGGGCCAATTATATCTCATCCCTAGCTAAAAACAACACACACTATGATCTATCTGTCTCTAAGCTCCATGTCCAATCTGTGTTGCTTCTCAACTTCAAAGGGAGATTGAATTTGGATACCAACACTCGTGGTGCCGTTTCCGGGGACTCTGTGAAGTATGTTACAAATACAACACTGTATAGGCCCTAGTAATGCTTTTTATAGATTTTAAAGTGCAAGTACATTGCTGAAACATCATTATCTGTTCAGATCTGTAAGAATTTTTCAAAGTTGTGAGTTCTGAGAGCAATATTTCTAGCTTATATAGTTATTACACTAAGATTTTTATCATCATTGATAAATTTCAGTAAAAGAAGAGTAGATCTTGTAAGCTTTGCATGAATCTGGTATTGACAGACATTTGATAGGTCGTTCATAGTGCATTTGCACAAACTAAGGTGGAAAACCTTAGTGGTGACTCCGTTTTCTTTAAATTCTTTATAAATACTAGTGTCTTACCATATATCAACTAATATTTGTCACTAATATCTACAAAGCTGGAAGGAAGAAGATATTTCTTTGCTAAGGACCCTAGTAGAAGGTTGTTTCAAGAGTTGGGAAAGTATAATTCAGAAGGAAGAAGAATTTGAAAGGCTGTTCAATATCAAGCATCAAGAAAAGAGATCTCCATTGGTGAAACTAATCATCCTGTGTTTTTAATATTGGAGTAATTCCTCAAGTTCTTCTGAATAAGGTGGTCTCTTTACGGAATTGAATTCTCCATCTGAAGAGGTTCCTTCATCTGTATTTTAAACATTTGCTTCTTAATCTACCCCTATATTTTTAAAATCTAATAGATATTTTCCAAGAGATAGAGCCTTTAGAGGGAATTCATTCTAAAAATTACATCCTTGTGCCACATAGACCCATCACTCCTCATTCTATCTCTCATGTAAGATCACCTCCTTAGAATAATATGGCTCAGCCTCCACCTAGATCTCCATTTATTGTTAATAATTTTTGTTCTATTAGTGTGAGAGATATGGCTGGCTATTCAAATATTGTGCCACAAGATGTAAGAAAAAATTGCTTAAGTTTCAAGGAAATAATTCAATAACTGGTGATCATCACTTTAAAACTTTTTTTCAATATGATGTAGGACTTTGAAATAGAGTTTGAGGATGTATACATTAAATTATTTATCCATACGCTAGAAGAAGATGCAAGGGGCTATTATAAATCTCTACCAAATAATTCCATTGACTCTGTGATAGAGATGAAGAATTCTTTTAGAATGGCGTATGGTGATAAAAGAGAACCTAGGTTTCTTTTATCAGAGTTTGAAAATATAAAAACAATCCTAATAAATCAGTGCATGATTTTAATACTAGATTTAACAAAAAAATTGAGAAGACTCTCTGTTAATTTGAGGCCATGTGATGAATCATGTTTGATAAAGTATTTGGATGCATTTGATAAGAAATATGCTTACTATATGAGGGATAATAACCCTGGGATTTTGAGGAAGGCCTTTAGCATGGCTCTGTAAATTGATAAAAACTTTAAAGAAGTGAGAAAACCTCCTAAGAGGGAGGGTGTCAAACTGATCAACCCTAAGAAGCCTCAATCAAGTAAGGTTGTGGATCTTGAATAAGTTGTAAATATTTTGGCCAAGACTATCAAAGAAATATCTTACAAGATGGACATGGTAAGAGAAAGGAATTGGACAAGATTCTCAAGGTCAGCATAGGAAACAAGGACAAGATAAATTTACAAATCATCCTAGAAATTATCAGAGGTTTGATGAAAGAGGTAAAGGACCCATGGGAGCTAAAAAAACCCAAGCTAGGGAAAATAGAGTAGTGTCTGATACTCTAAATGCCAGAGTTATTGTTTTTGAACAGAAAAATCAAAAGGATTTGTGTGACAAATGCTATCTTACCCCACCCGCCATGTGAAGTAGATCAACAATTTGAAGAAGATGATGATGATGACAACACTAATGATGATGCATGCAAGGTGGACTTATTTATAGGCTTACAGCAAGGAGCAACTTCAATTGAGGTAATTAGTGCAAGAACTACTGCAATTTTTTGGGACAACATTCACTAAGTACCTCTTCTTCCTCCCTCTCATGCTTTAGAAATAGATATGGTACAAGAATTTGAACTTCCTAATAATGATTTTGAGTACCTAAGAGCTATAATTATTAGGAATTACGATGGAGGAATACCATCAGAAGATGATAGACAACTGCTAATGAATGTTTTTGTGGCCCAAGAAAAAGAGTATAACACAAGAAGTAAAGATGTCAAAGGGGCAGGGCCTCAAGCCAAACCAAAGACCCCAGTTCTCACCTATGTCCCAAAAGAGGCTCCAAAGAAAGATGCATCTAGAAAAATCCTTGTCATCTCAAGTAGAATTGGTGTTCCCACCCATGCCCGAAATGTGAAAAATCTTGTGCCATCTGATGAGTTTTTCAATCTTTCTCCAAATACTACTTTTCTCAAATACATTCCCTATGACATTTCCAAAGTCTTGAGTCTGATCAATATTTTTTTCCCAATTGTGGAATTTCTTAGGATTCCTGAGCACAAGAAGAGGGATTTTGAGTATTCGGATTAGAGGAAGATATGAGTTCCCAAGACAGAAATATAAATAATGTAAACACTCCTCCTTCAACCATTGCAGACCTAGAAAAATCACTAGCATTAGAGGAGATAGGTGAACCACCTAAATTTTACTTGGGGACATATTTAGTTGAGTCTTAATTAAATGTTGATCCATTTTTTACAACAACTGATTATTAAGGACAGATTGCTGACACAATTATGTGTTTGATCTAGAAGCATGATGTAATGTTATTCGTATAGAAGTCATGAATTAATTGAACATTAAAGTGAGAACAGCTTATGGCAAGTGTACTACAATGTATTCTAGAGAGGTCCCAGTTGTAGGATGTGTGAAAGGTTTCGTGGTACAACTTGCATCTTATCTGGGTAAGACCCTGAAACTTGATGTTGTCATTATTGATTGCCTTTCCAAATGGGGCATGTTATTATCAAGAAATTGGGCAACAAGTGTTGGTGGAAGTGTTCATATGGATATGTATTTTTCCACCATTCCAATTGAAGGCAGCCATTTAAAGTTTTATGGAGAGAAGAAAATGTTGCACCTCATTGAATATCCAAATTCTTTTCTTAAGAAGTGTTATATGTTGATGTAGATGAAGATAAGTTTGTAGGGTTTTTTGATGGCAAGGAGCACAAGATTGATCAGTGTAAATTTCTTGAACAAGTTGGTTTACCTTGGACCTTATTATTTGATGGAGTTTTTTCCATGTTTGGAAATGGTGTTGGCATTGTTCTAATTTCTCCAAGCCATGAACAGTTTGTTTTTTCTTTCAAACTTAACTTTGAATGCACTAACAACATTTTTGAATATGAAGCATTGTTATTAGGCTTTAGAATTGCATGGAAATATGGTATAAATGATATTGATGTCAAAGGAGATTCAGAATTGATTGTAAAGCAAATTAAAAAAATATATGCTACTAAACAATAGAGAATGAAACAATACAAACATTAAGTCTGGGATTTGATTGAAATGTTTGACTCCTTTAATATTGTGCACCATGATAGAAAGTTTAATGTGGTTGCAGACAAGTTAGAAGTGCTAGGATCTAGATTTGGGAATTGTACAGTGTCTCCATTTTGTGAGTATGATGTTGAAATACTAACAAGGCCATATTTCCCTAATAACGTTAAAAATTGGAAAGTGTTTGATGATGATGCCCAAGTGAAATGATTTCTATAGAACCAAGGCATGTTTGCTGACCAAAATATAGATTGGGAATCAATGGTGTGTGTTGCTAAAGGAAAGGAAAATTTATTTCGAAAAGACATCATTAAACTGAAGATGAACACGATTCCCAGAGGTTTTGTGGCACTAGAATTGAACTTTGAAATTGATGATTGCATTATTAAAATAAGTATGTTGTTTTCAAGAGATGTGGAAGAACACGACCTGGGAACAAAGTAAAAACCGTGCAAAATCTGGTTAGGAAGCAATATCGGCAAGGAAGAGAAGCAGTCGTATGTTCAATTTCTGAAGAAATATCAATACTTCCTAGCTTGGTCTTACTCTGAGTTGAAGGCATACAGGTAAGATTTTAATCCAACATGATATTCCTCTTGAATCTAATGCCAAACATTTCTAGCAAAAACTGAGGCCCATCAATTTTCTCCTTTCTTTGAATATGCAAGAAGAACTGAAGAAGTTAAGGGATGGAGGGATCATTCATGCCATAAGGTACTCTTCCTTGGGTGCAAACCTAGTGCCTATAAAAAAAAACAATGGTGATATAAGGTTATGCATAGACTTTAGGAACCTGAATAAATCATCACTGAAAGATAGTTATTCTCTTCCAAACATGTATAATATGCTACAATTGGTAACTAGTTCTAAATTGTTATATACTCTAGATGGTTTCTCTGGCTATAATCAAGTTGTTGTGAAGAATTCAGAAAGAATAAAGACTCTACCTTTACTATTCCTTGGGGAACTTATGTCTATTTCAAGATGCCTTTTGGCTTAATGAATGTTGGATCAACTTTCCAAAGAGAAATGGATGTAGCATTTGCTCGTTATATCAATGATTTCATTGTTATTTATCAGGATGATGTAACGGTGTTTTCCAAAAATAGAAATGATCACTTGCAACAATTGGAGAGAATGTTGATAAGGTGTAGAGAGTATTGCATATCATTGAATCCCAAGAAGTGCCACTTTGGAGTGTAATAGGCAAAGACTCTTGGTCACATTCTATCAAAGGAAGGGGTCATGATTGATCCTGAGAGAGTGGAAGCCATCAGCAAGGTTCCAATTCCAAGAACTAAGAAAGGAATTCAATCCTTCTTTGGATAAATAAACTTCATCAGAAGATTTGTTTCTAATTTTGTTGAGTTGACCATCCCCATTACTAGTATGCTGTAAAAGGACCAAGTTATCTAATGGGAAGAAGCTTCCATTCAAGATTTATATGGGATCAAGGAAGCACTAAAGCATGCCCTATTTTGGAAGCTCCAAATCGCAAAAATCCTTTTCAAGTGTTTTCTTTTGCTTCAAAAAACCCCATTACATCTGTCTTATTGCAAAAGGATGATGAAGGGGATGAGAGACCAATTTCCCTTTTCAGTAAGGCATTGTAGGGATCTGAGTTGAAGTACACCATCATGGAGAAGTAAGAATTTACCTTGGTGAAAGAAACAAAGGTTTTCAGACCCTACATCTTGAGCTCTAAAGTTGTTGCTTATGTTCCCCAGACCATGGTGAAAGACATCTTATCAGAGATGGAGGTATGAAGAAACAGATGCAGATGGGTGAACAAGTTGCAGGAGTATGACATGGATATCCAAACCATGAAATTGGTGAGAGGTTTGGGCCTAGCTAAGCTTATGGCTGAGAGAAACTTGAAAACTATTGAGGTGAATGAAGTAGAAGGAGAAAGGTTGAATGTCCTTGAAAATTTGGTAGGATCTGAATGGTACAAGGATATAATATTTTATCTCAGACATCTATGCTACCCTAAATATTTGAGTAAAAATCAGAAAACATATCTTAATTTAGCCTCTTAGAAATATGTCATTATTGATTTTAGGTTATCTTGGAAGAACCCAGAGGGAGTGCTCTTAAGATGCATTGTTGAGGATGAAGCCCCAAAGGTAATTACTTATCTCCATGGAGGATTTTGTGGGGGACATTTTGCTGGAAGAGTTATAACACATAAAATCTTGAGGACTGGTTATTGGTGGCCAACGCTCTTCAAGGATACAACTCTATTGGTTAGGAAACATGAAAACTGACAACGTTTTTCTAGAAGAATAAAAGCTTCATGCTCCCTTCCTTTGCAACCTGTGTTAGTTGAAGCCCCATTTAGACAATGGGAATGGATTTCATTGGGGAAATTTCTGAGCCTTCTAGTGCTGGTCAAAAAAGGATTCTTGTGGCCACTGATTATTTCACTAAGTGGGTGGAAGAAATCCCCACCAAGAAGGCAACACACAAAGTTATCATGGATTTCATGTTGAACCAAATCATATGCATATTTGGAGTGCCAGGTAAAATTGTTGTTGATAATTCCATGAGTTTCATAGCTAAACCTTTGGTGGTAATTCACAACGAGTATGGAATCAATTTGACATATGCTACTAACTTCAATCCCCAAGGAAATGGACAAGCTGAGTCTAGTAATAAAAACTTGTTGAATATAATTAGAAGAACCTTGGAGCTGAACAAAAAGAATTGGGGTGAGCAACTAAATTTGGCTATTTGTGCTGATAGATTCACTATCAAAAGAGCTACTCGTAAGAGCCCATTTGAGTTGGTATATGGAACTTAAGCCTTGTTTCCCCTTCATTTGCAATTGTCTACATTTAAGTTAAACAAATTGAAGATCAAGAAGTTAGTCCATATGATGCTCGGATCAATCAGATTATTGAATTGGATGAAGAAAGAAGGGCATCCCATCAGCGGCATGTGAAGTTAAGAGAAAAGTAAAATAAGTTATTTGACAAGAAGGTGACTCCAAGAGCTTTCAAGCATTGGGGATCTGCTGTTATTATGGGATAATAGGCATGAAGATAAAGGAGCATGGTAAATTTGATGCATTTTGGATGGGCCCTTATTCAATTGATACCCGAATTAATGAAAATACCTTCTTCCTAAAAGACTTAGACAGGGAACTGCTTGAATTCCCTATTAATGGTAGGGATTTGAAGCATTTCCTTGATTGATTTCTCTGAATCAAGGTATAATCCATTGTATAGTGTATAGTTCTTTGTTCTCATTCTACTTTTGTTTTTTAGTTTGTTCTAGTCCTTGGTGACCTGGTTTTGTTGGTTTCTCAGTTTGTTTTTTGGAGGATGTTTATGGTTGCTCTACTCTGCAAGCTTATTCTTTGACTTCGTTGGCCCAATGGTATTTTTTTGAGAGTTGGTATGTATTTGTTCTTGTGGCACTCAAAGGGAGTGCCCATCCCTTAGTCGGAGCTGATTTTGGTGCTCAAATTAGTCTTGCCTCGTTTGTACTTAAAGTTATCTGGTTTGTAGACTCTGTCATCTTATCTATCCCCCTCGTATTGATGCATAAAAACTCTATCCTCCATTTGGTTACCATGATCAGTCCCTTCCTTAGTCAAGGATCACTTAAAAACCTCGAATTTGTTTTTCATTCCCCTGTCCGTGTGAAAGAGTCTATAACTTGGGCATAAAACTTAGGTTTTTCCTTTCCTTCCATTTTCCACAGTCACATTCTTTTGTCCCTGTCATTTTTGTCCAAAATAATTGTGGAAACATGGTTGGATGTAGCTAGGAGGATCATATTTGAGCCTTATAATATTTCCAAATTCTCTGTCCTTGAAGAAAGATTCATTTTTCAGGCTCAAATGGTAATTTTCCTGCATTTTACTGTTTGACAGGTGTATTTTTCCCTGTCAAATTTACTTCTCAGCATCAATGGAAACGTGGCCCTTTTTGGTTGGATGCGGTTCAATGGGGCACTTTAAAAACTCTAAGGCTTACTTACAACTCAAAGCTTTCCATGTGGAGGAACGACGCTCATTTGACAATTCACCTTTTGGTTTGGCCTTGGAGTTGTGTCGAGGAGATACATGGAGATTTTTGCTACCTTTCCAATACTTAGAAAAAAATTTTCATGTAGCCAGAACAGTTTTGGCCAACCATGGACATGTGGAGGGTTGGCACTCACTTGAGGATCCACCTCAGGGTCCCACCTTAACAATTGCGACAGGGAGACATGTGGAGGCTTCTGCCAGCTCCGCTTTATACTTCAAATTTTCTAAGGAATTTTGAAAATCCTAGGATAAGTGGAGGGACCACACATTATTTGGGACTGGCCCCTAATTTTTATTTTGAAGAAGTCATAGGAGGACACTTGGAGGCTTCCACTCAATCTTCCCTTTTCTTGGACTTTTCAATGGCCAAAGAAAAATTTCTCGAACCCTACACACATGGTGCCTTCCACTGAACCTTAAACTTTTTTATCAAACTCTGCCGAACTTACACACGTGTTGATCCTGTGCTTTTTTGGGGTCTCTACTTTTTAGGACCATCTCGAAATGCGCCATTGAGACACGTAGAGGCTTCCACTGGCTCCTTTTTACACTGAGACTTTTCAAAGGCCAAAATGCATTTTTCTTAGGCCCAGGGCACATGAAAGGCCCGCACTTGTTTGAGACTTTCCTCTATGTTTCTCCTTTACATTATTGCTAAGGAAACATGTGGGTGGCTATAATATAAAGTGGAAAAGGGGCATAATCAATGGCTAATGTGTATTGTGTCTTTTTTTCTGCCATTTTTTCTCCAAGAATCCCGGAGACACGAGTACACACTATTTTTCAACGTTATTTAATGAAATTCCTTGTCATCTCTATCTATAAAGTACCATTTGATAGATTCAGAACTTAATTTCTTATTCCAAGGATTGTTAAGGTCGATATTTTGAAGTTGGAATTGCTCAGGCACTTGCAAAAATGGGAATTACAAGTGGAGATCGATGTGGGGTATAATTATAGAGGAAAGAGATGGAAAAAGAATGAAATGATAAAAGTGTAGGTGCAAAAGATGAAAAAGGTGTTGCCTCGAGAGTGAAAAGTATTACCTGTTAGGTCCAGTTGTGCAGAGCCTCCGAAAAATGATTAAAAAGGGGATTTATCTAATGACAGAATCAGAATGATTAGAAGGAATCCCAAAAATTTGTGGCATGGCATCCTATTCATTAGCTGAGGGATCAATAAATGTGTTCAGTTCACAATTGGTCCACCTGGTAGCTTTTGGAGCTGAATTTGTTAAATGTTGGTTTCTGAAGAAAATTGTTAACAAGCAAAGGTCCCTTGAATATTATTTATTTTTGGCTGGAAAATTGAGTGAGTAAAATGTATAAGTGCAATGAGAATACTCTTGCAAAAGGTCAGAGGTTGAATTCTTAAGAGAAAATTTGAGAAATCCATCTTCATGAGAGACCAAGCCAAGATAACCTATTATTTTCTTATGTGTTAGATTTTCTATCATGTCAAGTTTGTTATAGATGTATAGCCATTGACAAGCACTGAGATTACTTTGGAAGCTTTCCCCTACTGATGAATCTAAGTAATTTTGAAATTAATTTGTGTCCAATCTCTAGCAATTTGCATCTGCTTTGTTTAAGAATGTCTGCAAATAGTTTCTTTCATTCCTATTGCAATCTTACATTGAAATATTTTTAAAATCACACAAGATCTCATCTCTATGACATTTTAATGGTGTTTGCAATTTCATTTCAAGAAGATATTTCATATTGGATGAGATAAACAAATTTAAAATCAATTGAGTGTCATTTGTTGATAAGGATTGTCTGTAAGTCTTTTGGTGTACCTCAGGCATGATTGATTAGAGACTTTGGTGTTTAATCGAGTCTTTCAATTCGAGCGTTTGTGTTAGAGTCTCAAAGATTATGTTAAAACGTGTTGATTTTTTCCTCCATTGAGGCACACCTTTTGGTTGAAGGAACATCTTAATTGTTCTAAAGCTTTCTGTTGTTTAGATTTTCATTGTTGTGAATTCCCTTCGAAGATCTGATATAATCAAATTTATCATGCTTTATCTCCCACAAAAGTTATTCAAAAACCACGAATCCACCTTGAACTACCCCTATTTTCCCTATTATCAACAAAGGAACAAAGTCTACTTTCTAAAATATGCAGAAGAATTAGGATTTCTTAATGTCTTTAGTAACCTTAGCCTTGTGTTGAAAGTATCTCCATCTTTTAGAAGTGACAAATCTTAAGACTTAAATTATAGAGTATTGACTATATTTTCCCAAAGTTTTCTTCACAAAATTTATGCAAAAGAAGGATATCTCCATCTCCTTCATCAAAGAGAGGTTACACTAAGGTTCCTCTCACCCTGGTCTAAGAGGCATGACCTAAAGTAGTTAGGACATGTCAAATCCTCTTAAAGGTGATATCCATCTCTACACAAATCTGAGTAATAAAGGGCTAGTTAGATCTCATCCCGACTACAAAATGACACACACTATGATCTAGCTATCTCTAAGCTCCATGTCCAATATGTGTTGCTTCTTGGCTTGAAAGGGAAATAAAATTTGGATACCAACAGAACCAAAATAGAAAAACACGAAACCATAAAGAAACCAAAAGACTATACACTGTACAATGGTGTGTACCTGATTATGAGAAATCAATCAAGGAAATGTTTCAAATGTCTGCCATTAATAGGCAATTCAAGGAGCTCCCCATATAGTTCTTTTAAGAAAAAATTATGTTCACCAATTCAAATTTCAATTGAATAAGGTCCCATCCACAATGCATCAAACTTTCCATGATTTCCCTTATCCTCATGTCTACTATCCCATAATAGCACAAGATCTCCCACACTGAAAGCTCTTGGAGCTACATTCTTATAAAAAAACTTCTTCAATTTCTCTCTAAATTTTACATGCCTTTAATGGGATGCCCTTCTTTCTTCATCTAAGTCAACAATCTGATTGATGCAAGCATCATAGGGACTAACCTCTTGATCTTCCAGTTGTTGAAGAAATTGAAATGAAGATAATTTCATATGTAGGGGAAGTAGGGATTTATTTTCATACACCAATTCAAATGGGATTTTTCCAGTAGCTTATTTAATAGTGATTCGATCAGCCCAAATAGCAAACTTCAACTGCTCACCCCACTTCCTTTTGTTCAACTCCAAAGTTCTTCTAATTATCTTCAACAAATTTTTATTACTGGACTCTGCTTGTCCATTTCCTTAGTGATTATAATTGGAAGCATATGTCAAATTAATCCCATATTTGTGACACATGGCCACCAAAGGTTTATTTCTAAATCTCATGGCATTATCAACAACTATTTTAGCAGGCACTCCAAACCTGCAAATGATATGATTCAGAATGAAATCCATGACAATTTGGTGAGTTGCTTTCTTGGTGGGGATTTCCTCCACCCACTTGGTGAAGTAATCAGTGGCTACAAAAATCCACTTATGGCTAGCACTTGAAGGATCTGAAATCTCACCAATGAAGTCCATTCCCCACTTCTTAAATGGGGATTCAACTGATACAAGCTACAAAGGGAGGGAGCCTGAAGCTTTTAGTATTATAGAAAAACGTTGGTAAATTGCACATTTTCTTACCAATAGAGTTGTATCTTTGAAAAGAGTTGGCCACCAATAACCAAACCTTAAGATCTTATGATCTGTGACTCTTCTAGAAAAATTCTCCCAACAAAATCCTCCATAGAGATCAACTATTATCTTAGGGGCTTCATTTTCAAAAATGCATCTTAAGAGAACTCCCTCAGGGTTCTTCCAAGCTAACCCAAAATCAGTAATGACATATTTTTGGGAAGCTAAATTAAGTGGTCTTTTCTTATTCTTGCTCAAATTTTTAGGGCATTGTAGATGTTTGATATAAAAAAATTTGTCCTTCTACCATTCAAAATTTATCAATTTTTCAAGGACATTCAGCCTTTCTTCTTTAACTTCATTTACCTCAATTGTCTATAGATTTTTCTCTGCGATAAGATTTTCCAGTCCCAGACCCCTAACCAATTTTTTTGTTTGGTTATTCATATCATACTCTTGCAATTCGTTTACCCATCAGCATATTTTTCTTGAAACCTCCATTTCTGATATGATATATTTCACCATGGTGTGGGGAACATAAGCAATGACTTTGGAACTCATAATATATGGCCTGAACACCTTTGTTGCTTTTACCAAAGAAAATGCCTACTTCTCCATAATAGTATACTTTATCTCAGCTCCATGTAATACCTTACTGAAAAAGGAAATTGGTCTTTCAGTTCCCTCATCATCCTTCTGCAATAACATAGATGCAATAGTACTTTCTAAATCAAAAGAAAACATTTGGAAAGCCTTCTTATAATCTAGAGATGCTAAAACATGGGCATTCTTTAATTCTTCTTTGCTCCCAGCAAAAGATTCAATCACTACTTCTTCCCATTTGATACTTTGATCTTTCTTTAGCATGTTAGTGATTAGGATAGTTAGTTCAACAAAGTTGGAGATAAATCTCCTAATAAAATTAATCTACCCAAAAAAACATTAAATTCCCTTCTTGGTTCTTGGAATAGGGACTTTACTGATGGCTTCTACCCTTTCAGAGTCAATCATGACCCCTTCCTTTGACACAATGTGCCCAAGAAGCTTTGCTTTATGAAATCCAAAATGGCACTTCTAGGGATTTATTTAAATACCATACTCCCTGGATCTTAACAACATTTTTTCTAAGTTTTGTAGGTTGTCACTCCTTTTTCTAGAGAAATATATCACATCATCTTGATATAAAAAAATGAAATCATTAATATAGCAAGAGAAAGCTACATCCATTGCTCTTTGGAAAGTGGCTCCAGCATTCATTAGACCAAAAGGCATTCTGACATATACATATGTTCCCCAAGGAGTGATAAAGGTAGTCTCGATTCACTCTGATTCCTTATCAACTACTTGGTTATATCCAGAAAAACCATCCAAGGTGGATAACAATTTTGAACCAGTAACCAATTGTAACATATTATCCATATTTGGAAGAGGGTAGCTATCCTTTGTTGATGCTCTATCCAAGATTTTGAAGTCCACACATAGCCTTATATCTCTATTCTTCTTTCTGACAGGTACCAAGTTTGCAACCCATGATAAGTACCTTGTGGGCTGTATGATTCCTCCATCCCTCAATTTTTTCAATTCTTCTTGCATCTTCAAGGAAAGGAGTGGATTGATTGGCCTCTAGTTCTACCTAAATGGCTTGGCAGAAGTTTCCAAAGGAATTTCATGCCGGAAAAGATCCTCTCTGTATGCTTTCAGTTCAGAATAAGAACATGCTAAGCAGTCCTAGTATTTCTTCAACAATTGGACATATGAATGCTTTTCATCCTTTCTCAGATTTCTACCTAGCCAGATCTTACGTGGTTTATCCTTTGTGCCCAGATCGTGCTCTTCAACATCCCTCAAGGCTGACAGGTGTCTATTGGTAATGCAATCAGCATTATCAAATTTTGATTCAAGTGCTACCAAACCTCTGGAAATAGTATTAGTCTTCAACTGAATGATGTCTTTGTGAAATAAAGTCTCCTTCCATCAGCCACACAAACCATTTTCTCCCAATCTGTACGTTGATCGGAAAATTCTCCTTGGTTCTGTAAAAACCTTTGTACCTGGGCGTCGTCTTCGAACACTTGCCAGTGTTTAACATTGTCAGGAACAGATGGCCTAATCAATACCTCAATTTTATACTCACAATAGGGGGATACAATACAATTTTCAAATCTAGACCCCAATATGACCAATTTATGTGCTAGAGTATTGTATTTCCTATCGTGATGTATTTTGTTGAAGGAGTCAAACATTTCAATGAAAACCCAGACTGCATTCTTATACTGCTTCATTCTCTAATTTTTTGTTGCATACAGTTTTCTAACCTTCTTGACAATTAGCTCTGAGTCTCCTTTAACAATGATGTCTCTAATATCGTATTTCAAAGTAATTCTTAAACCCAATAATAGTGCTTCATATTCATTAATATTGTTAGTGCATTCAAAGTTGAGTTTAAAAGAGAAAACAAACTCTTCATGTCCTAGAGATATCAGAACAATACCAATACCATTTTCAAATTTAGAGAAAGCCCCATCAAACAAAAAATTCCAAGGAGAACCTACTTCATTATGAGACTTGCATTGATCAATTTTGTGCTCTTTACCATCATCAAATCCAACAAAGTTATCTGCATCAGTGTTAGTGTATAACACTTCACAGGAAGAATTTTGGGATCCTCAATACGATGTAGCATCTTCCTTTCAACATACAACTTTACAAGGCTTCCCTCAATAGATATAGTGGAAAAATACATATCCATTTGAACACTCCCACCCACACTAGCAGCCCATTTTCTTGATAACAACATTCCCCATTTGGCAGGGAAATTAACAATAACAACATCTAGTTTTAATTTCTTTCCTGAGTAAGGTACAAGTTGCATTATAAAACCTTTGACACATCCAACAACTAGCACCTCTCTAGAATCCATGCTAGTGCACTTTCCATAAGCTACTGTCACTTTGATATCTAATTCATTCATGACCTCAAGAGGCATAACATTGCATGATGCTCTAGAATCAAACATACAGTTGTGTAACATCTTGTCCCTAATAATCAGAGTAGTGAAAAATGGATCTATATTTAGTTGAGACTCAAAAAGGATGTTCCCAAATATACTTCAGGTGGCTCACCTAGTTCTTCAAGCACTTGGGGTTTTTCCAACTTTGCAATGGTAGGAGTCTCAACATTCTCTACATTTCTACCTTGGGTAATCTTTTCTTCTTTCAATCCCAAATATTCAAATGCCCTTTTTTGTGCTCAGGAATCCTAAGCAGTGCAACAATTGGAACAAAAATATTTATCTGACTCAAGGCTCATGCAATTTCATAAGGAACGTATTTCGGCAAGGTAATCATTTCAAGGAAGACTGAGAAACTCATCTAATAACAAAGGATTTTTCATCATCTGAGCATGGGTAGGGATACCAGTTCTGCTTGGGGAAACAAGGCTTTTTCCAGATGTATCTTTCTTAGGAGTTTATTTTGAGATATTGGTGAGAAATGGAGTTTTTTATTTGGCTTGAGGCCCTGCCCCTTTGAAAACTTTACTCTTAGTGTTATATTATTTTTCATGGCCAACTGCAACATTCATTAACAACTTCCTATCCTCCTCATAAGGGATTCCTCCATCATACTTTTTAATCATTAATGCCCTTAAGTATTCAAGATCATTACTAGGAAATTCAAAAGCTTGTACCATATCTATTTCAAAAGTATGAGAGGGAGGAAGGGGTAATACCTAGTGGATGTTATCCCATAAATTTGTAGTAGTTCTAACACTGATTAATTTAGTCAAATTTGATCCTTGTTGTGATCTTGTAGAGCACCGTACAATGCACACAACATCATCAGTGTCAACATAAGCTTCCTCAACTTCTTTGCCTTCATCACATGCAGCATGTGGAAAGAAACATCTGTCACACCACTCAATTTCATTGGATTCTTTCACAGCAGCAACTTTGGAAGTCAAAGGATTAGACACCAATTTATTTTCCCTGGGTTAGGGCTGTCTAATTTCAGATCCCATGAGTCATTTTCCTCTATCATCAGATCTCTTATCACCCCTCGGATGATTCACAATTATTTCTTGACCTTGGAAACCTTGTCCAATCCCCTTCTCTGCTCTAGCCAGTTTATAGGATATTTCCTTAACATCTCTGGCCAAACTTGTTAAAACCTCCTCCAGATCCACAAATTTACTTGATTAAGGCTTATCTAGATTTATTAGCTCGATTCCTTCTCTCTTAGGAGGTTTACCAATTTCCTTGATGTTAGTTTCAATCTACAAAGCCATGGTGAAGGCCTGCCTCAATGTTGTTGGGTTCTTATCCCTCAAATAATAGGTAGCCTTCTTATCAAAAGCATCAGAGTATTTTATCAAATATGATACATCACTTGGCCTCAGGATCACTGGTAGCCTATTCAGGGTCTTATTGAACCTTGTATTGAAGTCATAAACAGACTCATTAGGATTCTTTTTTATATTTTCAAATTCTAATAAAAGAAACCTTGGATCTGTTTTATCTCCATACTGTAATCTAAAAGCATTCTTCATTTCTGTCCATGAATCAATGGATTTTTCTGGAAAATATTTATACCAGTCTCGTGCATCCTCCTCTAGAGTATGAATAAACAGTTTTATGTACACATCCTCAAATTCAATCTCAAAATCTTCCATCATATTGAGAAAAAGTTTTAAGTTCTTATCCACGGTAATGGCATTATTTCCTTGAAATGTAGGCATTTTATTTATAACATCTTGGGGCATAGTATTTGGATATCCAGCCATACCTCTAAAATCTATAGGACCAAAAGTGTTCATAACAAACAGAGGTATGGGCGGGGGCTGTGCCATATTGTTTTGAGGATGTGATCTTAAAGGAGAAACAAAATTATGGGGAGTGAGGGGTCTTTGGGGCACAGGAATGCAATTCTCAAAATGAATGTTCTCTAAAAACTTTATTTCTTAGAAGATCATATTAGCTTTGGAGAACACAAGGAGATAATAAGACGTAAATTTTTCAAATACAAAAAAAGGCACCTCTCCTAATGGAGAATCCATATCTAAAAAAATACTACCTGATTCAGAAGAACTTGAGGAAGTATGGAAATCTTCAATGACAGGTTGATCAATTTCCATAATTGGTAACTCCTTTCTGGATTTCTAATCTACAAAAACTTTTAGATTCTTCTTGCTTCAAAATGTTTCTTTCCCAGATCTAGAAACAACCTTCTAGCAGGGTCTTTAACGAAGTAGTATCTTTTTCCTTCAATCTTTGCAGAGATTAGTGATAAATTTCAACTGATAGAGGTTAATACACTGGCATTTATAAAAAATTAATTCAACATGAAGTCACCACTAAGGATTTTCACCTTAGTTGTGAAAATGCACTAAAATTGATATGTCATATGTCTCTCAACACTAAATTCATGCAAAGCTTCATAGATCTGACCTTCCTTTACCTATATTTAACATTGATGATGTAAACTTAGTGTAAAAACCAACAAAAAATGGAAGTATTACAAGAAAAACTTATAAATTTTCTCGATTCTTACAAATCTAGACACAAGATGACATTTTAACAACGTATTTGCACCTTAAAATTTGTAAGAAGCATTTACCAGGGTTTACATGCATTGTTGATTGTGTTCAAAATTTACACACACCTTCATGTCTCTGGACAATGTCACCAATCTGGTGTTGTTACCACACAAATAAAATCTCAGAGCTCAAATAATCCAAGGCAACTCAAATCTGGTGCCTGGAAATGGCAACATTCTGGTGTTGTTGCTGCAAAAATAAATCTGGAATCTCAAAGTCCTGGCAATGACACCATTCTGGTGTTGGTATCCAAATTGATTCTCCCTTAGAAAACTAGCAACATCAAAGATTAAGCAAGACACTGAGAGAGAGTTAGATCATATTATGAGTAGTTTTGTAGCCAGGGAGGGGATTCATCTAACTCTTTGTCACTCGAGAATTAGAGAAATGGATAACACCTTCATTAAGGATTTGATCTATCCTCACTACTTTAGGTTACTCCTTTTGACCAGGGTGAGAGGACCCATTTTGTAACCTCTATCGGTGAAGGAGAATGAGGAATCCTTCTTTGCACAAATTTGAAAGGAGACCCTAAGAAAATATGATCAATGCACCACAATTTAACTCTCACGAGTTGTCACTTCTAAAGAATGGTGATATTTTCTAAACACGGTTAAGGTTACTAGACACATCATGGAATCCTAATTGCTTCCACATATTTTGGTAGTAGAATTTATTCATTTGTGGATACATAGGGAAAACAAGGGTAGTTCAGGTAGGATGCATAGTTTTGAATGATATTTTTGTGGGAGATTAAGCAAGATAAACTTGATTTTTTCCAAATATTTTAGGACCTTCAAAAAAATTAGAGAAATAAATGACATAAAGCTCTAGAAAAGATAAAATATTCCTTCAACTGGAAGGTGTGCATCAATGGAGGCCCAGATTTGCACAGTTTCACACAATCTTTAAGAATTCAACATGAAGGCTCCAGCTAAAGACTCAATCAAACATCAAAGATCCCTGGTTCCTCACACCTAAGATACACTCAAAGGCTTACAGATAATATTTATCAACAAAATGAAGTAAAGTGATTTTAAATTGTTTATCTCATTACAGGATAAAGGCTCTTCTTGAAATGAGATTCCAAATGCCATTAAGCTGTCACAGGGACAAGATCCTATGTGATTTGGAGGGACTTTAACACAATATTGCAATAGGAACAAGAAAAGATACTTCCAGACATTCTGAAATAAAGCAGACAAATTTTTTTCCCAAGATTGACATAGATTAATTTGAAGTTGATTAGATTCAATAGTAGGGGAAAGTTTCTTTGAACAGTATTAGAGCTTGTCAATAATTATACACTTGCAACAAAATTGACACAATCAAATCTAAAACATAGGAAATTAACAGGTCTCTCAGATGGTCACTTAGGAAGATAGACTTTCTCAAAATTCTCTTGTACAAATTTAACCACCAACCCTTTGCAAGAGTATTCTCATTGCATTTATACATTTCACTTGCTCATTCATAAAAAAATTTCATCCCAAAAAGAAGAATATTCGAGGAACCTTTACTTGTTACCAATTTTCCTCAGAAAGCGACGTTTAACAAATTTATACCAAGTGGACAAATTATGAACTGATCATGTTTCTCAGACCCTTGAATAATGACTGGGATGCCATGCCACATCTTTTTCACAGTCCTTAAAATCATTCTTATTATGTCATGTGAGAAATCCCCGTTTTAATCATTTTTCCAGTGGCCCTGTATAGCTAGAGCTGACAGGCAATCCTTTTCACCCTCAAGGCAACAATTTTTCCATTATTTTTTGCTTGCAACCTCCATCATTTCACCCTTTTCCCATTCTTTCCTCTATAACTCTGCTATGCATCTATCTTCTCTAGTAATTCACGTTTTTGCAAGTGCCGAAGCAATTCCATCATCAAAATATCAACCTTAACAATCCCTAGACTCAAAAATTTAAGCTTTAAAGGCATTCAATTACACTTTATAGATAAAAACAAGGGGATTTATCAAAAAAGGATGGAAAATAATGCGTATTGGCATCTCCAAGAGTCTTGGAGAAAAAATGTGGCAAAATCAGATGTAATGCATAATAACCATTGATTATTCCCGTTCTCAGCTTTAGATTAGAGTCGTCCACATGTTTCCTTGGCACAACTAAAAGGGAGAAGTAAAAAGGTAAGTTTCCAAATAAGTGCAGGCCTTCCACATGCACTGGGCTAAGAAAATCACCTTTTGGCCTTTAAAAAATCTCAGTATAAAAAGGATCCATAGGAGAAGCCTCCACGTGTGTCAATGGCACACTTTTGATATGGTGCCCAAAAGTGTAGACCCTATATTAGTTCGGGCTCACCACGTGTCTCATTTTGATAGAGTTGTTGAAAATTTTTAAGGAACATCAGAAGGCACCATGTGTCTAGGGTTCAAAAAAAGTCTTCCTTGGCCATTGAAAAGTCCAAGTAAGGGTAGAGTGAGCAGAAACATCCACGTTTCCCCATGGCACTCTTTCAACAATAAAATTTAAGGTCCGGTCCCCAAACAGGCACAGGCCCTCCACATGTCCCAGGCCTTAGAAATTTTCTCAAAAATTTTAAGTATAAAAAGGAGCCATTAGAAGCCTCCACATGTCTCCCTGGCGCAACTTTGAGATGGTTCCCAAAAGCGAAGACCCTAAAAAAGCATGGGCTCACGATGTGTCTCATTAGTTCAACTACTAAGGTAGGAACCAAAGGCAGATCCTTAAATGAGCACCGGCCCTCCACGTGTCCATGTTCTGACAAAGCTGCACCGGCCACATGAAAAAAAATGTCTAAATTTGGGTAAGGCAGCGGGAAACCTCCACGTGTCTCCTTGGCACAACTCCAAAGGTCAAACAAAGAGGTGAATTTTTCGATGAGCATAGGCCTTCCACATGGACAAGACTTGAGTTGAAGCGGACCTTAGAGTTTCAAAGTTCCCACACCAAGCCACATCCTGTCAGAAATGGCCACATTTCCACATGTTGAGATATAAATTGATAGGGAAAACACACCCGTCAAACCGTAAAATGTAGGGAAATCACAATTTGCACCTGAAAATGAATCTTTCTTTAAGGACAGAGAATTTGGAAATTATGCAAGGCCCAAAATTTGATCCACGACCATGGAGAAGGATATTTCAACAACTTACAAATTAATAAAACCTTTCACGCATCCATTCAGGGAAACAAAAAATACAATAGAGCCCTTAGATTGAAGAATGTTTAGAGAAAACGGGGCGAGATCAAATTAAGCACCAACAATAATAAATTAAAACTTTAATGTTAGGTTCTACCTATAATTATTCAATTGATAATATTTCATCCCATTATATTATTAGAATGAAAATATCAACTATTTTCCTTGTACATTACTTATCCATTTTTCCATTACATTTTTGTTGACCCGTTTTTATTGCTAGCCTAATTTATCAAACAGAAAATATGTATCATGTTCCACTCAATTATAATTTTCTAAAGACATTAGATTTGAATCTACAAGAAAACATAAGACATAATAATCACTTTTTGAAATACGAAAGATTGTAATCTATAATTGTATGAGAAATAAGAGAAACATTTTTATCTTTTGAAATAAAAAGGATTTCCATTATGAAATAATGCTAGATTTGGGTGAAGGTCATGGGAAAGCTTGACCACTTAGAAAAACATTATTCCAAAGGAATGGTTCTAGTAGAAGTGTCTTACAGAAATCATGAATACATGACCAAATGATATTAAATTTTTAGAAAAAACCATAAAAGGTACATAAGGGTTTTAATACACCTACAAAAAAGGAAAAAGGTATCGAGAACACCAAGGTGAATGAGCCTACAACCAATGGGTAATCCTTGATGAATAAAATACTAAGAAAAATTAGAATTATTGGGCTCCAGAATAACATACCAAATAGTGGAAAATATCTCTTATTAACACCAAGCTGAATAACAAAGGGACCAATAAAAGTCATGTTTATCCAAAATTGAAATATTAGGAGACTAAATCATAGCCTTTATTGGGTGAATAATTGAGAAATGATGTATTTAGTAACCATTTATAATCCTTCAAAAAATTCCTAGAGTAAAAAAGCTCAATTTTGTGTGATAACTCGACAACAATAGCTTTGATAATGGCTTGATAACAGCTACAATCACCAATTGCATGCAATAATGTTTCCTTACCTTTGGGCCAAGTCAAAATTTGTTGACATGGATGAATAAATATGTCTCGCAACATGTAAAGAACCTTATCTGACCAAAATATTGATGGTGTGCACCTCGGGAATTTATGTAAAAGGTACATTGTAAAATTTAATGATATGAGACTACCACACCGAGTGGGAATTCATAGATAACCTTTTTATTACCTCATCTACCTTCCAAATTAGATAAGGTTTGATCTTATTCCAAGGTTACCAAAAAAAATTGATTACAAACGAGCTACCAAATTTCATAAGGGATTTAATAAAAAAAAATTGGGACACCCAAATCCTTATAGGTCTTATGATCATGTCATGAGCCCTCAACAATACAAATACGTAACAAAATCTTGCATTTATCTATTCCATCTATGACATGAAAATTCCATGTGGCATACCAGGGAAATTCCCTACTAATGAACATCTAATAAACCTAGCATACCGGAGCCTTTCGGTAGGAACCAATAGTCCCAAACAACTTGATGAAAAACCTTATCATGTTGTGAGCTGGCATTAAACAAATCACAAAGCAATTTCTATATGTTTTTGCAAGATAATTGATAGAGGGGCCAATAAAAAGAATAGTGTCATGCCCAAAAATTTCCCGCACAAAACCCAAGACAACCTCAAAAGTTAAATTGGAAAAATTCAGTGAATAAGTTTTTTTAAAAACAAAATCAGTTGCCAAATTTAGTTTATATGTCGATTAGCAACCTATCATTTTAATTATCATTTAATTGATATTATTTGACCTCTAGTTCGGGTTTAAAATTCCCTAGTTACCATATTTATTTAATTTAGTAACATAGACCAAAAGTCATTTAATAATTTTATTATTCCAGGGCTAATTCTAAATTCCCTTCCATTAAATAAAATATAATTTAATTCAATCCTGATTAGAAATATTATCTAACTACTAAGGGGTGAATTTGATTTAATTAAATACAAGGTCATGGTATTTTATTTAAGGGTCACTAACTAAACATTATGAATGAAAAAATAATTTTATTTGCGCAAACACCCCTATGGGTTCAAATAATTTTGGCGGAAAATAGTTATATATAGATATTTATATAACCCTTTTAGGTGGAATATGTAGGGTTCAGGGGCGTTCGAGTGAAGGGGGGTTCACGCGAACACCCTTTGGGCAAACCCCCTTCGCGGGAACCCCCCTATGTGGCACATTTTGGTGCCAAATCCATTTGGAGGATAATTTTATGCCAAAATGTGTCAGTTAGGTTCCACGTAATTTGGGTCAACGAATGAATAAAATTAAAAAAAATTAACACAAAATACAGAATTTAATTAGCTTTCTAAAAATATAATTTTCATTTTTTAAAAAATATGTTTTACTATTTATTTTTTATATTTTTTTAACCATATGGTATTTTAGGACAATCAATCATATACAATCAACCCAATTTGAAAAATAGCAAAATATATAAAAAAACTTTGAAAAAAATAAACTTACTATTTTTTATGTCTTCTTCTTACCTGTGAAAAAATTTCAATTTCAATATAAATCTTAAATATTCCCATTTATTTATTTGAAAATATTTTTACTAAATAATTAATTTAAAAAATATATAATTAAAAAAAATGAAAATTTTACAACACCTCAAAAATCAAATCTTTAACATATATCTAAAATTGCATAGTGAAAAAAATAATTTTCATTTAAAAAACCCACCCGAGAACAATCATTCCTCTTTTGTAACATAAGAAACAATGTATGAATAAAATTAATAAATAGACCATATTTTTTGTCATTTAAAAAACAATTACGTGTATTCTACACTCTAAAAACAACATTTCGTTAGTTTGTGGAATTTCATGAATGTGTACGGTTTTTGTGGCTATTGCCTTTAGAAAATCAATGAAACTGAAAATTCATGTTTATAAAGGTAAAAAACATACCAAAAAGTGGGACATTTTATTTATGATTTTTACCCATCTTCTACATCACTGAAGTGCCACCTTATTTAAAGTTGACCTATGCATTTCATTTAAAGGCATTCTCACCTAACCCTCACCTAACTTTTGTAGGGATGATTTTTAGCCATAAGATAGACTAAATATGAGCCCTGAGATCTAGGATTCAAACTAACCCTAATGTTCATTTTAGAAGGATTTTATTCAATCTTTTTGACTTATCTCCTCATTTCTATTTTGTAGAAGTTTTTGGGAGGAGAGGAAGGGGTAAGGAAGGAACTGTCCTTAGAAGGATAATGGAGCTCAAGATGGATACACACTATTTTATTTGTTTATACTATTTGTAGATCCTTGTAGGGTTTGGTATAAATTTAGCTTGTTATTCCATTTTACCCTCTCCTAAGGTTTAGCTAAACCATTTCATTTGTTGTTAAGTTATTTCATGGTATTTTCCTTACTTGCAAATTTGAGTATTTTGTACCTTTTTTTTAATCTATTTTAGATGAGCATATTTACAAATGATTCAAATATATATACCATAATTTATAATTGTGTATATATTTACATATATATAGCATATATATATCATACTATCACTAATTACCACATAATTTATATATAGTATATATAAATGGTATATATATATATATTAACATAATACCAAAAGTAGGGTCACAGGAAAACAAAATATACAGGCCGCGAATTAAACTATCAGTCGACTCTAAAAAAAGTGACAACGTTAAGTTTGGTGGGGGCTCGGTCCCCACCCACCATAATCAATGTTTAAATTAAAAAGGCATGGAGTCACCGACCCCACCCCCCATACCGTATACTATGGGGGTAGGGGATGGGGTCGGCACCCCCCCATTCCCCACTTCAAACTTAAATATAGCCCAATCAACCCGGCCAAGGGCCTAAGCCACCACACATTACCTTTTTTTTATAGAAGTTTCAAAGTGGTCTATCCAATTGCGATAGCATATATATATTATAATAACTGATCTCTACCATTCCTTACAATGATGTCTAGTAGAAACTTCCAATAATAATTTCCATTTAATATTCCCTTTTTTTATAAAAGAAAAAAACAATAGTAAGTTAATATATATAAAAATTTGTAAAAACATTTCTTTATAATTAGACATAATCATAATTACATCTAAGTAGGAATGTAACGTTTTTTTGTGTGTTTAAATTCTATTTAAAAACCTAAAATTGAAAGGATAATAGGATTTTTTACACAACTCATACCTTTAGAAAAATGAAGATATTTACTCTTCTAAACAATTTTACCGACGACTAAACCTTCATTCGTACAAATTGATAAGGAATGTAGCAAAACGTTCATATTTCTAAATACACTTTCTTTCAATAAGGAGTAATAAACTATTCGCCTTTTTTTCCTTCGTAAAAATACGAGTAAAATGAAAGCCATTTAACATAGAAATGCATTTTTAACAGATTCTAATACTTTAAAATGTGAACCATCACATTTTGGGGAAATAATTTAAAAGAGATGCATTAAACCATTTCAACCCATTCAAAAAAATTACTTCATGCAAAAATGTAAAATTTGAGTTTCCTTTCAAAAAACTAAACATTTTAAGATGAAAATTTCTCTTCAAACACTCTTAGAAAGTTTACAAGTAATAGGGATTGCCAAGTAATATACAACTTGCTTTCATGCATACAAATTATAACCTTCCCCAAAGTGATAATAAGAAAATGAACAAATTACAACATAAGGACTTTCACAAACACCTAAAATACAAGTTTCCATTACAGTCTTCTCTTCATCCACGCAACTTGTCGCTTCATCAATATTATAACTCTCTACTCTTCAATCCTTTTCCAACTCAGATCATAATACAAATCAAAAGGGGTATAGGAGATACTCTCCGCCAACCTATCATTCAATAAGGGAAATCCATCCCCTTTTTGGCCTGGAGCCCCCACTAAATAAAATTAGTGTCTTGAGAAACATTTGAATACCTTTTACAAAAATGGCTTCACAAAAAAATACAACAAAAAACTTCACACATTTCAATGGATTAAAAAACTTTTACAAACATTCTCAAAAAACACATATGCTTGCAATATCAACAGAAAAAAAAAAAAAAAAAAAAAAAAACAGACCAAAAAGGAAAATAATATTGAGAACCGCTCCATTTTTCCCTCCCAGTAGTTCATACTTTCATTCAGCAAAAGCCTCCCCCAAATGTGCATAATACAACAACAACACATTCTTATCTCTCCCTTTAAAAGTATGCAAAATATGTCCATGTTTTGATTTTCACTCCCCATACGACCTTGCAATCACACTCCCTCAACATTCATGTGTCACATCTACCTTTTCCTCCATAATGGTTTTTTTTTTACATAAATCCATTTCCCAACCTAAACTATAAGGCACTACTCAACCACAGCACAACAAAACTTCACAACACTCATATAAACATCACAAGCACATTTTTTCACATCCACACTATAATTAGAAAAAAAAAGGTTGAAAGAATCACACCTACTCTTTCAAAGCTTCCAAGAGGACATCACTCCACATATTTTGACAGCTTCAATCCAAGACACTACAAAAGCAACTACAACAAGCTCCCCAATTCTAAAAGTGCACGAGAAAGAAAATGAAAAAGTAATTCCCATCCATCGAATCCATCAATGAATAGAAATGGAATGTGAGGATGATAAGGTGGTTGCATGTAGGATGCCACTTACTAAGCCCATCCCTCAACACACAAGTCAACACCAGCCCAAACAATAAATGAACATGTAAGACTTATGACCACCCCACATGACACTCAAACTTTGCACAAAGAGTCCTACCAAGGCCAAATTTATTGTGGGTACGTAGAAATGAAATTTTTTCAATCATTTACACTCCAAATACTTTAAAAAGTCTAAAAATTAGCTCCCCATAATATAGTAGGTTTTTTTGTGGTAAATTTAGAGACACGAGACAAGATTATCTTGTTCCACAAGCCTCAAAAAAGGCCTCCCCAGTGCAAAATACCGAATTTTTAAGTTTGGGGGAAGTGGTACATAACACAAAAAACCAACACAATCTAATCTAAATCCACAATATTTAAGGACCATCTACCCTCATACTATTCAATTGTCACTCTCCTTATTTTTAGTTACCATTAAGTTTGTTTTAGCTAACTAAGACACATTAACAGTTGCTAATAAAATGACGATAATTTCCATAATTAAAAACATAACCACAAAATGAAAATAATAAAGAACATTACCCGCCTATTGCCCCACATGTGAGGTCACCCCCTAATGGAAACCTCATAACTACGCATGTAAAACACCCACATAAACATAAGACATAGTGAAAAATTTTCCATTTTGCATGCAATTTTCACAACACCCAACATCCTTACTGTGCTTTTTTTTTTTCCCTTATCCCCTTTCAATATATGTGACTAAAATATCCCTATAACCAAAAAGAATACCTCTCCCTCTCCTGTCTTCATAGCCACATCAAAAACATCGATAAATAATACATCTAACTAGAAATAAATAATTTCCATCAACTAAACTATTCCTATCTATAGCAACATATCAAATAATTCTGATCCTAACATGCAGAATTTATATTTCACTCACAACATCGAAAAAAGGGTTTTTTAATAAAGTATCACTTAAATGAAAATAGTGCAAAAAAACATTATCTAAATTTCTACCAAATTCATCTTGTGTACCATGATAAAAATGTTAATCAAAACAATGTCAATAGTTCAATCCTACATAATTCTATCCCTCTACTAATCAATTCTCATAATCAAAATGTCTTTAGTACTGACCAAAGTAATATTAACAATCAATATAGTTTTCGAAGAGGAGTTGGAACTAAATCCTGCTCCCCCCTTAGATTTAAATTGCTCCTAGAAGTAACTAATTAGGTGATGAAACTGGGGTTCGTACAAGGGTTTTGTTTATCCTCCCAATTGACTCACACCTAGTCAAACCCCTCATGATTTATAGGCCCAGGGTCCCCTACACTCTATGTGCACCTGGGCCAACAGTCACCTACCGCTGCTCCTATACCCTGCAATGCGTCTAAGATAATAATATAAGAGGGATATTAGAATTTACCTAGATAGAACATAACCAAAATACATCATCACACAGACCAAAATGGGTGGTAAAGGCTAGATGATAAGTTAAGGACTGATCACTCCAACATCTTGAATGGACCCATGAAATAAGAGATAACTTAGAGCATTTTCCCATGTTATAGGTATCTTATGATGTCCGACATTAAGAAACACCTTTGTGCCACCTCATAGTCTTGTCAACTCTCCTTTGAGTGCATATTTTCTTCTGTCTTCTTGTGCCTCTTGAAGCCTTTTTCCCTAACCAAACAACCTATTGGCTGCTCTATGGTCCCGTAAAAAAGATGGGTCCAAGATATACTTTTTGTCCTCCTCGTTTTTTTCCCAACTCATGGTGTCCTACCCCATACCATAAATTCTTGAAAGGTAGCAATATAAATAGACCTCTAATATGTTGTATAGAAACATCCACTAGGTAAAATACTCCTCCCACCTTGATTGATGATCCATAACTTTACATGTGAAGCAGTCCTCTACAATCTGATTCCCCAATCTACTACCATCTTTATTTGGATGATAATTTATACGGAGATGATACTCATCCCAAGGGCATGTTTCATGGTAGTCAAGAAATGAGAGGTGTATAAGGGATACGGTCACCTTCATTCGTACAAATGATAAGGAATGGTAGCAAAACTTTCAGTACTTTCTAATACACTTTCATGTTCAAACGGATAATAAACTATTCTCTTTTTTTTCCTTCTTAAAATAACAGTAAAATGAAAGCCATTTAACATAGAAGTGAATTTTAACAAGATGCCAATACTTTTAAAATGAAACCTACACATTTGGGGAATCAATTTACAAGATATTCATTTACCATTTTCAACCCATGTTTCAAAAAAATTACTTCATGAACAAATGTAAAATTTGGTAGTTTCCTTTCAAAAAACTAAACATTTAAGATAAAATTTCTCATTCAAACACTCTTAGAAGATTTACAAGTATAGGGATTTGCCAAAGTAATAATACAACTTGCGTTTCATGCAAGACAAATTTATAACCTTCCCTCAAGTGAGAATAATGGAAATGACAGATTACAACATAAGGACTTGTCAACAACGAAAAAATACAAGTTTCCATTACATGTCTTCTCCAGCTTGTCGCTTCCATATATACTCTTCAATCTTTCAAAACTCAGATCATAATACAAATCAAACGGTTATAGGAGATACTCTCCGCCAAACCTATCATTCACTAAGGGTTAAATCCATCCCCTTTTTGGCCGGAGCCCCACAAAATAAAAATGAGTGAGCTTGAGAAACATTTGATACCTTGTTACAAAAAGGCTTCCACAAAAAATACAACAAAAAACATTCACACCTTTAAATGGATATCAAAAACTTTTACAACATTCTCAAACAAACATATGCTCAATAATCACCCAAAAATGAAAAATAAATATAAACCGCACCATTTTCCTCCAGTGAGGTCAACTTTTCAAAAAGCCGCCATGTGCATAATACACAACCAAAACATTCTTATCTCTCCCTTTAAAGTATGCAAAAATATGTCCATGTTTTGATTTTCACTCCCCATACGTGAAACTTGCAATCACACTCCTCCAAATTCAGGTGTACATGCTCCCTTTTTCTCTCCATAATGGTTACATAAATCCATTTCCCATCCTAAAAACTTAGGCAACTACCAACCACACACAACAAAACACATTCACAAACCACTCATATAAAACATAACAAGCAAATTTTTTCCAACATACACACAATTATAATAGAAAAAAAAAGTGAGTTTCACACCTACTCTTTCAAGGCTTCCAAGAGACTAACTCCAAATATTTTGAAGCTTCAGACAAGCCACACTACAAAAGCAACTACAACAGCTCCCAATTCTAAAAGTGCAAAGAGAAAGAAAAAAGAAAAAGTAATTCAAATCCATCGATGCCTCAATGAATGAAATGAATGGAGGATGATAAGGTGGTTGCATGTAGGATGCCACTTACTAATCCTCCATTACCAACACAAAGTCAAACACATGCCCAAGGACAATACTGAACATGAAGACTTTGACCAAACCCCACATGACACTCAAACTTGCACAAAGAGTCTACCAAGGCCCCAAATTAGTCTGTGGTAAGTAGGAAAGTGAATTATTTCAATCATTTTACACTCCAAAAAATACTTTAAAAAGGTCTCTAAAATTAGCTCCCAAATATAGGTAGTTTTTGGGTAATTTAAGAGGACACGGGGACAGATTGTAGCTTGTCACACAAGCCTCAAAAACTGCCTCCCAGTCAAAATCCGAAATTTTTTAAGTTTGGGAAGGGTACATAACACAAAACAACAAAAAATCTAATCTAAATCCACAATATTTAAGGACCATCTACCCTCATAACGATTCAATTGTCACATCCTATTTTATGTTAACAAATTAAGTTTGTTTAGCCTAAATAAGACACATTAACAGTTCTGGCTAATAAATGACTATATTTCCGAATAATTAAAAACATACCAAAAATGAAAATAATAGAACATTACCTATGGCCAAATTGTAGGTCACCCCCTAGAAAACCTCATAACTTACGCATGTAAAAACACCACATTAAACATAAGGACATATTGTAAAAATTTTTCCATGATTGCACAACACCCAAAACATCCTTCTGTGCTTTTTTCCCTTATCCCCTTTCAATATATGTGATTAAAATATTCCCGTATAACACAAAAGGAATACCTCTCTGGCTTATTAGCCACATCAAAAAACATCGATAAATATACATCTAAATAGAAATAAAAATTTCCATCCAACTAAACTAATTCTATCATATATCAACATATCAAATAATTGATTCCTAAACATGCATGGATTATAATTCAACTCACAAATCGAGAGTAGAAATTATATATAAACTGGAAATAGTGCAAAAAAACAATATCTAAATTTCTACCAAGTCATCTTGTGTAACATGATAAAAATGTTAATCAAACATGTCAATAGTTCAAATACCTACATATTCTATCCTCTAATAATCAATGTTCTTCTCATAATCAAATGGTCTTAGTATCGGACCAAAGTAATATTAACATAATAAATATAGTTTCGAAGAGGAGTTGAACTAAATCCCTCTCTCCCTAGATTTGAATTGCTCCTAGAAGTAACTAAATTAGGGGAGGAAAACTGGGTTCGTAACAAGGTAGTATCCTCCCAATTGACCTCACACCATAGTCAAACTCATGACTTTATGGCCCAGGTCCACATCTATGATGCACATGGGCTCAACAGTCACCTACGCTGCCTCCATATACCTCAATGCATAGGTTTTTCTACATAATAATAAGAGGGAGGGATATAGAATGACTAGACTAAGAACTAAACATTAAAATACATATACACACGAGACAAAACTGGGTGGTAAGGCTCTAGATGATAAGTTAAGGGGACTGATCAGCCAAACATCTGAATGACCATGAAACTAGAGATAACCTTAGGAATTTCCATGATGTGTATAGGTTCTTTATGATGTCTGGAAATGAGAAACACCTTCTGTGACACCTCATAGATATGGTAACTCTCCTTTGATGGGCATATTCGTCTGTCTATCTTGTGCTCTGAAGCCTTTTTCTAACCAAAAACAACCTATTGATCTTATGTCTGTTGTAAAAAAGATGGTCCAAGATATACTTTGTCCTCTCGTTTTTTCCCAACTCAGTGGTGTCATACAATCCATGACCAATAAATTCTTGACAGGGGAGCAATATAAATAGAACTCTAGATATTTTTATAGAACCCATCTAGGTAGAAATACTCCTCCACCCTTGATTGATGATCCATACCTTACATGAACATGTTCCTCTAAATCTGATTCACCCATCTATCTACCCATCCTTTATGTGGATGATAATTTTATACTGAAGATGATACTCATCCAATGGCATGTTTCATTTGGGGTAGTCAAATGAGAGTTGTATAGGGATAACGGTCACATATCATCTACAGGGAATCCTAGTATCCTGATTAATGCCTCTAATTACACGTGTGTCCTGCACTAGCTTTATATGTGGTCTTGAATAAGAAAATGATCCACTTAATCAATCTATCCCTTGACCATGATGGCATCATGGCGTTATGTATATGCCATAGCCCTACTATGAATCCATGAAATAGTGTCCATTTCAACTCCAGTATATCGTGTGGTAGAATAGCCAGTAGATTCGAAGGCTTAGCCTCACCCTCTAACAACTCTCAACAACGTGAAGAAAAACGAGACTACCTCTTCTGAAGAGCTCTCCAGTGGTAGAGGTGTATCAAGGTGGCATCATATTCTTCACCCCTAGATGGGATAAATAAGGTCATGATGACATTTCTAATAAGATATTCCTTCTCAACCTCCATCCCTAGTTACATATATCTAAGCCTCTGTGTTTGAATATTACATATGACTCTAATCCAAAACCATCAAAGTTCCTCAAGGGGCTCTGAGTCGCAATATCTTATCTATCTCAAGGTAACATTTTCATGGGAAGCGTCTACAAAATCATGGTCATCAAGTATGTACTAACTATTAGAGCCATAAACAAGTGCTTGTCTCTAAAAGCATATGCAACCAAATTTCTCCTTTCCCATTACATGATTAATACATGGAAAGCTCACATAGAAAACTCCATCGAAGGTCACTAACAAGCATTGAGATTGGGTTGCATGAAGAGGTGACAATACTAAAATGATAGTCTGAGAATGAATCTCATGCCTAAAAGGAAATGTATCCCTATAACCAAATCAGAATAGACTATTGAAAGCTCAAGATCATGAGTCGGGTAATTAAAGCTCAAACCTTGAGTTTTGAGACTCAAATGCTACCACTTGGCCCGATTGATCAATATCCCCTCCTAATTCTACCAAAAGAAAGCATTGGTTGCCAGACGAAGAATTTCCAGGATTATAGACTGCAAGAAGAGTAATGTCATAAAGGTATTCCTTAGTGTTCTGAAGTCCTATCACATCTATCTGACCAATGAGCTCTTATTATCTATTGAATGGATTGATGGCGTAGTGCGGCAATTGGATTAGAATTACTGAAAAAATTTCGTCATGTAGTAAAAGCCCACCAATCTCATGACATTGTCACCTCAGTCATAGTAGTGGGTGTGGACAATCCATAATGCTCTAATCTTGGAAGGATCAACACCCAAATTATACACGATGATTGGGAAGAAAAGCCCACTTCCTAGGTTCCCATAAAGTTTGCTCGGTCATGACGAAAACTACATCACCTGACAAAAGGTTGCTCCTTGTTGCTCTATAGGTACATGAGTATATCATATTTCATCAATAAACATTACACCACAAAGAGATCCAAAAATGGTTAATGAACACCCCGTTCATCAAAATAATGAACACTGTGTTTAGGGTAATTTTTCCATTACCGAAATGGCCACAACATATGAATCATAGTGCCATATCTCGTATGAAAAAAGTTGTCTTGTGGGACATCTACCTCTTGTAAGCCTCAACTAATGATAACCATACTTAAGATCTATTAGAAACATTGTGGCCTCCTTCAATGATCAAACAAATCATCGATGCGAGGAAGGGGCTAACGATTCTGATCGTCTACTTTGTTCACAGTCTATAGTTCACAGATAACCTGTAACAATCCATCTTTATTTCATCAAAAAAATCACTGGTGCACCTGGATTGGAAGACACTAGATAGATTAAAGCCTTCTCAAGAAGGCCCTCTAGCTGCAACTTGAGATCACACAGCTCCAAGGGTTGTCATTGCTTATATGAGTGCATGAGATAGGCTCCATCTCTCAGAACCAAGTGAATTGTGCAAAGTATATCTCATGTGGGGGAGGCATCCCTATGTATCTCACTATGAAAAACATTTAGAAAAACTCTTGGCAAAAGCATACAAGCAGTGAAGGTCCCACTAAACCCATTTGCGAACCTACTCAGTAAGTCAAAAATGGAATAACATGAAAAACCCATTGCACACACACTTCAGTACGTAGTGGTAAATAGTGTGAATAGAGTGGTCTCTAACTTAGATATCACTGCTCCACACCTAAAATAATCTATACAAGATATAACCTTACTGAAGATCCAACTAGGCTTGTGTGAAGACAACTGATCTGTGCAGAATGATCATTCAGATAAGAACCACAAGGAGGAGTATGAAGGATTCCAAAGTCATGGTAAAGGGTTCTAGGATCAGTAGCACTTTATGACTATGGATGCTACTATGATCTTGGTCAAAAAGCCAGTCTCGACATACCACAACTAAGGAGCTTCTAACTTCCACTAGCCTACATTTCTTGTTACTAATGATGGAGAAATGGAAGTATTTTAAGAGCCCTTTATCAAATTAGATTAGGGGTTAAATACCAACAATGCTTCTTGTGTCTGCATAATCACAGTGCCCAGGTGCTATATCCTGGCAATTCTGACCATTAATAAATTGTGTGGCTGCTAGCCAGTTACAACCATAGGATCAGTAACAATTTCCCTATTTTGGATTAGCCAATTAATGAGGGCACTCTCTCCAATGATGTCCAATAGAACACCACAATCCTAGTAACTACTTGGTCCTCTCCACTTATAGATAGTCTCGAGGGCTAGTAGGTCCAATGTTGTAGAACCTGAATACAGTATAGATCTTTGGGGTGTTGGTTGATTACTCCTACCAAAGTGCTCGAGTTGGATCTTATGTCTACTGGGACCCTAACTAAGAGGCCCATATTAAGCCCTCTCTGAGGATATGGTCACTGTAGAGGTTGAAAGGGCGGTCGAGTAGTTGTTGCCGTTATTAAGGAGGATAGAAGGAAGAATTTGTGCTTAAAGTGAGTCCAACACAAGGAGAGGAGCTTATCCTCAACCTTATCCACTTTTGTTTGTAGATGCTCCTCACTATATACAATCCTGCCTAAGTCTTCCCCATGGTTCCTCTCTATGTAGGAATCTCGCATTCCGCTAATAGTTTGCAGAAATATAATAGTTGCCCCTGCTAAGTCTAAGTTAAGGACCTAGATGAATCCTATGAACCCTAAATTGCTTGTCCTTGCATATAGTTACATACTAAGTAGATCTAAAAACTGACTGTCATAACTCTGCTACTGATCTTGGACACTTTGTTCGCAAGGTCATGGAAACTCATGCGATCCAGTTGCTCGGGATGAATCTCTTCGATATATATCTAACTCCTGAATGATCTTTGAAGAGCTCTTAGGTAACTATCTATAAATCCACATGGAAATTTATTCTCATCAAATTCCTCCACTAAATTGATGCCATCTTTAAAAGGTATGATGGAAAATATGATCTTTCATGTTGGAGAAAACAAGGAACATAAATGCAAAGGATATTCTTAAGAGCAACAAACTTAAACCAACAATGCCTCTTCCGAAAAATCCGACTGTGTCCCTAAAACAATGAGGGGGGGGTGTTGTAACTTTTATCTCTCTTATTGATCTGTTGTCATTGTTATTTGTCCCCTGGGTCTCCTCATAATCATCTCGTAGCCTAGGGTACCTCAACCTATCTCTTGACATGTTGGCTTATGTTTGTGCTGCGTAGTGGTGACCATTTCAACCAAAATTCCACGAATGGGAATTATCTGACCCTATTCCTAATCACTCTGACGAAAGGGTGCAGACAAGCCAGCCTCCAAAATGACTCTTTGTCCTGTCTGCTAGGCGACCCTATTAAAGATCCTCACGTATACCGAGGCATTACATTTTGTATGTCTACAACATTCTAGGGAAAAAGAATTTCTACATCATGATCTAGGGGTGGTAGGTCAGGTCCAAGTAATAAACCCTCATCTGGCTCATTACATCCTACAAGACCAAGGTGAGGAGTAGTTAACATCATCTAGTTCGTTTTGGTGTTCTATTTTTCAAAACATTGTTTAAAACAAAACTTATCATGCAATGTTGTGTGTTCTAGGTTCGCTTTGGGTTAGTTTACTTGTTTATGGTGTGTTCGTGCTATAGTCCAGTGATGCGTAGGTCCAAGTATTCAACCCATGGCTCTGATCAGATACCAAGTATCACGGTCCGCAAAATTTATTGCACAAAACCCAAATAAAATAACAAGTTAAATTGAAAAATTTACTGATAATTTTTTTCTCCGTTCAACAAATTAGTTAACAAATTTAAGTATTTCTCGATTAGAAACCTATCATTTTTAATTATCATTAATTACATATTATTTAACCTACAGGTTCTGGTTTTTTTAAATCCCTAGTTACCATTTTTAATTTAATTTAGTACATCGTTCAAAAGTAATTTAAAATTTAATTATTCTATGGCTAAAGTCTAAAATTTTCCCTCCATTTAATCAAATATATTAATTTTAATCGATATAAATATTTCTAACTACTAAAGGGGTTGAATTTGATTTAATTAAATACAAGGTCATGGATTTTCTTAAGGGTCACTAACTAAACAGTATGAAGGATAAAAATAATTTTTAACTTCTACATCACTTAAATGGACCCATTTAAGTTTATAACCATGATTTTATTTAAAGCATTCTCCCCATACCCTCACCTTAACTGTTCTATTGTGTTTTTTAGCCATAGATGGATTAAATATGCGCCTAGATATTAGGATTCAAAAACTAACCCTAATACTCTTTTTTGAAGGCTTGTATTATTCTTTTTGACTTATTTCCTAATTTCTATTTTGCAGGGTGGGTTTTGGGAGGAGAGGAAGGGGAAGGAAAGAATAATGGAAGGATAATGGAGTCAACATGGATACACACTATTTGATTTGTTGATACTAATGGTAGATCTTCAGGGTTTTTGGTATAAATTTAGCTTGTTATTCCATTGTACACTTACCCATGGTTTGTCTAAATTCATTGTTGTTAGATATTTCAGTTTTTTTCCCTACTTGGGAATTTGGGTATTTTGTACTTTTTAAAATCTATTTTAGAGGGCATATTTACAAATATTCAAATGATATACCACAATTTATAAGTGTGTATATTTGTTATATCTATATACATATACGTAGAGATAAAGGGCGGGGGTCGCGACCCCACTCCTCATCACATTTACTTTGGGGGGGGGTGGGTAAGGAGGACCCCCCATTCCCCAGTACAAAAAACAACCCAATCGTCGGACAAGGGCGAAGTCACACCTATTACCTTTATTTTTTTGATAATAAGAATTTTTATCTATAAACAATTGTGATTAAATTATATCTTTACACACACACACACATGTTATATATATTATATATGTATAATATTTCAATATTAATATCATATATATGTAATTATATTAATGTCACTAAATAATATTAAAATAATCATGTCCAATTTCAATCCATTTTAAAAGAAAAAAAAATCTAATAAGTAATATAGCTAAAAATTTGTGAAACATTTCTATATAATTAAACTTATCAAAATTCATCTAAGTAGGATGTATTTTTTTTTGTGTTTATTCCATGTTAAAACTAAAATTGACGCTAATAACATTTATTACACAAACAAAGGAAGATTTTACTAATTCTAAAAAATTTCGAAAATTATTTTCCTTCCTAAACTTTGATGAACAATGTATAAAACAATTTCATACTTTTTTTAATACCATTTCTTTTCAATAAGGCGTAATAAACTATTTTTTCTTGTCTTCTTACAATAACAATTAAAATGGACAACCATTTCACATAACAAGTTCATTTTAGCAAGATTTCTCAATACTTTTAGAAATGACACATATCACATTTTGGGATAATGAAACAAGTCAATTAAAAGATGAATACCATTTTCAACCCATTCCAAAATTCCACTTCACCAAAACAATGAAAAATTTTTTGGTAGTTTCATTTCACACAAAAATAACCACATTTTAAGATGCCAAATTCTCATTTAAACACTCTTATAAGAGTGTACAAGTTATAGGGATTCAAAAGTAAGAATTAACTTCATATCAAAGAATACAAATTTACAATCTTAACACTCCAAAGTGGGACGGGAAAATGAAATAACAAAAATAACAACATAAGGAATTTAACAAGGGCCACAAAATACCAGTTCTCCATTGCAGTTCTTCTCCAATGTTTTAAGTTTCAATCTTGCCACACTTTATATTTCAAAACTTACTCACAATACAAAAAAAAAGCTGTACATGCGATGCTCTCCCAAACATATCATCCAATAAGGGAGAATCCCTCCCCTTCTTTCCCCCAAGCCCCAATAAAAATAATGATGGCATTCATGAGCAAATTGACAAATTTCACAATAATGGCTTCCACACAACAACAATACAACCAAAAACATTCAACACATTTAAATGGACATATCACCCAACTTTTAAAAATTTCTCAAACAACAATAGGATGATATCAAATCAAAAATGAGAAGGATATGGGATAAAATCTCATTTTCATGCAGTGAGTAGGAGTTTCACCAAATTCTTAATGTGCATAGACAACACAAAACATTCATTATCTCTCCCCTTAAAAATGTAAATAAATACGTCCCCCTGCTTTTCCTTTCACTCCCCATAGGTGAAACTCCAATAAAACTCCTCAAAAATGCATGTCTCCACTCTCCATTTTCCTCTCCCCCAATTGGTCCCATAATCCATCTCCCACTCTCAAAATAAAATCAACGGACCCAACTAATATAAAAAAAACACATCAAAACATTGATACAAAAATTAGAGCATAATGTTTTGCGTCCATAAAATAATAAGAAAAAAGATGGAGATCCTACTCTCATCAAGCTTCCAAGAGCTTCATACCACACGATTTTGATACTTTCCAGCCAAGCACACATACAAAAAGCAATTCCAACAACTCCCAATTTCGAAAGCACAAGAGAAATAAATGAATACAAGTAATCCAAATCCATAAAAGTCATAAATAAATAGAAATGGGATGGAAGAGGATGAAGTTGGTCTATGTAGGATGACATTCATCATCTTTTTTATCCATCCTACAGAAAATCAAACACCATGCCCATAGATAATAAAATTTAACATGTAGACTTATGAACAAGCCCACATGAACTCAAACTTGCACCACCAAGTCTACGCAAGGAAAAATAATTGTGGTTAACTAGGGAAAGTTCAATATTTTCACCATTAAAACTCCAAAATTCCATAAATCAGTCTAAAACTAATTGCCGATGTACTATAAGTGGGTTGTTGGGTAAATTTTTTAAGAGGCATGAGACAAAGCCTTCTCTTGTCCTCCAAATAAATAAAAAATTTCCAAGGAAAAATTCTAATTTTGATATTGGGAAGGTACACAACAAAATAAACTAAAAAATCGAATCTACATCCCCAACGAGATTTCCGGGATCATCTACCCTCATAACTATTTTATCGTCAACAATCCTATGTTAGTTGAAATAATTAAGTGGGATTAACTAATTAAGAAACAATTAACAATTGCTAGTAAAGTGAGTTAAATTTCCAAAATAATAACATAACACAAAAAAAAACACACACAAAATTGAAAAGGAATAGAACATTCCCCCATGAGAAAACTCCTAACTGTAGGCTGCCAAAAACAACATAAACATAAAGACCATAGTTGTCAACTTTAGGCCATGTTGCACAACACTCGACCATCCTTCTATGGGTGGTCACTATCCCTTTCAAGTGTATGTGATAAAATAATCCTTGCTAGAAGAAAAAAAATACCTCTTGGCTTCACAAACTAACGCAAAAATAGAGAAAAATAAGGCATGTACATAGAAAGAAATCAATAATCATAATCTCTAATAGTAATTCTACCATCTTTCAACATATCCAATATTGATCCTAACCCATGAGATTATAATTCTACTCAAAACATTTGAAGAGTAGAACAGGACTGTATAAATCTAAAATAGATCAAATTAACATAATGAAACAGTCTACCAATGCATCTAGTGTAACATAATCAAAAGTGAATCACAATGTCTTAATAGTCCAAATATCAGTATGTCTATCCTATACTGATCAAGTTCATAATCAAAAATGTGAAACGTATAGTCCAAAAGTAATGTCAACATAAAAAATATACTATGAAGAGGATGGGGCACTACAAAAAGTAAACATGAGTGGGACATAAGAACTTTGGTAATAAATATGCAATTTACCATGATAAGGAGGACAGCCTTCATGATCTATAAGAAAAATTTCCTTTTCCAAACTGATCTAGAAAATATTTCCATTCATGAGAGCGATAAGTGATTCAATTGTTAAAAAAGGATTCCAAAAAAACTTAAGATATTGACATTTGAATCACTTTCTATTCTAGAAGATATATCCATGGGGGAAAGATTCATGCACAAACTCCTTATAAAAGTGAGCCTTCTATTAAAATTCCAACCAAAGGTGAGGCAATTAACATCCACTATGTAGATAAATATTTTTTAACATTAGCCTAATCTTCATGTTGAGAGAGGAACAAATCATCTAAAATTGAACCATTGACGAGATGATCAAAAGCTAAACTTAGGCTAAATGAAATTTCTTTCACCATGACCAATTTAATGGCATTGGCCAAGAAGAACCTCGGAAAAAAAAATTTTTACGAACCCCTAGATTAGAAAGGGGAGTCGGGAGCAGCGACGGGAACCTTGCAAATGGATCAAAATATCCCAAAAACGTTTAGGAACACCATGAAAAAGAGGCGAGTAAAGGTTGTGATAGAATAAAACATATCCACAATAGTGATAAAGATAAAACACAAAACCTAGAGAGATTGAGCATGGAAACAGCAGTGTCATCTTAAACGATCGATTGATTTCTTATAATCATTTTTAATAAACGGGATTTTTATTTGAATAGCCGAGCTCAATCACCTTACCTGCGAAGGTTGAAATAGTTTATTCCGAAAGTGTCTCCTTTAGATAATCATGTCTTTCTTACAGATAACCAAAATGAGCATCTAGGACATTTCCTTTAATTCACAATTTAAAGGGCCATCGTAACTATTATACAAATAAATTGCTTGTTAGAAAAAAGAAACACACTAGATGAGCTCTCTATCTTCCTAGAGGGTGTAATATTTCATTCCTCAAGGTAGTAAGGAGGGTTCTGCGAGTGTAAATTTATGGTAGGCATGGTAGAAGAACTAGGTGTGGTGAGCCAAGTTGAAAAAAAAAGATTATTCCTATAACAAAATTTTGAAACATACGTTAACCTCCAGGGAAAACCCTTGGAAAGTAGCGAGAATGTTTCGATGAGTAAGGGAAATTGTCTCTTTGTGACGGCAGAATGGAGACATAGAAGTATTAGAGGAAGTATCAATGGGATTAGGAAGGCTGTGAACTGAGAATTGGTAGTTTGTGGTTAACAATCTTGGAAGTTTTGGAGAAGGTAGGGACTGGGGGATTTTCTAAGGTATTTTGTCAACAAATGGTGGGTAACATCTTGGCTTTAGGATGAGCAGGACACAACATTGAGGCTTTGAATTTTTTTATATGCTTTAGGTATAGAAACGAAAATCCCAATGTATGGAGTACCAAATTGGGCATAGATTTGTTTTTCACAAAGGTTAATTGAATTGAACTTGTGACTGTATCAAAATAATCGATCACATGGATTCCATGGTTTCATTGAGGTTCTTATTAAGGCTGACCTCGTAACACAAAAATTTTAATCAAGGTTTGAAAATATAGAACAAAATAGGTTCTTAGTACTGGACCTAACAAAAGGAGAGAATGAGTACATTAAATGATAACAGGGAATGGAAGACTAGAGAAATTCACCCACAAATCGGGGGAGCCTGAGAGTATATTCTTGAAAAACCAATACTCGCAAGTTAAAGGGGACAAAACTGCAAGGGAATTCTTAAACATATAGTTGGAGAATTTATTTAGCAAAGCAGTTGTATTGATGGGGTTAGCAAAATGGAATAAATTAAAAACCCTGTAGTCTATTCTATACAAAGGTCAAACTTTAGACAAATTGGGACGAGTGGTTTTACACCAATAAGCAAAGCATAAATTTTTAGAGGGGGATCTTCCAAAAAAATATTTATCATCCTGTGGAGCTAAACAATGAACACATAATTGCTTCAATAGATCATTAGATATAGGGACAAAACATTACGTGTGGGAATAAATTGGGTAACTAATTCCTCAGTTGCTTAATGGAGGCATATCAGAGTTCGTAGACAATCCAAAATAACATGAATATGTGAATGGATGTCATTTATAAATTGTTATTCCAAAAGGTAAGAAGCATTAGAAAACCAAAATAATACAAGTGGCATTGCCTGGAGAAACAAATTTGTATGAAGGGAGGATTAAAAAGGGCGAACTCAAATAAGTATATTGTATAGTATATAAGAAAAATCTTGGTTTTGACCTATATATATAAGAAAAAATGTATAGTATATAAAACCCTAACAAAACTTTTTGATCAAATACTTATAACAGATAAACAAAACAATCGAGTTTGCTATTTGAAAATTGTTAATTTCAAGATTACTATTTTATATATTAAAGTATTTTTTTGTTTTAATATTATATTAATTTTTCCCATTTTAAATTAGATTAATTAACATTAACTTAGCTAACATTGTACCTTTAACCGTTATAGTGATTTGTATAGTTGATTTATTATATCTTCCGAAGGAAGGGTATATTGTCTTGGGACACAAAAAAATACTCATTTGATTGTTTCATCAAAATGTGACATGGTATTTAAATGATATTGGACTAAAGTTTTTATGTGACAATTTTGTATTTAGGATCCACCTATTAGCTACCCTTTATGGTCACTGTTGGGGGAAAATAGATTTTTATTGGCTTGCATTTATGTGATCACTGGTTATGATGCCAGCGGACAGGTCTGATACTTTTGTGTGGCTCAAGGTAAGAGGGCTGTTTGTTTTTTCAAAGATTTAGGTCTCGGAATCACGGCCTGTGACCAAGGATTGGAGCTCTGGAAGGAATGTTTCTAATGCTATGAATATAGACTGAAAATTTAAAGACTTAAGGTTACAATCATTGAGCCATGAGAAGAGATAGGGTGCTTTGATTGGTCATCTAGCATGAAATTTAATGAATTGGATTTACAAGCGTTAAGAAAAACCTGTCAACAATGGCACATGAAATCTAAGGTTTGATGTCATGTGGTGTAATCTATAGAAAGTATCATCAATAGCCTTCCAATCAGAAGCGTTAAGATTGCGTAATGGTTTCTTCGAAATAGGAAACCAAAATGGCAATGGAACAGGTTTCAATTGTGTCTGGGATGAAACATTTCTCTATTTTTTGTCAATAGTCTGAATTAACATCAGTGTAGGGAGTCTTTTAGCGAAAACTAAAATTTCCATTCTTTTGACCTCTGCGAGTGTGGAGTTCTAGATAGGTACGTTAAATCGAAAAGAGAAAAAACTAGTTTTTGTAGTGACAAGAAGAACTGAAACTTGTGTTACTATTGGCTCGCTTCTAGAAACTTGAGCAGCTTGAAGCACTACTAGCCAATGGGTGGAATGAATGTTTGCAGGCTTAATGTGGCCATGGTCTAGGGATTGCCATTCAATGTGATTGAAATGTGAGAAAATGAATGGGAGAGAGGGTTTATGATGTGGCATTTTGAGGGATACGAAGGGAGTCAGATTCGTATGGCAATTTTGGGAGTTGATTTTCAGTAAAAGCACAGGTTTTATTCATTCTTCTCTCTATTTACTTTTTCTTTCTTTTCTCTTTTGTTTCTTAGGATAACAAAACACATTTTAGTTAAAAGAAGTAGTGACATAAATTCGAGCACAAGCGAGCACCTCTTCCCATACTCGTATCTTCAGGTGACCTCATTTATATCTAATACAATATATCCTTATTAATTTAATTCTATTCTCATTAAATGTTTCGAAATGTCGGCCTTGGATCGATAAACCCACCTGTTCACTTGACACAGCCTTAACAATCTGAACAAAAACCCCCCCCCCCCCCCCGTTGAATGTATATAAAATTGATAAAGGTTTGAATATTCAGAGGGAAACACCATTTTGTAAGGAGTTTAGATGAATGGCCAGTCTATTATTTTTGAACAATCCACCAAGAGCACCTGCAACTAGAGTCTGATAAACTATTGAATTCAATGATGCTTCAGGATGTTATACATATTTAAAGTCTCATGTCAGAACAAGCTGGGAAGATGTTATAAAAAGTTGCAAAGTCTAGTTGTACACTGACAGTGGGCCATTTCTCTAACGTTTCCACGCCTATTTCAAAAACTAACCACTTTTGTGCATATCTGTAATCATTGTTGTCTATGAGAAGACCATTTCCCTAGGCATTTTGTCAAACAATTCAAAATGCTTGTGTATGCTTCCAATTTGCGCATACATATCTTCCACATAAATTACAAATACAAACATCGATAAAATTTCCTTCAATTTATGGCCTTGATTGATGGCATACCTGTTCTAAGCTCCCATTCAGCATACGGTTGGGAGAATTATAGGAAAATGTGGTGCAAAGCCTAGATTTACAACTGATAATTACATTTTCTTAAATCTTCACAGTCTTTTAAAACCCACCCCCAATTTTGTGCATATTCTACACAATTTCATTGAATTCCATGATACACCTCTTTATGGTCATTCTATCAAACAGTTAACGTGCCTCGTGTGGTGTGTCAACATTCTCTCTTGTCTATGAGGCATCACGACCACAACATCTGACAAAAACCCACTATTTAATATGAGTGATGGATATGCACACCTTCTTCTAAACATCCCATTTGGCATAGCCAGGGATTACTGAAAAAGTTGTGTGGTACAGGCTTACATGACACTTACATTTCTCAACTTTGTTATAGCATGCTCAAGGCATACATGTCCTGTATGTTGGGTTAGCAATATTACAGCCATTTTCATGCTCTATCTACAAGATTGTGTTGGGTTTGTTTGAAAGCATAGCCCTTTTCTATTTTCCTAAGACAATTTGTCAAAACTTTGATACCTCTGCTAGAGATGTTTTTTTTTTCTTGTCTTTTTCACATACAATATAACAAATAAATTATCTTTTGTACCTTGTGCTATTGAGGATTCCATTGCATTTCCTACATTGATTCAACTATTACAATAGCAATTTTATACTAAACCTTCTCAAATATTTATTCAATTGTTTATTCGTATTTTCATTGCATTACTTATTTGTCGATGAGGGTGAGCTTTGTGTTCTTACCACAATACAATTGCGGGAGAGATTTGAGATCAACTTGGGAGAAGGACATAGTTCATAGAATTAAAGCATCAGATAAGCTATATAAACGGCGTTCATCCATTTTCTCCTAAGTAAGACTGAGATTAAAGAATGACCAGGATGCATCTAGATTTGGCAGAAGAGACATTTAGACATTAACTGAAGAAGACCACAAAGACCACTAGGGACAAAAAAAAAACATTCCCTCATTTAAAACATTTTCTTTTTATGTTTTGAACGAAAAAATATTACATAATCTTTCTAATAGTTAATACCATTATAATCAAAAAATGCTTGAATTCTCTCATCTTGCATCAGTCATAGATATGGACAATGGCCTACCACCCTCTTAAATAAAGACTAGATGTCTCTTAGGCCAGGAACATACAGAACCCCATTCTGCAATATGGTATAATCACCAATGAACAGATAATAAGTCCAAGACTGACTAAAAACAATATGTCTCAAAGAAGCTATTGATAATGCACTCGTTGAGAGGCCATCCTTCCTACTTATCTCTAAATTTCACCTTCTGCAAGATAATTTTAATCCCGATTGGGATAAGATTATCATTTAGAGAGAAAAACATTGAAATGAAAATATTTGAAAAAGGAAATCTAAGCACTAATTTCTCATAACAGACATATAAAATTATATTAATTAAAAATTATATGCCCCACCATTGGTTGTTAGGCATTTGGTCTTGTATCTCAATACAAGTACATCTTTAAATGAAATTTTACAGGACCTAAGAAGAATAGCTTGGGCATACCATTGCATATTCCTAACCCATTCTGATTCGTTTGAGGCCATCCCAAGAGAGAAGTTACTTTAGGCTTCCTTCTCATGAAACACTCTTACTTGATATCATTTTCCACATTGACAACCACATCATGCATGGACCAATAACACACAATCCCTCTCATTAACCAATCCTCATCTCTAATTTTGGGAGAATCTGATGTATGGTGATAGTATAAATACATTCTGAAAAAAAAATACTTAAGTTATGTTTGATTGGATATCCACATATTATTTATAATTCTTATTTTGGCACATCCTAAGAGATTATAGAAAAAATGCCATCTTGTTTTCAATCCTCGTATCCTAGCTTAAAAAAAACTGGTATTATCTTCTACATTACTTTGACCAAAATTATCTATGGACATTTCATATTTGTGGGGCAAACAATTTGAGTTGTCACACTATATGAGATGGTGCTGGACACCTATTTTATGCCACAAGGTAAACCAAGTTTATAAAAAAAAGTGAATTCCACTAACTTCATTTCTTTTCTCAGGATCTGGTTATTTTTGAACACCATCCATCAAAATCCAACAAATTCAATAAATCCCAGTTGATGGATAGATTTTTTTCTGTGTTTTCTGTTATTTCTACAATGCAATATGTATTTCACTATCTATGATGTTTACATCAAAATTTTGAACCTTTCCTGTATGTCTATATAGTTTAAACTTCATCGTTACTCAGTTTTAAAATTATAGTTTTGGCATTGGTAAGTATATAAAAAAGCTTGCAGCTCCAATAGGGATTTTTCAGAATGCCAGGCTTCTTATGACTCAAACACATTTAATACTAACAACATAAGACCTCATAAATGTTACCACTCTAATGACTTTTTATTTAATTCTCCATTTTAATGCTGTTAAATGCTTATTGATAAAGACTTTTTCAATATTGTGCTTGACCATATTTTTACAACTTTTACATTTTTCATCCACCAATTTTTAAAAAATGGATTTTACATGTTAGGTTGAATCTAAATACATTTCTCTTAAATTTAGTTGAGGGTTCCTTCAATTAAATTTTATGGAAAAAAAAATTGTCTTTACATTGGATTTTGACTTCCAACAAACAAACAACTTAATTGTTTCATCTTTTGTATACTTTTGTATATAATTAAGCACGTATTAACTATAAATTCTTACATCTTTATTTCATCGTGAACTGTTTTACTTTCTATTTTAGACTACATACAAAAATGGAACTATATAACATAGATCCTTTTGTATATCTAATATTCTTTGTTCTTCTTTCCATATTCATTCTATAAGCTCTCTTACTCAGCCCGTGATGATCGAAATGCCGTCCTTATATACACAATGATCAATGCATTGAAGAGTGACATTAAAATAAGTTTCTTGGTCTACATCTAATGTTTCATATAGTTCACTTCAATTTCCATTTACATATCTTTGGTACTTTTTTGCAAATTTCAGACAAACCAACTTTCATAGACAAACAATTTTCTTTGCCAATCATCTATGTTTTGATTTCAACAATACTATCTGTAAAAAAAAAAATGAGTTTTCTTTCCCAATAAAAAATCTGTTGAATTCCATTGTGGAGGGCTTTTAAAATGATAAATATTCTCAGCTTCTATATTTTCACTATTTCTTCTTCCCCCAATGCAAAAAAATACTACCTTTCCTTGACCAAAAACTTGTCTTCATGACATGCTCGCTGCACCATTGATGCCTCTTAACTTAATGCACAATGCCTTCAAGCCGTTCCACATGTTTTGCATTTCACGGTAGCTCACAATGGTCGAGATTTGTGGTCAATTATAGTTCAGCAATGTATTCAAAACAAATGATGTGAATGCAGACTATTGTATGACACATGTTATTTAACCCCAATGGACATCCTAACAGGACTATGGACACGTTTTGTAATGACATTCTAAACTACAATGTATTACACTTTCAATAAAACACTTGCAATAAATCTTCATTAGCCTGTATGAATCTTCCCACAACTTAACCAAAATAGTGTATTTGGCATTTTTTTACTTTTTGTAAGTTTCCCTTCCCATTTTAGAATTAAAAGTACAAACGCGACTAAAAAAAGTTATCAATTTATAGAAATTTGTTGCATATTCACAATTGTTCATTAAAAGAAAAATCAGCCACCACGATAAACTCAATGCCTTTGTCCATACAAAGTCAAATTGGAGTTAATAGTTCTCTCAACCTCATAGCCAATTCATTTTGTAGCACATCAAACAAAATGAATGGTGCATCGAAGTTCAAGTGTACATCTATGAACATAAAAATTCTACAAACATTGTTGTTTGTCCTTAGCCTCCGATCAAACAATGTTTCATCACACTATAGATATCATGCTACATTGTGAAGCGACTTCAACACCATACCTCCTAATTGAGTAGTTACAAAAACTAGCATGTCAGAAGTACTACAACATCCACAAATCAATGAATAGTAGTCCTATGCTAAAGGGAAACACTCGCCAAAATAGAGCTACCATTATTTGATTACAGTGCTTTACACAATAATAATCTCAAATAAAGCTAACCATACTGTTCCATGCATCGACTAGGAACAACACTTCGACAATTATAGCCAGACAATAGGTTACATTGCAAAGCAACTTCAACATCACTCCCTTCAATGAGTACAAAAAAAAATAACATACGAACGTAAGGACAACATCGCAAATTTAAAAAACAAAGTTATTGGTTATAGAATACTCACAAATAGGCGTACCACTTCTCTCGAATTACATTAGTTTGTTTGACCCTTCTTACATATCCTTTTGTTTTACACAATACGGCTTTTGGATTGCAACACAATGCCGGACACATTTAATTATATCCATGGTAAAGTTAAAGTCAACACTTCCAACAGTACTCCCTCACAAATCAACTGATAATCCATATTTCCAACAAAAAAAATACACGAAAAAACATAGACCCAACGCATCCAACGCAAATAAAAAATAAACATTACCTAGATAGGATTTGTCCATATCATGGCCTTGTTAACTGCGGTGTGCTTGTGATTGAAGAGGGAGTCAGATTGTTATGGTGCCAAGAACACATTTGATGTATCAAACAATATGTGTGATTGTATTTTTGCCAGTTAAACTTGTATACGTTCACGTCATGAAGACATTTAACAGAGATTTCTAATATGAAATTGTAAGTTGGTTCACCTTTCAAGGAAGGAAATAGATTTGGAGAAAGAGAAAAATGTGTTCCATCGGACTGATACTCGAAGTATACTTGGATAAGCGGACTTTGATGCCAAGATTTAATAATATTCAATGAGTATGTGATGCATGAAGCTATTAATAAGTGACTGGGAGGATATCCTTCAAGGAGGGGATAATTGATATCATTCTAATTTAATAAGATGAATAATTACATGTACAACTAAGCACAATTCTCTTGAGCCTCATTAAGTGATTAAGTTTAGATGAAGGACGGACCACAGGTGATAAGTTCTATTATGACCCTCTGTTAAATGTTCCCTAGGTTTCATAGGACTTGCTCAACTGAGTGCCACTTCATTAAACGGCTCGTATTAAATAGCAAACACTTATGGACATGTTCAAAAACTATTCCATCAACATGCAGGGGGCACCTTGTAGAGATGTCACACAATCAAGAAATTTGGACAACTGTAAGGGCATCAATAGAGATGTTGTACACTCAAGGACTTCGACAGACAACTTAAACACGCAGGGACCTGGTCTCAAACTATTCATTATGCATAGACAGGCCAATGGGGGTTGAAGCTGAGACACCTCCATCTTAGATAACACCAGCTTTACCAATCAGCCACTACCCATGGAAATTCTTATCCTTTCAGAAGACATCCATACCAAGAGAAGAGCATGCCAAAATAGTGTTCTTTCCAACAAAATTACATTTTGAGAAAAGAATTATCTTCACCTGCAAGAAGTTTTATTGAAATGGAAATAACATTTGAATGCCTAATTAAAAAAAACAAAAACACTTGAAGAGTGGATATCTTTAGATTTACAAAAGTTGATTAAGTGGCAGATAACCATTGTTATCAGCCAATTTGACTTCACACAATTAATTAAAAAAAAGGACAATTTTGAATTTTCAAAGTGTTACTTTCCATGATCATTGTTTCATCACCGATAGTATCATTTTGTTATCATTTCGGGTTGGTTTTGTACGTCGGGGAGTGAGAAACTCCTCCCTCAGGTATTAAAATGCATTAATAATTAATTAATTTAGGTCCTTTATGATATAAAATCATTTTTTTACTAACTTTGGGGTTTTAATTAAATAATTATAATTGGGCATTCGAACCCACAAATTTCCCTATCTGGAAATTTTATTTAATTTTTGTGCTTGATTGGGATTATCCACCACTTGCCCAATAAAGAATTGGCAACAGAAGGGGCAAGAAATCTCCTTATTTCACATGGGGACAAATTGAACGGAGATTGCCGTCCACTTTACCATTTCCCATTGGAATGGTCATTGCTTTCCCATTTCCCTGGAAATTAATTCTACTACCCAGGAAGAGGCGAAGTCGGTTGGCCCAAAAAGTCCTAAAAAAATCAGGGCAAGGAGTCTAGATGAGCTTTCTAAAATTGCCTTCTCACTTCTCTAAAGAACATACAATATTTTTATGCACATCTATCACCAAAATTTAACGCAAGTCAGGGAAATATCTTTGTCTTAGCACAACAAAGATTTCCACACATCTAGCCAAAAGACACAGGATATAACATGGCCAGAGAGGGAGGAAGAAACATGCAATTGATAAAACATTACATGAGTCACAGGCCATTTGTGAGATGGCTCACGTTTCAGCAAGAAGAAAAGTAAAATAGAAAAAGAAGATCCCTCGCATTCTCAGAAGAATATCCCCAAAAACTAAATAGCCACACATAGCAGGGAAAAGGGTAATATTTATTCACGCCGGTTTAAAAAGATACAATACCATGTCTGTAAGAAGAAAACAAACTCCAAATTAGCCAAAAAAATTGTCCAAAGGAGAGGCCAACCTTTTTCAAGAATAAAACAAGTTAAGTAGTTTAGCAAAAGACAAGGAGAGGGAAATACAAATTTTCCATTTCGTCACCAAAAAATAACAGTCCCAAAGATGGGAGAAAAGAGTTTAGAAGGCTCATTAGCAGGGAGAAAAATAAAAGCAATTCCACGCATTGGAGGTAAGAAATTCCAATTGAAATTTAATAAAACACAATATGATCAATGCAACATGAAGAAGTATTTGAACAATTTCAATACAGCCAAGACAAGAAGCATTCTCCACGTAGCTCCAAAAAAGAACAAGAACCTTCCAGGCAAGCCAAAGTGAAGAAATAAAAAATTCCTTCCAAAGAACAATTTTCAATGCCAAGGACGGCATGTATGCCTTGAGGGGAACCACATGGAAACAAGAAGGGAAGAAACATTGCACTCCAAACAAAAGATAAT